>CM077085.1:78128826-78616326 GCA_039513925.1 Platanthera zijinensis | reverse complement strand
TACTTATTGTAAGAATAATTTACTATTTGTAACGTAACATTAGTCTTGTTACAAATACTTGCATTTATAGTAACGAATCATTTGTTTTTGTAACAAAATATAAAATACTTGTTACAAAAGTACTTTTTTGTAACGACAAAAAAATCTCGTTATGAAACATAACTATCAATAACAAACTGTATTTTAGTTATATTTTATTCCTTATTATATGTGCAGTTTGTTGTAGTGGAGACCAAGTTTATGTGGTCGGAGGAGGAGGATAAGCGTATTGCTGCATCCTGCCTTTGCTGCAGCGGGCACGACTCAGCCCAATAGCTTGCTTCCTGCTCGCGATACATCCCCAAGAGCATTACAGAGTTGTTTTCTTATTTGAGCCTTGGATGTCTCGTTGAATCGAGAGCCTTCCCCCCTTTTCCCGGCTTGAATGCGCGTATTTAACGTGGCGTGTTGACTTTGGGATTATCGTTGGGCGTGAATGCCTAGAGAGGATACCTGAGTTTGTGTTAGGGGTCATTTACCCCCTTTGTCCGAATGGCGCCCGAGGACTCATGGTTTGTGGGAGGGCTCATGCTTTGTTCTTTTGGAGGTCGCGAAAAGTCTTTGTCCGTTTGTGGACTTGGGGTCCGTTCCGTTATTGGTGGAGGATGAGAACCTTTGTTCATTCACACCTTAGGAGGATCAGGGTCTGTCCGAGTGGAGGTGACAAATAACCTTTGTTCGTTCACGACTCAGGTGGACCGAGGTCCATTCAGGTGGAGGTGGCGAAGAATCTTTGTTTGGTCACACCTCAAGAAGACCAGGGTCCGTCCGGGTGGAGGTGGCACAAAATCTTTGTTCGTTCACGCCTCAAGAGGACGGGGTCTGTTTGGGTGGAAGTGGCGAAGAACCTTTGATCATTCGTAGCTTAGGAGGACCGGCGTCCGTCCGGGTGGAGGTGGCAAAAAACCTATGTTCGTTCTTACTTCATGAAAATCTTTGATTTCAAGGATAGCTAAATCACCTAGGGGGGTGAATAGGTTTCTTAATCCTTAGTGTTATCTTTTACTTTCCTTGAGTTTGATGCTTTATTAGTTGAGTAATTTCTGCTTTCAAGACATGTAAACTGCAATAAAGCTAACACAGAGAAAAAACACAAGACACACACAAGATTTATAGTGGTTCCCCTAACAAAGGTACATCCACTTTCCCTCCCACCTATCCAACTATCTTGTTGGACTAGACACTTCTCTAAAACTCTGCTCCAAAGAGCTTACACCTCAGATCCCTTAGAATCTCTCAGTCTCCTCCAAGACTTACAAATCAGCCACAAGGCCCTACAACTTAGTGATCAGCTGATCACCTACCTCAGGCCAAATGCCCTACTCTTAGGCTAGGAGGATAGCCATATCTCAGATCCACTAGGGATCTTACCTCAGAGAGAATGACTCTCCTACAAACTCAGGCACAAAAGACCTACCTCAGATCTGCACCCAGATCCTACCTCAAGCACAAGTGCCTTACAACTCAGTGAGAATGACTCACCTACCTCAGACTTGAAACCAAGTCCTACAGCTCAGACCCAAAGGTCCTACCCTCAGATTCTCAACAGAATCCTACCTCAGAGAAAATTTGCTCTTACCACTTAGATCCAAAAGGATCCTACAAGATGGAAGTGAGTTGGTGAGATGATTGGACACGAGAAATTTCTCTATGCCAATCTACTTGGACTGAGATAGACTCAGCCTAACTTTGACTCCAGAAATATATTTCTTGAGTCTACTTTTACATGAACTAAGATATACTCAGTCCTAACCTCTTCTTCTCAGCACCAGAGATTTTCTGCTGGAACTGAGAAGTAACTGCAGCTAGTTGCTACTACCTGAGCTGTGGGAATCCCAACCCTAACTTCTTCTCAGTAACAAGGATGCAGATCTTGCTTTGGCTTGTGCTGGAAGTAAATTGCAGAAAATAACTCCGCTTCTTCTTTCTTTCCTGGGCTGAGGAGATTTAGCCCTAACTTCTTCTTCACAGCCTCCAGTAGATATTCTTTAGAGTTGTACATCTGGATCTATGAAGAACTTGTTAGTGCAGATAGAAAATGGCACCAGCTATCCTTCTTTCTTTACTTCAGAGATTTACTCTAATCTTGCAGTAGACTTGCTATCTTGAGCTTCCTATTCTTCAGTCACAGCAACAATGGCGATGAAGAAGAACCACATCAGAAACTACCTTTTCTGTAAAAGGCTTCTCCTTTTATTGATTACAACCCAACCGCTCTTTTAACAGTGGGCCCCACATCATTGATGGGTCGCTGCAACCTTGCTTTAATGCCAACTATCGTACAGTAGCTCTGCAACGCCTTTTGACATGTACTGTAGCTTTCCCGCTATCAATTTGAATAATTGTTGACTTGCTAACGTAACCAGCCGTGGACTTAGCCAAAAATCAAGCTTTAGTAGAATAGGCGTTGAGTGAATGTGCTTCACTCAACGCCATGACACTTAGACAAAATTCTGTCTATCTAGGCGTTGACAGCGTTGAGTGAGCAAGTCTCACTCAACGCTTTTTTGCCTTAGCTTATTCTTCAGCCTTTTTTGAATGCTTAGCGTTGAGAGCGTTAAGTGACCACACCTCACTCAACTCCTTATGCCTTAGCCATACTTTCTATAATTTAGGCATTGGGAGCGTTGAGTTACCACACCTCACTCAATTCCTTATGCCTTAGTCATTTTTCTGCTTCTTTAGCATCTTAAGCGTTGAGAGCGTTGAGTGAGCCCGCCTCACTCAATGCCTTTTGCTTTAGCCAGATTTTCTAAATCATGGCGTTGAGAGCATTGACTAAGCATGCCTTACTCAACGCTTTCTGCCTTAGCCAGATTTTTCTCCACCTTGGCATTGAGAGAGTAAGCTCCACTCAACGCATTTGGACTTAGCCAAATTTCTGTGTCTGAAAACACAGGTTCTGACTGAATGAGATATATTCAACGCTTTATCACATAGCATTGAGTGAGCTTGCCTCACTCAACGCCTGTGAACTTAGTCAAATATCAACACAGATTTCTGTGACTTTGATTGACTGAGCTTATCTCACAGCCTTCTGTCGTATGGCGTTGAGTGAGCTATTCTCACTCAACGCTTATGGACTTAGATGGATTTTCCAGTCTATCTTCTTTGGCTTAGCCTGTCTCACAACTTTTTGTTGTATGACGTTGAGTGAGTAGACCTCACTTAATGCCTGTGGACTTAACAGTATTCTTAGCTTGCCACTCCCTTGGCTTTAACTATATAGGCTCCACTCAATGCTATAAGTCATCTGGCGTTGAGTGAGTAACCTTCTCTCAACACCTGTGGACTTAGATAGATTTTTGTCTATCCACATCTTAGGTAAGTGTTTACCTGACTTAGCCACTTAGGCTACCTGTCCCATCATTGTTACTAGGACATCCTACAATCACTAAACTTGAGCACAAGTTAGATCACCACATGTGTATATATTGTTTGCTAGGCCTTCTTCAAATCCAGGACATTGGGATCAATGGACCCAACAATCTCCCCCTATTTGAAGAAGTCAAAACCTATGCCAATATATACACTAACATACTTAAGCAACATATACACAAAACATTAACACAACATAAATCAGAAAAATAATGAATATAATCATAACAAATGATATTTCATTTAACATATAAAGAATTATAATGTTTGTGCATGAACAAAAATGTCACATTCCTTAGCCCTATAAGCAGAACCTAATTTTTTTTAAGTTTCAGGTTCCCTTATCACAATTCCACTGACCGTAGATTTCTTTGCAGGTTTTTCTTCTGCTTCAGCTATCTTCTTTCCCTTCTTGTCTGCTTCATCAGCTGCCTTTGCCTTAGTTTCTTTTTCCCTTTTAGCTTCAGCTTTATCTTTCTGCCTCTTAAAGTAGCTGAAGGGCTTGGGGAAGTACTTGAAGGGTTCAACTGCACCAGGAGGCAACGTGCTAGCATTCTTGTTCTTCCAGTAGATTCTCTTTTTAGTGTCCCTCTTTTCCATCTTCTCCCATTCCATTTTGTTGTACCACTTTCCTCTGTCTGACCTTTTGTTTTTGACCTGATCCTAAGCAAGAAGAATGATAGATCTGGACTCTGGGCTCCATTATTTGAAATCAGGCCTTTTCTCCATTTCTTCTCTATATTTCCTCTTCCTTATCCTGATTTCTTCCCCATTTTCAGCAACAGTCATCTCAGTTGTCTTTAGTGTTTGGTCTACAGTGGGGCTGAAGGAAGGAATCACAGTAGCAGTGGACTGTTCTCCCCACTGGGCACCAGCACTATCACCTTCTTCTATATACTAAACATACTCCTGTTTACCTTGTACCTGATCAGCAGTAGACATTCTGTACAATGCATCTTGTACTTGAGCAGACATTATTAGGATGTTATCAAACTGAATTTTCTCCATTCCCAATGAGTCTCTCACCACATTGGTTGCCCAGACCATGTTCTCAGTATTAGTTCTTATTGCCTCACTCTCCCCCTTTTTGACTTCTTCAACTATTTGAATGGTCTTGGAGGTGCAGGCTTTGCTTCTCTCTATTTCTAGGTAGTTAACTCTAGCAGTAACATGATTCTTGACTTGCAGCATATGGTCATCAAGTAGCTTAGTACATGCGTCCATCTTGGTAAATATTTTTGTCTTCTATATCCCTCAGAACTTTATCATTATCATGAATGACCAGCATGTTTTGATTCTTAATATTTTGATTTTCTATAACAGTGACAACATTCTGGCTTGCCACATCCAGCTTGTCCATGGTGCAGTCCATAGCTGGATCAACCCTTTTAAAGAACTTTACAGTTTCTCTTTTCAACAAGTTTACTTCAAATCTTATAGATTTGATCTCTGTTGCCAGATCATTTCTGATGTCCTTTAATGCATCTTCTACAAAATTTTCCAATGCTCTCCTCTGCTTATCCAGCATACCTTTCAGTTGGGCCAGGAATATGAGTGGTATCTGGTCTGTTTGAGCAGAGGTGACTTTATCTAGAGCTTCCTGTGCTGGCCTGTTCCCTATTCCTTGTGCAGAGTCACTCTTGGACTGGTCATTCTCTGTATGTGCTGAGGAGTGTGTTTTCTCATGACTAGATTCCTCTTTCTCAAATTCAGAAAAGACTAGATCATGTACTTCATAAGCAGGGAGTTTAGATGGAATCTCCTCTCAACCTCTGCCATGCCTTCATTTGCATGCAGGTCAAGCAACAGTAGTAGTATCATCTGTAGGCTGAATTTCTGTAGAGGGGATCTGAAATTACTCACCCATGACTAATGTATCTTGCATTATTTCTTCTGCAAGCTGCTCCACCTCAGCCATTGTAGTCTTGTCCTCAGCAAATGAAATTTCCATGAACTTTTCCAGTTGATACTCATCTTCAGACATTGCAACCTCCTTATCAGAAGCTAGTTTGATCTCCCCCTCACTCTGATGACTCTATCCATCTAGAGGTTCTTGGGGTGGTGAGAGAGCAGCAACAGTACCTCCTGGGAACTCCAAGGCCTCCCCTTCCATCTCTGTAGAGAGCCCGTTGAATATTGTCTCTGCCACTTTCTCAGCCTCTTCAACTGGAGGAGAAAGATATTCTTGCTCAGATTCAATTGACTTCTAAGCACCCACATTCTTCCTGGATAGATCTTCAGAACTTGTCAGTTTTGGATTATGAGGTTCTTCATCATCTTCGGCTGAAGAGCTGTTAGAGGAACTGGGCTCAGGAACAACTTTCTTCTTTCCTTTCTTTTCTGCAGTTGATGGTCCATGGGGTTGAAGTACCCTGTCCCACCTCTCCAACATTTTGAAGTCCATTCTTCTCACGTGATGTATTCTTGCTCCAAGCTTCAAGTTCAGAATTTCTGGAACAGTTTGTCGCAGAAACAAGAATAGAATTCTCCCTAAATCCGGTACATTCATGCACTCAGTAATCCTGTCAAAGAGAATTCTTCTCCAGTCAGTTCTCCTGGTCAATATGGCCCTGCACATCAGCTCAAACATCTTTTTCTATATCTTTTCGTGGGAGCATGTTTTACATAACAGAGCCTTCCCGATGACATCTGCCAAGAACTTACCTTTCAGGTTCAGTTCCTTCCTTAGGATTTATTTGGTGGAGTGCTTGGATAACCCACACCATTTCACATGCAGTATTTACATCATCCTACGATAGTTCATCTTCGTCATCAGTTGCGGAGAACTTCGTCAGCTTTAAGGCTTTGGTCAGCCTTCTTAGTGTTATCTTGACTTTTGTTCCACTTACAGTCGTCTTGATTTTCCCAGCTGTATCATCTTCCTTGATGTTGGAGAATAATTCTAGAACCTCCCATTTCCGTAGTAAACAGGGTTCCGACAGGATGAACTCTAGGTCAGATGTTCGGAGAAGATGAAGAACATACTGTACCTCTTCAGGAGCATCTTTGAATCCATTTCTCACCAATTCCGAACCCTCGAATAGGAAATATTGTCCCTTGGGCGCCATTTCACTTGGGAATTTTTGCTACCGAGCGAGAATGACTTTCCGTCGATTTGGTGAATACGGGCAGGAGAGGGCAAGGAACATTGACTTTGCTTTATGCACAAGCTTTTCTATTTGTAGTTAATTATAAAGAGAAAACGGAAAGACACTTACCTGTTTGGTGATCAAATTTTGATCAACGACTAGGATTGAATCCCGCCGCTTAGCTGCAGGCCATCTTTTCTATAATTTTTGTTGAGTAATATTATTTTCCTCAACCTCAATTTTCTTTAGCAATTAGATTGCATCTAGCCCCTTACTGTGTTGGCCTAAACTGTAGGGGTAAGATTGTCCTGCAATACACAATATAATATGTGTCCTAGTGGGATGCAATTTGAACTAGCTTCAACATGCCAATGCTAATTTTGAGGATGTTGAATCTAGTTACATCTTGTGGCATAGTGAACATGAGAGCCACTAACTTATTTATTGAGACAAGTTTTTAGACAATTGTCACACTTCTTCTCAGACTTTAATTTCAACTATCTTATTTCTAAACTGCATAGTTTTTGCATTTTTAGTAAATAACTAGTAGAATTAAGAGCTAGGTGAATTCTACTTATCTTTATCTAGTGGACTAGGAGTAGATGTTGGATTCACAGTCTCTTCAATCCTTGATCCCGAGCTTTAGCCATTAATGTGCATCTATTTTTTTGCTAGCTCCCCCTCAACAATTGCACATGTGTTAGGTATCTTGTGCATGCTGGTCAGTTCATCCAATCCTTGTACCAATACCTAGATCTGGTACATCTTTGTCCAAGGACCATAAATGGGCATGACCACTTGAACGGTCCTGCAAAACAGAATTTACCTTACCTTAGGAACCCAAGCTGACTTGGGTCCTAGGTTCCTGTTAGCATAAGAATGCATATACCTATAAGAGTCTTGTCAGGAAGACACTACCTTGCCTTTGGCACACTGAGGTTGTGCTAGTAATCTATGGCAAAGTGGCCCACTTTGCCACAACACCAACATTCATGGATGTTGTATCTCCTTTTCTGAACACACCTTGAAGTGTGCAAGCCACTTCTGGCTTCCTGTTTAGTGGGGAGAACTGAGTTCTTCTTCTTGTTTCTTTCAGCAAGAGCTTGACCAAAAGTGAGTCTGCTAGTGGAAGCACTTGGCTTGCTCTAAACTCCATTAGCAATAACCTTCCTTGATGCTGGCATGTTCTTAATGGCTTCAGATGCAACCAAGTCAGGATCACTGACTGACTTACCTTTGGTTTGAGTTCTTGCTGGAAGAACCTTGAAATAGACCGTTGTCATATCCTTGAATGCGGGGACTGAGGCATTAAATACAAAAGGTCCAGAATGGGCCTTTTTGACTTCTACATGGGGAGCCTTCTGTGCACTCAATCACATGAACTCTCTTCTTCCATTATAAGGTACTTTTGTAATCTTACAAGGAAGATCCCTACACCTCCAGTGACCACACTTATAACCTTGGTCATGCCAGTTCGATGAGAGAATTACCTTGTGAGAGGTTGACTGAGACCTGACAGGAGCTTGACCTCTCCTCTGAGATTGTATAACTTTAGAAATCCACTTAGATTCAGATTTTATCTTGATTGCGTCTATCTTAGAGAAATTGGTCACAACCTTATTCTACCTTTCAAGTTTATCTTCAAGATCCTTGATAATAGAGTCCTTATATTAGATGGACTCAACATGGATATCTACCATTATCTTTAGATGAGCAACTTCCCTCACTTTTAGATATAGTAAAGATGAAGTCTCATCTTGTTGGGAAGTAACCAGCTGTAGGGAGGCAATTTCCTCTGCTTGTTTCTTAACAAACATCTTGCTTTTCTTGAAAGCTTTCAAAAGTACAGCATGATTTTCAATCAATTGATTGATATCATCTTCTGACATAGGACTCTCATCATCATTTGATGTAGATCATCAGAGTTTGAGCAGGATTTATATCCAGACTCTGAGGATGAGCTAGATGGGGAATATACCTTATTTTGTCTAGGCTGATCCTGGCAGGATTCTTCTTCTGGTGTAGCTATCAGCCCATATCATCTGCATTCACCTTCCTCAGCTTCATCCACCTCTAAGTCACTATCTAAATGTGACAGTGGGGCCATGATCTTTGCTCTTTTGTCTGGATAGACTTTGTCTTCTACAAGAGATGTCAACAACCCATTGCTATTCCTTTTCTTTCTGCAGACCTGGAGCTCCTTTGAGCTCCACACATTATGGTTTACCCTTGAACTCATAAGTGCAAACCTTTTAGCTATCCTTGGAGGTCAACTCAGACTGTTAGGTACTTTTTGAGTAACCTCTCTCTGATACCACTTGAAAGTCTCTAATTTCAAGAATAGCTAATCGCCTAGAGGGAGGGGGGGTGAATAGGTTTCGTAGTCCTCAGTGACTATCTTTTATTTTCCTTAAGTTGGATGCTTTATTAGTTGAGTAAATTCTGCTTTCAAGATATGCAACCTGTAATAAAGCCAACACAGAGAAAACACACAAGGCACATATAAGATTTATAGTGGTTCCCCTAACAACGGTACATCCACTTCCCTCCCACATATCCAACTATCTTATTGGACTAGACACTTCTCCAAAACTCTGCTCCAAAGAGCTTACACCTCAGATCCCTCAGGATCTCTCAGTCTCCTCCAAGACTTACAACTCAGCCACAAGGGCCTATAACTCAGTGATTAGCTAATCACCTACCTCAGGCCAATGGCCCTATACTCAGGCTGGGAGGACAACCATACCTTAGATCCACTAGGGATCCTACCTCAGAGAGAATGACTCTCCTACAAACTCAGGCACAAAGGCCCTACCTCAGATCAACACCCAGATCCTACCTCAGGCACAAGTGCCCTACAGCTTAGTGAGATTGACTCACCTACCTCAGACTTGAAACCAAGTCCTACAGCTCAGACCATAAGGTCCTACCCTCAGATTCTCAACAAAATTCTACCTTAGAGCAAATTTACTCCTACCACTCAGATCCAAAAGGATCCTACAAGATGGGAGTTAACTGGTGAGATGATTGGACACAACAGAAATTTTCTGTGCCAATCTACCTGGACTGAGATAGACTCAACCCTACTTTGACTCCAGGAATATATTTCCTGAGTCTACTTTTACCTGAACTGAGATATACTCAGTCCTAACCTCTCTTCTTCTCAGCACCAGAGATTTCCTGCTGGAACTGAGAAGTAATTACAGCTAGTTGCTGCTACCTGAGCTGAGAGAATCCCAACCCTAACTTCTTCTCAGCAACAAGGATACAGATCTTGCTTTGGCTTGTGCTGGAAGCAACTTGCAGAAAATAGCTCTGCTTCTTCTTTCTTTCCTGGGCTGAGGAGATTCAACCCTAACCTCTTCTTCACAGCCACCAGTAGATATTCTTCAGAGTTGTACATATGGATCTGTGAAGAACTTGCTGGTGCAGATAAAAAATGGCACCAGCTATCCTGCTTTCTTTCCTTTAAAGTTTTTCTCTGATCTTGCTGATGTCGATGGAGAAGACAATCAGCTAACTTGCTAAGCCTTTAACTTGCTATTTTGAGCTTCCTGTTCTTCAGTCACAACAACAATGACGATGAAGAAGAACCACATCAATAGCTGCCTTTTCTGTAAAAAAGGCTTCTCCTTTTATTGATTGCAACCCAACGACTCTTTTAGCAGTGGGCCCGACATCATTGATGGGCCACTACAAAATTTCTTTAATGCCAACTGTCGTACAGTAGCTCTGAGGCGCCTTTTGGCTTGTACTGTAGCTTTCCCACTATCAATTTGAATAATGGTTGACTTGTTGACTTACTGACATCACCAGCTGTGGACTTAGTCAAAAATCAAGCTTTAGTTGAATAGGCGTTGAGTGAATGAGCTTCACTCAACGCCAAGACACTTAGACAAAATTCTGTCTATCTAGGCGTTGACAGTGTTGAGTGAGCAAGCCTCACTCAACGCTTTTTGCCTTAGCTTATTCTTCATCCTTTTCTGCATGCTTGGCGTTGAGAGCGTTGAGTGACCATGTCTCACTCAACGCCTTATACCTTAGCCATATTTATGTAATTTAGGTATTGAGAGCGTTGAGTGACCACACCTCACTCAACGCCTTATTCCTTAGTCATTTTCCTGCTTCTTCAGCATCTTAAGCGTTGAGAGCATTGAGTGAGCATGCCTTACTCAATGAATTTTGCTTTAGCCAGATTTTCTGAATCATAACATTGAGAGCGTTGAGTGAGGATTCCTTACTCAACGCTTTCTGCCTTAGCCAGATTTTTCTCCACCTTGGCGTTGAGAGAGTAAGCTCCACTCAATATATTTGGACTTAGCCAAATTACTGTGTCTGAAAACACAAAAACTGACTGAATAAGATACAATCAACGCTTTATCACATGACATTGAGTGAGCTTGCCTCACTCAACGCCTATGAACTTAGTCAAATATCATCATAGATTTTCTGTGCCTTTGACTGACTGAGCTTGTCCCACAGCTTTCTGTCGTATGGCGTTGAGTGAGCCGTTCTTACTCAATGCTTGTAGACTTAGATGGATTTTCAAGTCTATCTTCTTTGGCTTAACCTGTCTCACAGCTTTTTGCTGCATGACGTTGAGTGAGTAGACTTCACTCAATGCCTGTGGACTTAACCACACTCTCAGCTTGCCACTCTTTTAGCTTTGACTGTATAGGCTCCACTCAGCGCTATAAGTCATCTGGCATTGAGTGTGTAACCTTCACTCAACGCCTGTGCACTTAGATAGATTTATGTTTATCCATATCTTATGTAAGTGTTTACTTGACTTAGCCACTTAGGCTACCTGTTCCATCATTGTTAGTAGGACATTTTGCAATCACTAAACTTGAGCACAACTTAGATCACCACATGTGTATACATTGTTTGCTAGGCCTTCTTCAAATCTAGGATATTAGGATCAATGGACCCAACACTTTAGGAGGACCGGGGTCCATCTAAGTGAAGGTGCATACGAAACTTTGTCCATCTCGCCTGAGAGGTATAGACAGACCTTTGTCTATCTTGCCTGGGAGGTGTTAGAAGTACTTTCATATGTCTCACCTGAGAGATGCAAAAGGACTTTTGTCCTTCTCGCTTGAAAGGTGCAGCATGGATTTTTTCGATCTTGCCTGGAAGGAATAAAAGGTCTTTTGCCGATCTCGCTTGAAAGGTGTAGAAGGGTTTTTGCAAATCTCGCCTGAGAGGTATAGAAGTATTTCCACCGATCTCGCCTTTAGAGGAACCGTCCAGTGCGAAAGGGAAGATAAATGCTTTATTGTTAGAAAGAAAAATGAAAGTGCTCGTAAACATCTTCTCGCGGCTTATTCTTTTGAAAGTAGGAAAAGCAACAGATAATATGGGGTGTGCTTGCTTAAGCTTCACCTAGTCCCTCACTACCCGGGTCCTTGCCGGGGTGTAACGCCCCCAGTTTTTCTGTGATTATTTAATCTTGGATTGACGTTACGTTGGCATATATTTGGCCTTTGCCATTGTTAGAGCATGGTCTTAGCTCTTTCGGCCCTTGAGTGGCTTGTTTTGTAGCCTGTCTGTAAGACTCCCTAGCAAGCCGGAGTATTTTGGTGACTCGGTGGGCCTCTTCGGGAATGCTTGTGTTTTGGCTTCAGGCCATGGTAGCTCGAGTTTTGTTTGTCGGATGACAGTTTCGACGTCGCCACTAGATTCATAGCATGGGTATTTAGCTACGGTGTGAGTTTCGTTAATTCCGATATAGTTAGAATTTTCGCGCTATTTGGACGTGTTATTGGATTAGTAAATTATATTCATCTTTTGTTGTATATCTTAAGATATAAGATCCTTAAGATCTAGTCAATTAGATATTATAGGGGCAGCAATTGGATGGCGGTTTTATTAGCTAAAAGTATATGTACAGATTTTTAGCTAGTGGGGTATAGGGGGATGGCGGTTTGAGCTGTAGCCGCTTAAGGCTTATATTATAATAAGATACTAGCTTTATTTTATTAGCTTGGTGCTGGTGATAATATATAATATAGCTGATGGTGATAATATATAATATAGCTTATAACTTAGTTTAGTATATCCTTCTTCTTCTTCCCAAAGAGAGAATCAGTGAGCCTCCATTTCTTATTTCGGGCAGCAGCTTCCTGCAGCTTTTGGCTGACTTTTTCTCGAGAGTTCAAGCTCGGTTTCCTCGGGAATAGCCAGATTTGGGCTGCTCTCTCTTAGGTCTTCCATTCTAGCTTCAGGTTGCTGTTTGCGGCCGGTTTGCGGCCTAGCTGGGCTGGATTGGAAGAACAGCTGTTATCTGGAAGGTTGAGGCAAGTGGTGCTCCTACCCTTGCCAAGCTCTTCTATTTGTTTATCATACTATTTCTGGATATTAGTGTGCAGTAGTATAAAAATCTAGTGCTGTTTCAGCCTTTGAGCCGAATCAATTCACTGTAGAATTTACCCAAATTTCATTATTTTTCTCTCTCCTAGTTGTTGATTTTGTGTCCAGCTAGTGGCTAGAGGTAGGAAAGAAGTTTACTAAGTATATTCTAGCTTGGGGGAGGGCTGTAGCTGGGTAGAAGGGGTAGGAAGAATTTTTTTTGTCCAGAAGAAGCTCTCGGGTTGCAGGCTTTGGGTGGTTTTTAAGCTAAGTCCAAAAGCATTGAGTGTGGTAGACACACTCAACGCCTAGCTGGTGTGGTTTTGAGTCTAAATCCAAAAGCGTTGAGTGTGGTGGACACACTCAACGCCTGGCTATTTGCTCTGGAAGCTAAGTCCAAAAGCATTGAGTGAGTGGAGCTCACTCAACGCCGCCGGCCTTTGGCGTTGAGTGAGTGCAGCTCACTCAACGCCATTACCTAAAGAAAAGGGCGTTGAGTGAGTGGTACTCACTCAACGCCATTGTCTAGATATTTTCTAAGTCTTTTGGCATTGAGTGAGGTGCACTCACTCAACGCCATTACCCAGAGAAAGGGCGTTGAGTGAGATGCATCTCACTCAACGCCATTATCCAGAGATTTTTTGCCAAAGTGTTTTGGCGTTGAGTGAGTGGAGCTCACTCAACGCCGTCTGCTTTTGTCATTGAGTGAGCTACACTCACTCAACGCCATTGTCCAGTCTTTTGGCATTGAGGGAGTGGAGCTCACTCAATGCCGTCTGCTTTTGGCGTTGAGTGATCTGCACTCACTCAACGCCATTGTCCAGTCTTTTTTTGATGGAGCTCACTGACGCCGTCTGCTTTTGGCATTGAGCCATTGAGTGAAAAGCTCACTCAACCTGCTCATTCTCGCCAAAGAGTTTTCTAAATCTTTTGGTGTTGAGTGAGCTGAACTCACTCAACGCCATCTAGTCAGAAGATTTTTTCTCTAAGTCTTTTGGCGTTGAGTGAGCTGGACTCACTCAACACCACCTTCCAGTTAGTCTTTTGCGGCTAAGTCTTTTAGCGCCGAGTGGACTCGACGCCTTTTACCTTAAGCTGGTTTTTTCTTCCGAGTGTGGTTAGGGTGGGTTTATGTCGATTTTGTTGATGTTTTTTGCTGGTTTTGAAGGCCGAATCGTGAATTATAGCAAGTGATTTGCTTGTTTACTCTGTAAGGGATGACTTATGTGGAGAGCCGTGGTTCCCCCATTTTGGCCCTGGTGGGGGCTGGTTTTGTTGGTGTGTTGGCACCATTTTGGCCCTGGTTTGAGCTAGTTTTGTTGGTGTGTTGGACCTTTAGGCTGCCACCATTGTACCCTTGAGTATTTATGGGCCTCTGGGTGTTTGGATGAGGACTATTTTTGGTCACCAATCCAAATCCATGGCCCTTCCACTGCTAATGATTCACAAATTAGGACTGTTAGTTCCTTGGGAATATGCTTGCCTTGTACTTCTGCAGTTTTTAGCAGGGCATGTTGTTTATTTTCTCGCACTTGGTGCATTGGCTTGTTGGCTTGGGCAGTCTTTTACCCATACTGTATTGTTCTGCTCCGTTTTGCTCTTTTAATAGCACTTATTGTAGGGTGGTAAGCCCTTATTTCCTTACTTATGAACATAATGCTCCAGTTTTCTTTTGATTATCTGCTTACTGAGGCGTTCTTTCTTTGAATGCCTTAGGTTCGGGTTGTAGCCAGTTGAGCAGCTAGTGTTTTGGTGGAGCTTACTTATGGGCCTCCGGGTTACTGAGGGTGTTGTACCTCGACCTTGTGAGGTAGTTTTTCTTCTTTCTGTATAGACATACATACTTACTAGTGGGTTCGTGTCAGGTTGTTGACGCCCACTGGTGGCTTACTTTTGAGGTTATGTATGAACTAATAACTGCTATTTTGCCTATTTGGAGGTTGTTTACTTGCTTCTGGGAATGATTTAAGCTAGGTTGCATGTTAGGTATTTTGAAACATAAGAGTAGTACTATATATACCTCATGCATCTCATATGTATAAAACTAAAGCACTACTTTCAAAGAACGTAAAAGTTACTTTCTTATACTATGATAAATCTAGAGTCCTACATTTCATGAGTTGTCCTTTGGGACTTTTATACTCATGTAGGATGTCAAATCAAGCTAACCAAAGTATTTTCCACAGCGTATACATCTATTTCTGATTGTGGACTAGCTGATCCACTGTGCCGAGGGGTTACGACCATCAATCTTAATTGGTTTTGTTTCATATTAAAGAATGATTTTCTCCAAAGGTGTAGAATCTGGGGTTTTGCCTGAGCGTGTGCAGTTATCCCTGCACGACGTGGCAACATGACACGTATTTTTCTCTTTACTCTGATATGAGTTAATTGTTGAGAAAATACGGGTTGTGACAGTTAGTATCAGAGGGAGATTGCTTGACAATTGGTCGGGCAAACCTTTCCTTGTTCGTATTAGTTGTTCAGTGGCATATCATACATACACCGATGTGTCATCAGTAAGTCTTGGCTGAAGCATGAGCACTTACACTCATAAGTATGACAAGAAGTATATGGGACATATTATGTAGTATGTGATACATAATATGTGTTTGTATATGGACCCACCATAGGTGGCAACATGTGAGGGTTATGTAGTATGAGATGCATAACCTCATCACATAAATGCCCATTTGCACGTTTTCCCTTTTCGTTGCATGTAATGTTATGTAGTATGGGATGCATAACATTGCATGTGTACGCCGCTCATAAACATTCATTAAGGCTTTTTTAGACTGCATAGCACAACATGCATATCATAACATAGCATAAGCACAACGTGCCAAGCTAAAGATCTACGATGATGACACAATGTAACACACATGGTTTTGAGTCAAATATAAATTCAGGAATTCATGGTCTAGGCACATGAGTTAGTGTGATGATGGTGAATCATCCTAGGTTAGGCATAACATCATTATTGAAAATTCCCAAAGCAAGTTAGCAGTTGACGTTCATATTTAAGTATGTTTGCCTGTACCGGGTAGTTTTGTGCTAGCTGTTGGGCTAAGTCTTGATTAGTGCTAATTCGATTTATAGGATGTCGAAGCGTCCGACAACGAGGCAGTCTCCCCAATCTGAGGGTGAGTCTTCGGGTGCTCAGAGCAATGCAATAATAGAAGGTCTGCGACAGAGCAATGAGGCTTTGTCAAGGCAGTTGGTGGAGGTGCAGTCCCAGGTTTAGTCGTTGGTATTAGTTGTGTCTGGGATAGTTACGAGAGTGCAGAACCCAGCTGTGGGTCCAGCTGTTCCTGCCCCTCCTGCTCCTCTAGTGCCTCCAGTTGTGGTTCCACCAGAAATGACGTTTATCTCTCAGTTTTAGTGACTTGCACCACCTACGTATGATTGCAAAACAGACTTTATGGTCTTGGATGATTGGCTGATAGCGATTGAGGAGATGTTTTCTTATTCTGGAGTCACGGACGATCAGAGAGTGATGATCGCTGCTTATCAGCTGAAGGGGTTAGCAAAGAGTTGGTGGTTGCGAGAGAAGGAGAGCTTGAAGGAAGGATGTTCGTGGGAGTCCTTTAAGGAAAGGCTACTGGGAAAGTTTCTACTCTCGGTCGAGCGGGACCGCCTGAGGAACGAGTTCTTATATTTGAAGCAGAGGCAACTTACAGTTAGTGAGTATGAGATCGAGTTTAACAAACTGAGTCGGTTTTCCCCTGGCATGGTACGTTCCGAGGCGGATCGAGTTAAGTGTTTTCTTGGTGGCCTAAGAAGTGATGTCCAGCAATTAGCAAGTGCTTATGGATCAGTAACCTATGCTGGAGTGGTGGAAGCTGCTTTGCAAGTTGAGTCAATTGAGAATACCAAGCAAAGAGGGCAGTTGATGAGGAAAGATAAGAGGAAGTTGGTTGAAGGAAAGAACCTTCAGGTACCTGGTGCTGCTTCGAAGAAGAAGAGCAAAGAGGTTTGTAGCTTCTGTGGCCGGTCAGGCCACCCCTTTGAGAAATGTTTCAAAAGGTTAGGAGCTCAGAAGAAGGGACTGGTGCATGCAATTCAAGGTACTCCTAGGAAAGAGTTATTCTGTTCGGCATGTAAGCGGCCAGGGAATGATGCTGCCTATTGCTGGGAAAAGGACAAGATGAAGAAAAGAAGCTGTTTTCATTGCGGTCAGGAAGGACACATCAAGGCTCAGTGCCCACACCTCCAGCCTGTGATGCAGCCAGTGCCACTTTAGGCATTGCCACTCCAGGCATTGCCATCGCCTCAGAAATTGGATAAAGGCAAGGGAAAGCTGAACGTGATTTCCTCAGAAGAAGCACAGACTTCGACTCAGGTTATTTCAGGTTAGACTTTTCCCTAGTTTTAAATGTTTTGTTTGCCGTTATAGTTATTGTTTCCTTAGATGCGTGCGCAACTTTTAGGAAGCTTTAAGGTAAAGAACCGCTGGGCGTGCGTTCTTTTCGACTATGGCGCTACCCACTCGTTTGTGGATAGAGCCTTCGTGGATCGGTACCGTTTGGATCTAGATTAGGTTGGAGATGCCTTTTGCATCAAGTTCCCTTCTAGTGATTCTGTGGTTTCAGATCAGGGCATTCAGGACTGTCCGATTATGTTAGGAGATTTTCTAGCAAGGGCAGATCTGAAGGTGATTGACTTGGAAGATTTTGATGTTATCTTGGGCATGGACTGGTTGTACAGGTATGATGCTGTGATCTAGTGTAAGGGCAAGCGCTTGGACATCAGAAAGGACAACGGTCAGCCTGGGAGTGTTTATGGTGATTCGCGCCAGGGTTATCCAGTCATTTCTGCGGTATGTGCTCAGATGTTGTTAGTTTCTGGCTGTTTTGCTTGTTTGGTCTCAGTTATGGGGACCGTTAGTATTCCGCCGCGTCTTGAAGAGATTCCTGTTGTGCGCGAGTTTGCTGATGTGTTTCTTGATGACCTTCCTGGTCTTCTGCCTGATTGAGATGTTGAGTTTGTGATCGATTTGGAGCTGGGTACGCGTCCTATTGCAAAGGTGCCGTACCGGATGGCTCCGCGAGAGCTGGCAGAGTTGCGTATCCAGCTGGACGGGTTGTTAGAAAAGGGTTTTATGGATCGATGCGGCTTTGCATCGATTATAGAGAGCTAAACAAAGTCACTATTAAGAACAAGTATCCCCTACCAAGGATCGATGATTTTTTCGATCAATTGCGTGGTAGCGCAGTGTTTTCAAAGATTGATCTTTGTTCTGGTTATCACCAGCTCAGGGTCCATGAGTCCGATATTCCACAGACTACTTTTCGATCAAGGCATTGGCATTTTGAATTCCTGGTTATGTCGTTTGGTTTGACCAACGCACCCTCAGACTTTATGGATATGATGAACCGGGTGTTCAAGGACTTCTTGGATAAGTTTGTAGTCGTGTTTATCGATGATGTTCTGATCTATTCCCGCAATGCTGAGGAGCATGACCAGCATTTGCGTTTGGTTTTATCAGCCTTGAGGGACCATAAGTTATTCACCAAGTTGAGTAAGTGCGAGTTTTGGTTGCCTCAAGTTTCATTTCTGGGCCATGTGACCAATAGACATGGGATTTCAGTTGACTCAGAGAAGATAACTGCAGTGTTGGAGTGGAGGAGACCTGACACACCCAAGGAGATTCAGAGCTTCTTAGGGTTGGCCGACTATTAAAGAAGATTTGTGGAAGGTTTCTCTACCTTGGCTCCACCTTTGATTAAATTGACTCAGAAGAATGTGGCTTTTGATTGGAATGATAAGTGTGAGGAAGCGTTCCTTGAGCTCAAGAATAGATTATGCACTGCTCCTATTTTGACTCTGCCTACAGAGGGCATGGGTTACGATGTGTTTGTGGATGCATCGTATATTGGACTTTGGTGCGTGTTGATGCAAGACGAAAAGGTGATTGCGTATGTGTACAGGCAATTGAAGACTCATGAGAAGAACTACCCTACGCAAGACTTGGAATTTACAGCTGTGATCTTTGCGCTGAAGTTGTGGAGACATCTACTTTATGGCGCTCAGTGTAAGATTTTTACTGATCATAAGAGTTTAAAGTATGTCTTCACCCAGAAGGAATTGAATCTGCACCAGCGGCGATGGTTGGAGTATGTTGCCGACTACGATGTTGAGATCCAGTACCATCAGGGTAAGGCTAACATGGTGGCCGATGCCCTAAGCCGCAAGACAGGGAATATTTTTAATCTCTCCGCCGAGCGGTTGGTGGAAGAATTTCTTTTGATGGGCATTTCTGTGGAGTGCTGCGATTTGCAGAGCAGTATGGTGGCAACAAAGTCTTCTTGGATTGCGCTGACGAGGTTACATCAGAAATACGATCCAGATCTATTGCATTTATATCTTCGAGCTGAGAAAGGGGAGTTACCTGATTTTTCGATTGATGATGCAGGTATGTTGAAGTACCACGGTAGATTTTGTATCCCCGCTGTTATGGACATCCGAGATATGTTATGCAGAGAAGCTCACGGATCGAGCGTTGCCTATCATCCTAGATCTACCAAGATGTATCATGACTTGAAGCAGATTTCCTGGTGGAATGGGATGAAGAGTGATATAGCCAGATTTGTTTCAGAATGCTTTACTTGCAAGCGTGTTAAGGCCGATCATGGAAGGCCTGGTGGCAAGTTGACACCGTTGGAGATTCCGACGTGGAAATGGGAGAGCATCTCGATGGATTTCATCACGGGTTTACCGCTATCTCCTAGGGGATATGATTCAGTTTGGGTGATTGTGGATAGATTAACGAAATGTGCTCACTTCGTCCATTATAAACTCGATTACTCGATGAATAAGATAGCTGAGTTGTATATAGATGAGGTTATCCGACTGCATGGTGTTCCAGTCAGCATCATTTCAGACCGAGACTCCAAGTTTACATCTCTCTTCTGGAAGAGTTTGCAGGCAGGTTTGGGTACGAATTTGAGATATTCTACCGCATACCACCCGCAGACCAATGGTCAGACAGAGCGAGTGAATCAGATAGTGGAGGATATGATCAGATGTTATATCTTAGACCACAGAGGAGCGTGGGATGAGCGTTTGTGGCTTATGGAGTTTGCGTATAATAACAGTTATCAGGAAAGCCTGCAAATGGCTCCTTTTGAAGCTCTGTATGGGAGACGCTGCAGAACTCCCCTCTTTTGGACAGAGGTTGGCGAGAAATATTTATTGGGTCCGGATGCGCTTGAAGAAATGGACGTTGCTGTAAATCTTATTCGAGAGAAGCTTCAGATATCTCAAGAACGTTATGAGAAGAATGCCAACCGGCGTAGATCGGATTTGGAGTTTGCCATGGGGGACTTGGTATTTCTTAAAGTTTCCCCGATGGCTGGCATCAAGAGATTTGGAAAGGATCGGAAGTTGGACCCAAGGTTTGTGGGACCATTCAAAATTGTTGAGCGGATTGGTGTGTCAGCTTATAAGCTGGAGTTGCCCGCAAAATTCCCTGGTGTTCACGATGTTTTTCATGTAAGCCAACTCCGGAAGTGTGTGCTAAGCGACAGACAAGTTTTGGATTCCGTGCCTCTGTTGGAGCCAAATCTTTCTTATGTGGAGATGCCCGTCCGCATTTTGGATTCACAAGAACGCGTGTTGCGGAGGAAGAGAATTTCTATGGTAAAAGTTTTATGGAGGAACCAGGACGTGGAAAACGCGACTTGGGAGTTGGAGTCGACTATGAGGGAGGCTCACCCTCATCTGTTTCCTTGAGTGTGCCTGGTATGTTTTCTTCCGTTTACCTTTTAATATGTTTCTTCTTTGGTAGAAGTATTGTGCGTAAAATTTCGGGGTGAAACTTTCTTTTAGGGGGAGTGACTATAACGCCCCCGGTTTTTCTGTGATTATTTAATCTTTGATTGGCGTTATGTTGGAATATATTTGGCCTTTGCTGTTGTTAGAGCATGGTCTTAGCTCTTTAGGCCCTTGAGTGGCTTGTTTTGTAGTCTGTCTACAAGACTCCCTAGCAAGCTGGAGTCTGTTTTGGTGACTCGGTGGGCCTCTTCGAGAATGCTTGTGTTTTGGCTTCGGGCTATGGTAGCTCGAGTTTTGTTTGTCGGATTACAGTTTCGACGTCGCCATTAGATTCGTAGCATGGGTATTTAGCTACGGTGTGAGTTTCGTTAATTCCGAGATAGTTGGAACTATCACGCCATTTGGACGTGTTATTGGATTAGTAAATTATATTCATCTTTTGTTGTATATCTTAATATATAAGATCCTTAAGATCTAGTCAATTAGATATTATAGGGGCAGCAATTGGATGGCGGTTTTATTAGCTAAAAGTATGTATATAAATTTTTTTAGCTAGTGGTGGTATAGGGGGATGGGGGTTTGAGCTGTAGCCGCTTAAGGCTTATATTATAATAGTATACTAGCTTTATTTTATTAGCTTGGTGGCTGGTGATAATATATAATATAGCTGATGGTGATAATATATAATATAGCTGATAGCTTAGTTTAGTATATCCTTCTTCTTCTTCCCTAAAGAGAGAATCAGTTAGCCTCCATTTCTTATTTCGAGCAGCAGCTTTTGGCCGACTTTTTCGCGAGAGTTCAAGCTCGGTTTCCTCGGGAATAGCCAGATTTGGGCTACTCTCTCTTAGGTCTTCCATCGTAGCTTCAGGTTGCTATTTGCGGCTGGTTTGCGGCCTAGCTGGGCTGGATTGGAAGAACAGCTGCTATCCGGAAGGTTGAGGCAAGTGGTGCTCCTACCCTTGCCAAGCTCTTCTATTTGTTTATCATAATGTTTCTGGATATTAGTGTGCAGTAGTATAAAAAGCTAGTGCTGTTTCAGCCTTTGAGCCGAATCAATTAACTGTAGAATTTACCCAAATTTCATTATTTTTCTCTCTCCTAGTTGTTGATTTTGTGTCCAGCTAGTGGCTAGAGGTAGGAAAGAAGTTTACTAAGTTTATTCTAGCTTGGGGGAGGGCTGTAGCTGAGTAGAAGGGATAGGAGGAATTTTTTTTGTCCAGAAGAAGCTCTCGGGTTGCAGGCTTTGGGTGATTTTTAAGCTAAGTCCAAAACCGTTGAGTGTGGTGGGCACACTAACCGTCTAGCTGGTGTGGTTTTGAGTCTAAGTCCAAAAGCGTTGAGTGTGGTGGACACACTCAACGCCTGGCTGTTTGCTCTGGAAGCTAAGTTCAAAATTGTTGAGTGAGTGGAGCTCACTCAACGCCGTCGACCTTTAGCGTTGAGTGAGCTGCACTCACTCAACGCCATCTTGCCATAGAATTTTTTTCTAAGTCTTTTGGCGTTGAGTGAGTGGAGCTCACTCAACGCCGTCTGCCTTTGGCGTTGGGTGAGGTGCACTCACTCAATGCCAATACCCAGAGAAAAGGGCGTTGAGTGAGTGGATCTCACTCAACGCCATTGTCCAGATATTTTCTAAGTCTTTTGGCATTGAGTGAGGTGCACTCACTCAACGCCATTACCCAGAGAAAGGGCGTTGAGTGAGACGCACTCACTCAACGCCATTGTCCAGAGATTTTTTGCCAAAGTGTTTTGGCGTTTAGTGAGTGGAGCTAACTCAACGCCGTCTGCTTTTGTCATTGAGTGAGCTGCACTCACTCAACGCCATTGTCCAGTCTTTTGGCATTGAGGGAGTGGAGCTCACTCAACGCCGTATGCTTTTGGCATTGAGTGAGCTGGACTCACTCAACACCATTATTCGGTCTTTTGGCATTGAGGGAGTGGAGCTCACTCAACGCCGTCTGCTTTTGGCGTTGAGTGAGCTGAACTCACTCAACGTCATCTCGCCAAAGAGTTTTCTAAGTCTTTTGGCGTTGAGTGAGCTGAACTCACTCAACGCCATCTAGCCAGAAGACTTTTCTCTAAGTCTTTTGGCGTTGAGTGAACTGGACTCACTCAATGCCACCGTCCAGTTAGTCTTTTGCGGCTAAGTCTTTTAGCGCCGAGTGGACTCGACGCCTTTTACCTTAAGCTGGTGTTTTCTCCCGAGTGTGGTTAGGGTGGGTTTATGTCGATTTTGTTGATGTTTTTAGCTGGTTTTGAAGGCCGAATCGTGAATTATAGCAAGTGATTTGCTTGTTGACTCTATAAGGGGTGGGTTAGGTGGAGAGCCGTGGTTCCCCCATTTTGGCCCTGGTGGGGGCTGGTTTTGTTGGTGTGTTGGCACCATTTTGGCCCTGGTTTGGGCTAGTTTTGTTGGTGTGTTGGACCTTTAGGCTGCCACCATTGTACCCTTGAGTATTTATGGGTCTGGGTGTTTGGATGAGGACTGTTTTTGGTCACCAACCCAGATCTATGGCCCTTCAACTGCTAATGATTCACAAATTAGGATTGTTAGTTCCTTGGGCATATGCTTGCCTTATACTTCTGCAGTTTTTAGCAGGTCATGTTGTTTATTTTCTCGCACTTGGTGCATTGGCTTGTTGCCTTAGGCAGTCTTTTACCCTTACTGTATTGTTATGTTCTATTTTGCTCTTTTAATAGCACTTGTTGTAGGGTTGGTAAGCCCTTATTTCCTTACTTATGAACATATTGCTCCAGTTTTCTTTTGATTATCTGCTTACTGAGGCGTTCTTTCTTTGAATGTCTTAGGTTCAGGTTGTAGCCAGTTGAGCGGCTAGTGTTCTGGTGGAGCTTACTTGTGGCCTCCGGGGTTGCTGAGGGTGTTGTACCTCGACCTTGTGAGGTAGTTTTCTTCTTTCTTTATGGACATACATACTCACTAGTAGGTTCGTGTCAGGTTGTTGACACCCACTGGTGGCTTACTTTTGAGGTTATGTATGAACTAATAACTGCTATTTTGCCTGTTTTGGAGGTTGTTTACTTGCTTCTGAGAATGATTTATGCTAGGTTGCATGTTAAGTATTTTGAAACCTAAGAGTAGTACTATATGTACCTCATGCATCTCATATGTATAAAACTAAAGCACTACTTTCCAAAGAACGTAAAAGTTACTTTCTTATACTATGATAAATCTAGAGTCCTTCATTTCATGAGTTGTCCTTTGGGGACTTTTATACTCATATAGGATGTCAAATCAAGCTAACCAAAGTATTTTCCACAGCGTATACATCTATTTCTGATTATGGACTAGCTGATCCACTGTGCCGAGGGATACGACCTTCAAACTTAATTGGTTTTCTTTCATATTAAAGAATGATTTTCTCTAAAGGTGTAGAATCTGGGGTTTTGCCTGAGCGTGTGCAGTTATCCCCTGCACGACGTGACATCATGACACGTATTTTATCTTACTCTGATATGAGTTAATTGTTGAGAAAATGCGGGTTGTGACACAGGGTGTGCCTGCTGAAGGCAGAAGAGTCGTGCCGCCTCATGATCGCCTCGTACGATACTTATCCCTCTCGTGGTATCGAACTTCATAGCCAGATGTGGAATAGAGGGGATTGCATCGAAGAGTGTTTGGAGTGTCTGACCAAAGATTGCGTTATACGTTGAGCTTGAGTCAACTACCATGAACTGAACATCTCAGGTGGCTTGCCTTGGGAACTCCCCTATGGTGATAGGGAGAGTGATCGTCCCCCACACCGGTACTAGTGTGTTATAAAAACCGTATAGCAGCCCAGTTGTTGGCTCGAGGCACTCTTGGGGATCTTCATGCTGAGCAGCATGGATATGAATAAGACATTCCCTAAGGTTATGTGTTCGATCAGTATCCGTCTGACCCTGAAGTTGGGATTATCGATTCCTGCGCTAATGATGAGGGGATCTTGGTACAGTGTTCTCACTTCCTTTAAGTCTTTATCTCTGAAGTTGATGGCAGTATCAGATAGTGGCTTTGAGTCTTTATGATCCTTTTCGTGCTGAGCGATGGAGAAGACTCGAGGGACAAGGAAGGGTGAGTTGGCAATAGTCTCGACCTCACCAACCTTTTTCCTACCCCCTTGCGTATCCTGGTGCGACGGGGGATGATCTCGCCCAGGTTGGTGCAGCGGGGGCCGATCGGTCACTTAATTCTACAAGTACCTCCCCACATGCCCCTGTCGGATGAGACATTTTATCTCCTCCTTTAATCCGGTATAGTCCTCTGTGTTGTGCCCGTTCTTGCGGTGGAACTCGTAGTACTGTGTTTGGTCTCCTCAGTTTGGGGGAAAGGACTTGGGTCGTCAGAGTACGCCAGAGTCTTGAATGGCCATGCACACCTGCGTTCGAAAGGTATTCAATGGAGTGAATTCTTGGTGCAGGCGGGAGTCTTGACCCTAGCGAGGGTTGCGGCGGCAGTTGTCGCTCCTATGGTATGACAGAGGTGCAGGCTCTGACTCCCTCTTTCGCTAGGAGGTTCTTTCAAATTGTTTGCTGCGAGCCTAGATGGACTCGTCTGCTACGATCTGCGCCTCAACCCAGTGAATGAGGTCTGCTTAACTTCGTACTATTTCTTGCATTAGAATGGAGTAGAATCTACTCGGCCGAAGCCCTATGAGAAAGACGTCGCAAAGGAACTCTGGATTAACTCCCAGGATTTATCACCCCTCGGAGGTGAAGTGGCGAAAGAACTCCTTGAGTGATTATCCCTCGTTTTGGCAAATGCCGGCGAGGTGTGATGGGCTTTTGATTATCTACCGATAGGCTATGAATTGGTCGATGAAAAGACTAGTGAGCTCCCCAAAGTCGATGATCTCCCCCTCCCCCAGGGAATAGAACCATGTGCGTGCTTTCCCCTTCAGAGTTATGGTGGACACTTGACACAACAATTGATTAGGAGTGTTGAAGAGGCGAATGTTTGTCTCGAAATGTTTCAAGTGCTCTAGGGGATCCTATATCCCATCAAAGGCCTAGAAGTGTGGTAGCTTGAACCCGTGTAGAAATGGGTACACCGATGTTAACCCAGAAATTGGCGATCCCTCCTAGGGTAGACAGCTCGCAACTCGCGACCTGCTCCAGGAGGTCGCGGCTTGCTCAAGGAGGTCGCGGCCTGCTCCAGGAGGTCACAGCCTGCTCCAGGAGGTCGCGGCCTGTCAGCCTTTCCTTCTAAGGGTGGGCGGACTGACCTATCAGTCCGCTCAGTCCGCGCGGCTAAGGTGGTCTCTCTAGATAGACCGCCCAGGTCGCACAGCTCCCGCTCATTCTGCAGGGGGTGCAGACTGCTGCCTCGGTCCGCCCTGTAGGCCGCGCGGTTAGGTCAGCTGACCGTGCGATAGAAAATCCTTCTACTCTAGCTGATTCCACTACGCCAGCATGCGCGACCTGCCAGGTCGCCAACCCCAGGGCGCCCAGCATGGGCAACAAGCCTTTCCAACAAGAGGCCGACTTCAGCAAAAGGGGTGACCAGATTCGTTAGTCCGCCAGGTCGCCCAACTCCGCTCACAGTCCGCAGACTCTGTCCCAGTCCTCCAAAGAGGTGCGGATACTCCAGCTCATCCAGACAGAAGTAGCGAGCTGCCTCCAAGTCACTAGCAGCTATCTCACCAATAGGCACGACCTGAAATCTTCAGTCTGCCAGGTCGCCAGCCCTTGTCGCCAAGCAAAAGCGATAAGCCTCCAATAGGGGGCGGCCTGCTCAACACGTCCGCCGCAAGTTGTGCGGACTCATTCCGCAGTCCGCCAGGGTTACTTCAGCTCGGCAACCGATCAGACACATTCCGGTCGTCGCGGGCTGGGCGAACTCGTCATCCAGTCCGCCTTCATTGATGAACCCCGACTCTAGTTCATCAGCAGCGTGCGACCTGCTTCTTTTCCGGCAACAGAGGCAGACTCATCGTGCAGTCCTCCACCCAGCTTCCAGCGCCCGCTTCCTAGCGACTGGCAGACTCCTCCTCAGCTCGCACAACCCAGCGCGAGCTCGCTCAGCAACATAGACGGACTCTTCTCAGTCCGTCAAACAGCAAGTCCCAGACCGCACGGCCTAGCGCGGACTCCGCGGACTCAATATTTGTACTCGCACAACTCACCGACTCACCGAGGGTGATGTTACCAAGACCGTTACCTCCTCGAGCCTATAAATAGGCCCCCATACCTCTCATTAAAGGAGGCACAAGAGTGGACAAGGTCAAGGCATCAGTTCCTGCAGACTCTGCTCCTCAGTCCGCGCGACCTCCACCTTTTCTCCTCTGTTTGATCAAGCAGTCTGCCTGGCTTAGTCCAGCGAGCTGCCTGATCAGCAGACCGCGCGGTTTGCCGACCTCTCTGGTAAAATCGCGTGGCCTCTGGCATTTCCTTCTCCTTAGCCGCCAGCTTCCCCCTTTGTACCCTTTAGTTGCTTTCTATGTAAAGGTGTAATCTCAAGCTGTAATACTGAATGATAATCAAAGGAAAGCACGCCGCAAGATAGGCATTCAGGCTGTGGTGGACGAAGTCTGCTGTTGCCACTGCAAGCGGCCCTCTCTTCTGTTTTCTCTCTATCTTCATGCACGACTTAGAGTAACCAGCTGCCCGACAGTCTCTCAATCCCTCTCCTCTCTCGACATCAACCTGCAAGGCTAACCATCAAAGTATCTGTCTGCTCGATAGTACCTGATCAGCCTTCCCGGCTGCTCTCAGCAAACCTCTCCGCTATCCCCGCAAACCCTCTTCTTCACCTAGCTTGTGAGATCGAACACCCGTTAACTAGGCAGTGCCGTTTTCGCGCATCAACAACCGAGACTTGAGGGGCCAGCAGGGACCCATAGTTGAAGGGGCGTCGTGTGTTTACGGGGCGACGTCGTACCTAGGGGAAATCCTCTTCGATCATATCCCTTATCACATGGCGAGTGAGTCTACAATAGTCTTGCTGAGCATCCACATACATTGGGAGAGGGTTGGGTTGAGCATCAGCCTGCGGCTCTGGACTTTGGGCAACGTGCATGGAGCTCGATTCATAAGAGAGTTCTTAGGTGGGGGATCCTCAGGGCAAGTTGCGTCCCAAGATGGGATGCACTCCTGCACGACCGCTTGTCATGCTTCGCATACGTCAGCTGTATTGGGAGGATTGGACACTCACAGATTCCATAAGAGGGTGAGTACTTCTATCTGGCGCTCCTCCATTAGTCTGAGACATTACTCCACTGAGTCCGCAGGCGCGGCAGTAGTGGCTCCATTCAACAACAGAGTGCTGCTTGCAGGTGAGCTGGTGGGGGCTAATCCGGCGTGCTCTTCCGGGTCTGTGTCGTTTTCTGTGCATGCACTCCTCCTTGCCATTGCTTGTAGTTGGGGAACACTTGCTGCTTCTAGGAAGTTGCAGAATTTGGGAACACTTTCTCACAGACAGAGCTAAACTTTTGCGGGTCACTTGGTTTTTCCCCGGTCTGGAGAATCGGACCGCCTTAGCTCGAAATTGGACCAGACGCGAAACAGTCAATGATAAACAACAACAAATAACAAAAAAGCTTATTTTTAGGTGGAAAACCCAAAAAGGGTGAAAAAACCACGTGGTCGGATCAGTGTCGGGCCAAAATCCACTATTTTGTTTGAGTTTACAAGAGTTGACAGATTTCCTCGGAGGATGACAGGTCACCTCCCCGTTACAAGTTCAAAATATGAAAACAATAGAAAATAAACTAAGTCCTTGGAGCCTGAGTGGGAGCGCTCCGGTGGTGAAAATTACTAAGTCCTCAGAGACTTGATAGAAGCGTTTCGCTAAGCCAGAGCCTTGATGAGAGCGCTCCTATGGAGAAGGAAAGCTGCGTTCTTGGAGCCTTGAGATGCCTTCACGCTAGGGAGGGAGAAGAGTGAATTCGAAGCGTAGGAACGATCTAAGTTCCACGTCTTAGCCAGAAAACGTCAAAGCTTTCTCGAGCCTCTGGAGTTTTCTTGGTCTCAAATGAAGGCCTGATGGTCTATTTATAGTTTTTAGTAGGGATACGCTGATAGTTGCGCCGAGAAGAAATTTGTGCTGCCAAATGTCGTTGCTTCGTTCTGGTCAATTTTAGCGAAATGACGAAAATACCCTCTGGGCGGTTTGGGCAGCCTGGGTAGGTTGCCCGGCGGTGGCGGAGGCCGGAGGCGGCGGCCGCCGACGCTTGCACGTAAGGGAGGCACGCCGCTAGCTTGCGCGCAAGGGGGGCATGCACGTACCCTCCTGGGAGCACTGCATGTGCGCGCCGCCTCCGCGCGCTGTGCACGCTCGCCGGGGTACGGCTTGCACGGGTGCTGTCTTTGGTTTGGCTCCCCTTTCGGGGTTATCCCAAAGGGGAATATATAATATAATATAAGTAGTGCATGTACTACTTCTGGTCCTATAAATAAGGGATGGTTAATTTTAAAATAAGTAAGAACTTTTGAGAAATAAAAAAAATATTACCACTCAAAAAAGGCTCCTGTTTGAGAAATTTTTGGTATGCATACACACATATTACTCGTGTGCGAGCAAATTCGGCCATACACACATGTATTTCAACGGTTCAGATTTCTTTGAAATGTAGTACACGTATGATTTTTTTTTTTCTATGCTGCTTTGTTTATTTCATGGTACCAGAGCACTCTAACCATCTGTGGAGTATTTTTAAGTGAAGTATCTGTACTTATTTTAAGGCTTAGCAAGTTATTTGCTGCTATCATACTCTGCTATCTATTGGTTCTTTCCCTCTAATTGCTAGTTTAACATCTCCAGTATTGACAAGTTCTCATAAATCTTTAGAGATAAATAAAATTTTCATTTAGACTATTATTCAAAAGATTCCCCATCAAATTTGGAACACATGAGGGAGTTTATTGAAAAACAACATATCTCTAAAAGCCATATGCCAAAGATTTATTATCGATGAGATCAAGTTAAATTTATAAAAAAATTGGAGTGCGAATAACCGGTCAGCCATAATCCCCAATAATTTGGTGGGAATCATGGAAATAATCACCGCACACGCGATCGGCGCACGCGATCCGTGCATGAACCATGCACAGGATCCTGCTACGCATGCAAACTGCCCGCAGCCGATCGAAACGGCCAGCCGCTTCCACTTCCCAGCAGCGTGGTCCCCCCCCCCCCCCCCCCCCCCCCCCGGCCACAAGGGCACGACTGCATGAGGCGGCTGCACCTCGCGACCACCCATCACGACCGCCTCCTGCGGCCTTGCCCCCCGCAGCCGCAAGAGGCGGCCGCCCCCCGTGGCCGCCTCCCTCGGCCGCAAGACCGCGGCCGACGCTAGGGCCGCCTGCCCTCCCGGCTTTCTGCGACTGGGCATTCCGCCAGCCGCGGCCCCTCCTTCTCCAGCGGCCGCCCACCGCCAAGGTGGACACTAGTCGAAGAGGGGGACCCTCTCCACCACCCGATCGTCCCAGCGTGATCATCGTCGTCCATTTCATGGCTAACCACCTATGTAACCACCATGATTAGTGGGAGGAATGTTTAATAATTAAATAATAGTGTACCTTTATGAAATATAATATTTAGTATTCGTTAGAAACTATGCAAAATATGGTATGTACCCAGTAATTTAGGTGATTACGGTGTGTAGATAGCCGCATAACTACCGTAACCATTGTTTGGAGCCTATAAAAAGGCCCTCAGACCTCTCTCATTTCTAACATTTTCTCATCCCGGCTTTTTTCTTCCTTGGGTCGGAGCTCTGTCGAAATCCTCCTACGAGCCACTGCCTCCCGTCGAGCCACCCAAAAATATTTCTAAGTCCTCACCATCCCGAGGAAGAAGACGCGTCGTCGGCCATTCCAAGAAGCCTCCTACGTACGCTATGTAAGACCCCCCTCCAAATTTTGCCCCGGGTCGGGCCGGAGGGAATCTTACTTGCCCAAGACGTCCAATCAATGCTCCTTAAGGGGTAACGACCCACTCTACTAAGCACTAGTTGACCGTCTTGCTCGGCTTGAATCACAACATTCACCTCACATCACAGAGTATTGCGGAAACATTAACAGGAAATCACAACAAATATATATAACAATATATATTTAACAAAACACGCAAGAGACCGTAGCCACTTTTTATACATGGAGCCCGTTGGCAATATAATACTACAACAAACGACTCCTCTTTCTCTCTCAACTCCGCTTGCTAGTACTCACGTCTCGAAACTCTAGAGACGACGGGGGTGCCTCTGCTCGAGTAGTCTATCAGCAGACGTATCGTCCTGCAGCAGCTGGTCGCTACGGTGCTCCATCTCCTGTGAATGATTATTTAAATAACCGTTAGTCACAAAGCAAAGTGGAAATAAATCTCCTTCCCGGATCCATATCCTGGGGACGAACTCACACACCCAACAAAAATAGATAGCCGAAGCATGAGAGTGTTAGTACAACATTTCATAAATAAAATAGGAGCGACTAAAAAGAGGTGAAGCATGGTATAACTGGATTAGCAGCAACAATATATATCAGTTATAATTTAGGCTCCACTAGCACAACATCATAGCAGGTATTCACAACCCGTACAAACATCGCAGACATTCACGGCCGCGGACACATCACATGCATTCATGGCCGCGCACACATCGCAGGCATTCACAGCCGAGGACACATTGCAGACATTCATGGCTGCGGACACATCGCGAGCATTCATGGCCGCGGACACATCGCGGGCATTCACGGCCGCGGACACATCGCGGGCATTCACGGCCGCGGACACATCGCGGGCATTCACGGCCGCGGACACATCGCGGGCATTCACGGCCGCGGTCACATCGCGGGCATTCACGGCCGCGGACACATCGCGGGCATTCACGGCCGCGGACACATCGCGGGCATTCACGGCCGCGGACACATCGCGGGCATTCACGGCCGCAGACACATCGCGGGCATTCACGGCCGCGGACACATCGCGGGCATTCACGGCCGCACACATATCGCGGGCATTCACGGCCGCGCATATATCACGGGCATTCACGGCCGCGCACACATCGCGGGCATTCACGACCGGGCATTCAAGACCGCGCACACATCGCGGGCATTCACGACCGCGCACAAATTACGGGCATTCACGGCCGCACACACATCGCGGGCATTCACTGCTGCGCACACATCGCGGGCATTCACCGCCGCGCACACATCGCGAACATTCACCGCCGCGCACACATCTCCGGCATTCACTGCCGCGCACACATCGCTGGCATTCACCGCCGCGTATACACTGCAGGCATTCACCGCCGCGTACACACTGCAGACATTCACCGCCGTGCACACACCGCAGGCATTCACCGCCGCGCACACACCGCAGGCATTCACAGCCGCGCACACATCACAGGAATTCAAAGCAGCGCATAACACCCTATGTTGACATAGTATGGACCGCTTCTTTCAAGCAGGGTAGCGAGCCCCGCGGGCCTCACTAAAGTGGACGTCAATGATAGTGGCCAGTCCTGCCACTTCTGGGGGTGATAGTACTGCACAGCCCCAGGCCCCAACGTACAACCCCGTGTACTATTGGATGTGAGCGACATTCGACAATACAACATTTTGGCCGACCAGTAGAGGAAAACCCAACGGAGAAAAACATAACGGTCGGTCACCCGTGGTACCCATCTCCTTGTCGCCTTGAGTCATCGATCTTCCCGCATCGGTACGAACGGTCTGTAGAAGGGACTGACCCACCACAATTTACCACAAGCAATTTACAAGCAATCAAACAGTCAATTTTTGCTAGCATGCACCGGGTTTGTGGCGGTCTGCCCTACTATGCTTCAATCTTCGGGCTGTAACGCTCCGCTCAACTTTCGACAAGGTGCATGAGAGCACTTTATTTGAGGCTAAACCTCAACTCCGGTTATCCCCAACTAAGGCTTGACCTTAACAGATGGTTGCTCGTCAGAGCTTGACCCGTACTTATAATAGTAAATTGCAGTAATGAAAATGCAGTAATTAAAGCTGCTGATAATATAAGCTGCATAATTAGAGTGCTGAAATGAAATGTGACCAGTACGAAACTAGAGTAGTACTGAAACGAAAGTACTGAATTGAACTTGACCAGTACGGGACTGGAGTAGAACTGAATTAAACTTGATTAGTACGGGACTGAAGTAGAACTGAATTGAAAATACTGAATTGAACTTGAACAGTACGGGACTGGAGTAGAATTGAATTGAAAGTACTGAACTGAAATAAATAAAGGAACTGGACCAGTGCAAGACTGAATTATTCATAAAGAAAATGGTTAGTAGTCCAATCATTTCATTCAGGAGGCTTCAGTTCCATCTCCGTTCTCAGGAGGTGTAATCAGTTCCTTCTCAGTTTTCAAGATTTCCTTGGGTTACACCCATTTTTAAGATCCGATAATAATTCAGTTGTGCCTTTTTTAATCACGTCTTAATCTAATCAGGGGAAGCTTATTATGAGTTACATTTTTATTATTCATCCGAGAATAAATATCAATTCGATTAGCCAACTGGAGGGGAGTAGAGCTCTTCTCCCTCAAGTGAGAATAATCCCACACCTCCCCCAAGCCAAATGGCTCCTCCCCCTTGCCTATATAAGGCCATGACCCCTCGGAGGATTGCACTCCTCTCACCAAGCTCAAATGAGCCACCACCACCCCTGTTGGAGCTCTGCTTCACCGGAGAAAACTCAGCCGAGCTCCACCGCTACCTCCACCACCAATAATGGCGGATCACACCGGAAGCCCCGAAGGCCCCGAAATCAGGTGGAAAACTTCTCCTCTCCTTCCTCCCTATCTTCTGGATGCTTTGCATGCAAGCTCCGATGGCCGCAGCGCCGCTGCCGTCAACCTCTCCCCTCTGACTATATAAAATATATATAGCCCCGGCGGCGGCAGGCCGTTGAACCACCGCCAGAGGGAGCGCCCACCCCCGGGGAGTCGGCTAGGGGCGGAGCCACAACCGGCCGGCGACGAAAAAGGCCTTTGATGGGCGGTTTCGGTACGGGCTCGGGAAGATGATAAATATGTATATATATTTATAATTTTATAAATTTTTATAAAATTATAACTAAAATGGGTTTTGATTTTCTGAGGCTAAACTGGAGCCCCGATGAAAAGTTTTGAACATGAAAATTATTCCCCTTGATGACGGCAGTCTATACAAAAATTTTGGGAATTTTTGGAGTTAATTTGGTATTGTTAAAAGTCTAAATAAGAATTATATGGCCAATTCAGAGGCCTGAAATTGCTCGGAAATTTTTTGAAAAATTTCTAGGCTCTTTTTAGGCCCTCTTAAATGTTGTATTAAAATTTGGGAACATTGGGGTAAAAATTGAAGATTTTCCAAATTCTTGGAGCCTTGGGTCGCGCTCGGAAATTTATGCGCTCAAATTCTTCGAAAATAAAAATCGAAGCACGCGACTATCTTATATTTTTAATATTAAGTTCATTTGATTAATCGACGAGAGTTATCGAGACAAGATTTTCCAGCTCCGAGTATTTTGACGTTTTTGCAAAACCATCGAGCACCTCGTTCTTAAAATAACTCGTGGGCATTTTGGGTGAACTCGGAAGATTAAAGTACGAGCTTCGTGTAATATAATCCCCAACCTCGTTTCGGGTAAAGAATTTCCCTCATGTGTTGGAAACAATTTTAGAGGTTGGAATTCGAGGAAGAATGTGTCCTATTACGAGATTCTCGGATTCGATCCGACGCAAGCAATCGAATTGATATTTATTCTCGGATGAATAATAAAAATGTAACTCATAATAAGCTTCCTCTGATCTAATTAAGCCGTGATTAAAAAAGGCGCAACTGAATTATTATCAGATCTTAATAATGAGTGTAACCCAAGGAAATCTTGAAAACTGAGAAGGAACTGATTACACCTCCTGAGAATGGAGATGAAACTAAAACCTCCTGAATGAAGTGATTGGACTACTAACCAGTTTTTTTATGATTATTCTAGTCTTACACTAGTCCAATTTCTTTATTTATTTTAGTACTTTCAATTCAGTTCTACTCCAGTCCCGCACTAGTCAAGTTCAATTCAGTTTTACTTCAGTCCCGTGCCGGTCAAGTTCAATTTAATACTTTCAATTCAATTCTACTCCAATCCGGTACTTGTCAAGTTCAATTCAGTTCAACTCCAGTCCCGTACTGGTCAAGTTCAATTCGGTACTTTCATTTCAGTACTACTCCAGCTTCGTACTGGTCACATTTCATTCCATCACTCTAATTATGCAGCATATATTATCAACAACTTTAATTACTGCATTTTCATTACTGCAATTTACTATTATAAGCATAGGTTCTGCTCTAACGAGCAGCCATCTGTTAAGGTCGAGCCTTAGTTGGGGATAACCGAAGTTGAGGTTTAGCCCCAAATAAAGTGCTCTCATGCTCCTTGTTGAAAGTTTAGCTGAGCATTGCTGCTCGAAGATTGAAGCATAGTAGCGCAGGCCGCCACAGACCTGGTGCATGCTAGCAAAAATTGACTGTTTGATTGCTTGTAAATTGCTTGCGGTGAAATGTGACAGGTCAGTCTCTTCTGCAGACTGTTCGTACCGGTATGGGAAGGTCGACGACACAAGGCGACAGGGAGATGGGTACCACAGGTGACTGACCGTTATGTTTTTCCCCGTTGGATTTTCCTCTGCTGGTTGGCAAGAATATTGTATCACCGAATATCGCTCACATCTAATAGTATACGGGTTGTACGTTTGAGCCTGGGGCTGTGCAGTACGACCACCCCCAGAAGTGGCATGACTGGCCACTATCACCGAAGGCCACTTCGGTAAGGCCCGCGGGGCTCGCTACCCTGCTGGAAAGAAGCGGTCCATACTATGTCGATATAGGGTGTTATGCGCGGCAGTGAATGCCTACGATGTGTCCGCAGTTGTGAATTCCTGTGTTGTGTGCGCGGCTGTGAATGCCTGCTATGTGTGCGCGACTGTGAATGCCTGCAATGTGTGTGCGATTGTGAATGCCTGCGATGTGTACGTGGCTGTGAATGCCTGCAATGTGTATGCGGCTGTGAATGCCTTCCATGTGTACGCGACCATGAATTCCTGTTATGTGTGCGTGGCTGTGAATGCCTGCGATGTGTACGTGACTGTGAATTCCTGCGATGTATACGCGGCTGTGAATGCCTGCGATGTGTACGCGGCTGTGAATGCCAGAGATGTGTATAAGGATGTGAATGCCTGCGATGTGTGTGCGGCTGTGAATGCCTACGATGTGTACACGGCTGTGAATGCCTCCAATGTGTGCGCGGCTGTGAATGCCTTCGATGTGTACGCGGCTGTGAATGCCTGTGATGTGTACGCAGCTGTGAATGCCTGCGATGTATGCGACTGTGAATGCCTGCGATGTGTATGCGACTGTGAATGCCTGCGATGTGTACGTGGCCGTGAATGCCTGCGATGTGTACACGACTGTGAATGCCTGCGATGTTCGTATGGGTTGTGAATACCTGCTATGCTGCTGTGTTAGTGGAGCCTAAATTATAACTGATGTATATTGTTGCTGCTTGTCCAGTTATACTATGATTCACCTCTTTTTTGTCGCTCCTAGCTTATTTATGAAATGTTGTACAAACCCTCTCATTCTTTGACTATCTACTTTTGTTGGGTGCGTGAGCTCATCCCCAGGATATGGATCTGGAGAGGAGATTTATTTCCTCTTGGCTCTGTGACTAACGGTTATCTAAATTACCATTCACAGGAGATGGAGCACCATAGCGACCAGCTACTGCAGGACTATATGCAGCTGATAGGACTACTTGAGCAGAGGCATCGCCGTCGTCTCTAGAGTTTTAAGACGTGAGTACTAGCAAGCAGAGTGGAGAGAGAGAGAGAGAGTTGTTAGTTGTAGTACTGTATAGTCTACGGGCTCAATGTATAAACAGCGGCTACGACCTCTTGTGGGTTTTGTTAAATATATATTGTTATATTTATTTGCTATGGTTTCCTGTTAATGCTTCCGCAATACTCTGTGATGTGAGGTGAATGTTGTGATTCAAGCCGAGCAAGACATCCAACTAGTGCTTAGCAGAGTGGGTCGTTACCCCTTAAGGAGCACTAGATTGACTTCTTGGGTAAGTAAGATCCCCTCCAGCCGGACCCATGACAAAGGTTGGGGGGTCTTACAAATGTATCAGAGCAATCTAAGGATCCCTCGTCCCTTGCTTCGTTCTTTGGTTTGGGACAAACCATGTAGCGGAAACCTGGTAGACCCTAGTGTAGAGGCTTAGGGATTCTATACTGTGTGATAGCACACCCACACACCTTTGTTTATGCTTTGTTAGTCTTTTGCAAATATCCCCTACTTTTGGAAAATCCTGACACTTGTTTTCCTATTACTTCTCGAGACTACCAGAGTCTAGTAATGGGAGATCCTCCTCCAAAGGATATGTCATTGCCACCCAACCTCCAGACCCAGTTACCCCTGCAGCTGTACCATTTATCGACACCGACTTAGGGCAAACATTAACAGTTATCCTGGAGACCTTCCGGACAGCTTTGGCGAAACCACCACAGCAGTTGGTGGTACCCACTAACCTACTGACGACCTTTTGGGGGCTAAGGCCTCCCATATTCAGAGGCACGGAGTCTGTCATACATATAGAAGAGTAGGTTGAACGCGTAGAGGAGCTATTGGTAGGAATGATGTGCCCGACAGTAGTTGCAGTATCACTAGTAGTGACCTTATTAGAGGGATATGCTAGAGACTGGTGGAGAGCGGCCAGCTTCTCGACGTTCAAAGGACGACCGTCGAGCACTATTCTGTGGGGGGAGTTTTTAGAGGTTTTCCTGGAGCACTTCATCTCGGACGCCGACCGAGCGGTACTACAAGAGAGGTTCCTTCACATCGGTCAAGGTGACCGGACGATGCAAGAATACGAGAGAAAGTTTAACCACCTGGCACATTTTGTTGGGAACCAAGCAGCCACGGACAGAGATAGAGCTGCTCGCTTCTATGAGGCTTGCGAGGTGACTTGAGACAGGACTTGATCATGATCTCTCAATCCACCTTCCGCACCATAGCGACTCACGCCGCGACATTAGAGTTAGACCAGAGGATGGTGGACCAGCAACGTCGAGGACAGGTCGAGGTCCCTAGAGGTCAGGATGAGATAGAGGAGCTTCTACCCGCCAACAGGAGACAGAGCGCAGACATAGGAAACATAGACAGCTTTATAGGCGCCCACCAGTACCCCAAGCACCACAACAGGAGCCCAGGCCAGCTCTGTTGTAGTTACCATGGTGATCTAGAAGTGGTCAAACATGTAATCTCACTGCCAGCGCGTTATGATCCTGCAGGGTCGCACATAAGAGCATGTGGAGAAGTTGGAAGACCGACTGTGTTTGTAAGGGTTACTAATCACCGCAGAGAATGGGGCCGGGCAAACGTTGCCAAAGAAGGTTCTTAGAGACTAAGGCAAATTCGTCGAGAGTCGTCGAGAGTCATCGAGAATCGTCGAGTATGACTCAACGCTCTCAACGCAAAGGCAGATTCGTCGAGAATCGTCGAGTATGACTCAACGCTCTCAACGCCAAGGCAGATTTGTCGAGAATTGTCGAGTATGACTCAACGCTCTCAATGCCAAGGCAGATTCATCGAGAATCGTCGAGTATGACTTAACGCTCTCAACGCCAAGGCAGATTCGTCGAGAATCATCGAGTATGACTTAATGCTCTCAACGCCAGGGCAGATTCGTCGAGAATCGTCGAGTATTACTCAACGCTCTCAACGCCAAGGCAGATTCGTCGAGAATCGTCGAGTATGACTCAACACTCTCAACGCCGTTTCTGCAAGGTGATTCTCGCCGATCGATTTTGAAACCCTATTTTGCTGTGGTCTGCGGATAGCGATTTTGCCTAGGTTTATTTATGCTTTGAGTATAAATAGACACTTAGGGTTTTGGGAAGGGGAGGAATCAGATTGATCGGGCTTTTCTCCTTTGATCGAATCGAAACCGACGGAACTGTTCGGCCGTTCTACCGATCCACCGAATCCCGAACCCCGCCGGACGGAAGTGTTCCGCCGCCGTGTGTGCTCCGCCGACCTCCTCCTCTCCGACGATCGTCGTCGGTATTGCCTTTCCTGGCGCGGACCTAGCAGTCCGTGGAATCGCAAGGTGCGGTCGATCTCCTTCCCGACCCTTCGTGCGACGAAGCTAGGTGTTCTCCCGCTCGTGTGGATTTCTGAAGAGACGTAGACATTATTCTACGTGGAACTACCCACCGACAGGACTCAGATCTTGGAGCATCTTTGTTGAGTTGTGGCTCAACACCGAAGAGGTAATTTTGTCTTGTTATTTTGATAACTTCTTGATTCAACATTCATGGCCCGATCCATTTCTCTTTGGGTTGTTCTTGTTTTATTCCTTCCGCTGCGTGCACAAGTGTTGTGCCATAGAAAACCCAACAGTGGTATCAGAGCCAGGTTGCGGCCATGATTGTTGTTTTAGAAGTTAGGTTATTCCAGTGCGTGTAAACCTAGAGATTTAGAAGTGTTCTAAATGTCTAGATTTATTCCTGGTACATCAATTGTTGATGGTTTTTCCAAGGGAGATCGGTGGGCCCATAACCCACAGGTTAGGGGCTCTGCCCCTTGGAACCCTACCAGAACGTCTGGAATTTCGTGGTTATTTCTAATTTTTAGAAATTATTGTCTCCTTAGCAGTAACCGTCCCTCGAATGGTTAGTGAACCAATGTATTGTTTTGGATTTTGCATCCAATAATGAGAGACGAGCTTGTCTACTGCTTTAAGTTGAGTTGTCTTTGTTTTTGTCCAATGCATGTAAATCTGAAGATTTGGAAGAGTCCGGATGTTCAGATTTAGCCCTTCCTTTCTGATAGTTTAACTTTCAAGGCAGCCTAAACACCTAGAGGGGGGGGGGGTGAATAGGTTCTGCTTTTCTTATAAAAACTTCTAGGCAGAATTCAAAACAATAGCTAACACAATAAGCACAGCAATCACAGAAAATAAAACATCACAGATTGCACAATGTTTTATAGTGGTTCCCCAAGGTCTGGGTACATCCACTTTCCCCCTTCACCTATCTAGCAGTATGCTAGATTCGGCCAAACTTCCACTTATCTCAGATCAACAGATCCTACAACTCAGAACCCAACTGGTTCCTACAACTCAGGCACAACTGCCCTACCTCAGCCTTGCCCCAAAGCCTACAACTCAGAGAATATCCTTCTCCTACACTCAGGCAAACAGCCCTACCACTCAGAGTTCAACACTCCTACACTCAGCCTTTATAACATAGGCTTACAACTCAGATCTGTGTAAACAGATCCTACAGAAATATAGAAAAGATTATTAATCTGTCTTGCCAAAGTTGAGAGAGAAAAGGCCAAGACAATTCTTGATCAGCTGATGCAATCAACTGTATCTGAGCCTTCTTCAAGGCTTCTTGAAAATGAACTTAGCTGAGTTGATTCCAAACAGCTTCTTGAGAATCCACTGGTGGTTTCTTTCTTCTTCTTCTAATTCAGGCTTGATCTCTCTCTATCCAGCACTTTGAAAGATTCTTCTGAATTCTGATTAGAACTCTTCTTAGATCTATCCTTAGATAGTCTTCTTAGATCTCCCGGAGAAAATCTTCTTAAGTGCCTAGCACTTTCTTGAAATGAATTGGATCGTAATCCTTCTCAACTTTTTGATTCTCAACAATGTTTTTCAACAGTTGCTTTCTCCTTCTGAATCCATCTATTTATAGACATTCTTCATGGTAACCGGCTGATCCGGTTTCTAACCGTTTTCTGACAAGTCTGACAGCTTCAGTTAACCGGTGGTAACCCACAGCTGTCAAGTCCTCAAACAAGTCCTGTGCCTTAGTCTTGAACCACAAGTTGTTGACATAGTCTGTCAGAAAGTGTCGAGACCATCTGTCTATCTGAGTCGACACAATTGACTTTGGTGTCGACACAGTCTTCAGTGATGTCGACTAAGTTGCCTTTGAGTCGACACAGCTTCTTCTGAAAATAACTTGGTCTTGACTCTTCAGTGTGTCGACACAAGTCCTGTGTGTCGACACAGTTGTTGTAGAATCATAACTTAGTAAGTGTCGACACAGTCTTCAGGTGTCGACAAATTCATTTCTTAAATCTGCTTTAATGTGTCGACTTAATCACAATGTGTCGACACACTCTGCTGGTGTCGACAAACTTGAGGTCGACTATTTTCTTCTGTGTCGACACATTCAGCTGATGTCGACAATCTTGAGATCGACTATATTCTTTTGTGTCGACACATTCTCCCAATGTTGAGGTCGACGCTTTTCTTCTGTGTCGACACAAATTCCCAGAGTTGTGTCGACTCTTTTCTTCTGTGTCGACACAAATTCCCAGTGATGTGTCGACTTACTTCTTCTGTGTCGACACTTTTTCCCAGTGTAGTTGTAGACTAACTGCTATGTGTCGACACTGCTTCCCAGTGTTGTGTCGACTCTTTTCTTCTGTGTGTCGACACTGCTTCCTCTGTGTCGACACTTGGACTTAGAATTTTTCTGCATACTTTACCAATTCTTCACCTGCACATGTCAACTTAAAACAACATCAAATACACCTTGATGTATATCATTGAGCTAGGTTGGGCTTCTTCAAATCAGGTACACATTTTCCAATGTACCCAACAATCTCCCCCTATTTGGAGAAGTCATAACCCCTATAGCCAATGATATACACCATTTATAAACAGTACTAAATGATGATTAATGACATATCAGGAATACTTTAATATAAACAAAACATAAAAACAAATCATCACAGAATGCACATTATAATATGCCAAACAACATTTTGTTTATAACTGGGTAATGTTTGATTACAATGTTTTACATTTAATGATTACATCATAACATTACAAAACACTATAAAATAACTTGAAACAAAATCAGGCTTGATCAGGCTCTTTAATTATAATCCCTTTGCCAGATTGAATTGTAGCTGTCACAGGAGCTTCTGATTCTTCAGCTATCTTCTTTCCTTTAAGATCAGCTTTCTTCTGAGCTTCTTCCTTGATCCTTTGCCTTTCAAAATAATGAAAAGGCTTAGGGAAGTATTTGCTTGGCTCCTTAGCATCAGATGGCAGTCTTCCCAACTTGGCTTTCCTTCTGAATTGTACTATTGCTTCTTGTCTTGCCTCATACTTCTGCCATTCTATTTCATTGTACCACTTGCCTCTTTCATGAACTTTATCTTGTACAGCTTTCCATGCAGTGAGTATTATGTTCCTTGAAGTAGGACTCCACTGCTCATAATCTGGCTTCAGTACAGCCTGCTCTCTGAATTTCCTCTTTGCTACTAGAGCATCTTGCTGTTCTTTTAGAATAGCCTCAGGCTTATCAACCTTTCCAAAGACAATATTAGTAACCTCCTTTGGAGGACTATACATTCCTTGAACCTTCTGATCGATCATGTCAAAATCTGGAGGGGGGTAAATGACTTGGGCAACCTCAGGTTGAGTGCCTTCAAGTAGATTTGATTGTATTCCTGATTCAGCTACCATAACATCATCACACAATGGGGGATATCCCAAAGTGGCTCGAATGCTATTGGTCACCCATTTGGAGTGCTCTGAGCCTGCATGAATTAGCATCCTCTCCCCCTTTATGGCTTCTCTAGATACATGATCTCTTAGATCTTCCTTTTGAAATCGAATTTGGCCATCCAAATAATTCACACCCTCTTTGAAAAATGGTCTTAACTTTTGAAGCTTTTCAGATATATCTTTTTGAGAGGTTGTGATGGCAGTCTTAACAGATGCAATGGCAGCTTGAAAATTCTTATCAAATTCTTCCCTTTCTTTGGCTCTATCTGCAGGCAGACCTGGAACAATCTTCTTTACCTCCTCAATGATCTCATTATGAGATTCAGTTAAATTATCATTCATTCTGATCTGATTTTCCAAAACATAACTTTGCTTCAAAGCAATGTCATCCACTTTTGTAGTAATAGCCTCCTGTTGTTTAGCTAGATAAACCACAGCATTGCCACCCTTGTGGAAGCAATCTGTCATTTCCTTTTTATGCATGTTTACCTGAAACTGGATGGACTTGATATCCTGAGCTAAGTCAAACTGAAGTGACTTGCTATTCTCATCAACATACTTTTCCATAGCCAACCTTTGTTCATCCAATTTTACTTGTAGATCTATCATAAATTTGTTGTAATCAAAGGCTGGAGATTCTTGTAGAGGTGTGGTCTGTAAAGCCTGCTTATAATTCTTGCTTCTTCTCTTGAAGACAACAAGTTTTCTTTTCTTTGCCACCCTGGCATCTTCAGTTTCTGTTTCAGATGAAGTATCTACATGAATTCTTTCTTGAGGATGATGAATTGTATCAGTACCAGGGACCTGTTGCTCAGCTTCAACATCCACTGGCTCACCCTCAACCTGTGGCTCAATTTCAGTTTCCTGATCAATGTCCATACCTATGGACTTCTCAATATCTGGTCCACCTCCTTCTTTATCAGCAGTAGTATCAATATCTGGGAACAACTCCTCCATAGTAAATTCCAGTTGAGCTGTTACTTCTGCAGCAGTTAAATCTTGAGACAAGTTTAACTGTGCTTCCTCTTGTACTTGCACTTCAGTATTTGTTGTATCTGGAGTAGGAGTGGACACCAGCTCCCCCTGAACCTGTGCAGGAATAAGAATATGAGCAATGTCTTTTATAGTAAAATACATTAGCTCCCCCTATACCTGAGCAGGAGTAGATACCTTTGGAGCAGGAGTGGAAACTGGCTCCCCCTGCATCTGTGCAGGTGTTGATACTTCCTGGACCACAGTTGAGTCAAGCTGTGTCCTCAGTGGATCTTCTTGTACTTGTTCAGATTCTTGATTTTGTGTAGGGGATTTCACAGGGGTGTCTGGCCTGCTCTCTTCAGGCACATCCTTGGACAGCACCCTATCCCACCTAGAGAATAGTCTCATATCCATTTTTCTCATATGATTAATCTTACTCCCTTGCAGTTGCTGCATCACATCAGGAATCACTCCAGTGAGGTACAGGCTCATGATCCTAGCCATGTTAGGCTTCTTGATTCCTTCTTTGATCTTGTCAAAGATCACTCCTGACCAATCAGTAGGAATAGTAAATACAATCCTGGTCATCAGGCTGAACATATAGGCAGAAATCCTATCATGTCCACCTGTCTTGCAGAGGATTACCTTCCCAACTACTTCTGACAAGAACTTCCCTTACTGATTCATACCCTTCCTGTTGAATGCAGCTCCAATCTTCAATCCTGAATCCAGTCCACACCATTGAAGGGCTTCCCTTGTCTTAGATATAGGAACTTCCTCTTCATTCTCAACTACTTGCAATTGGAAGATCTTTCTTAAACTTCTTTGGTTAATCTTTACCTTAGTCCCTTGAACAATGGACTTGATCTTGAGGCCAGTAGAATGGACTGATGCAGAGATAAAGAACTCGTGCACCTTCTTCTTCCAGATTTTAGTAGGTTCTGAAATGAGAAATTCTAACCCTGATGCAGAGAGGAGGGTGATAACTCCTTGGACATCTGGCGGCGCCTCTGCAAAGGCCTGGCGCACCAACTCATACCCTTCATTGATGTTATCTTCAATCCTTGGCGCCATCGTTTTGTCGAGAAAGCTTGAGAGAAGAGAGAAAGATAGACTGTCGACACAGGGTTTTAGTCTCGAAAACCTTGGAAGCGTGTCGACAGAATGAGATTTTAACCTATTTATAGCCGCAGTTGAAAGAAGTTCAAGAGGCGCCAAAAACAGTCAAAATGTGTCGACACAGACGGAATGTGTCGACACAAACTTCTACCGTCTCGACATTACTTCAGCCTACTATGTGTCGACACCAATTTGTGGTTATGTCGACACCTTAGATAAACAGAAATTCTGTGTCGACTCTAAGGATAAGTGTTGACACATATTCTGTAAGTGTCGACACCATTTTCCTGGTTGAGTCGACATTATATTTCTGGTTAAGTCGACAATATAACTCTTAAGTGTCGACACATATTCTCTGTGTCGACACAATATTTCTGACTTGTCGACATAATTTCTCTGAGTCGACACATTACTACTTAATGTGTCGACACATTTTTACTTAGCCAATTTCTGTAATTTCAATGTGTCCTTTTTAACACTTGATTATGTTGTTGTTATTACCTTTACTTATTTATATACCACTTCAATTGCATTGTTAATGATTTTGTTAATACATTAATCAATGGTTAACATACCTAATTCAATTTTGAATTTATTGAATTTGGTTTCATCTAAAGGCTTAGTAAACACATCTGCTATTTGATAATCTGTTTTTACAAATTCCAATGAGATGTCTCCTCTTTCTACATGTTCTCTAAGAAAATGGTATTTGATTTCTATATGCTTAGTTCTACTATGAGAAACTGGGTTATTAGCAATAGAAATAGCACTCTTTGAATCACATAAAAGGGGTGTTCTACTTACCTGAATACCATAATCCTTAAGCTGATGCTGCATCCACAATAGCTGAGCACAGCAGCTTCCAGCAGCAACATACTCTGACTCAGCTGTGGAAATTGCCACACTGGTCTGCTTCTTACTACTCCAAGATATTAGTCTTCCCCCCAGGAATTGACAAGTACCTGTAGTACTCTTTCTATCCTCTCTACATCCTGCAAAATCTGCATCTGAATAGCCTGTTAGTAGAAAATCTCTATTCCTAGGGTACCAAAGACCTAGAGTAGGAGTGCCCTTTAGATATCTCAGAATCCTTTTGACTGCAGTATAATGAGATTCTTTAGGGCAGGCTTGGTACCTAGCACAGACACATGTTGCATACATAATGTCAGGTCTACTAGCAGTGAGATATAGTAGAGACCCAACTATTCCTCTATACAATGATTCATCAACAGGTTTACCTGTCTCATCTTTGCATATAGGCATACTAGTTCCCATAGGAGTTCTCATGGTGGAGGATGACTCCATACCATACTTCTTAATTAATTCTTTGGTGAACTTAGACTGGGATATGGACAATCCATCATCAGTCTGTCTTACTTGGAGTCCCAAGAAGAACTTAAGTTCTCCCATACTGCTCATCTCAAACTTCCCTTGCATAAGTTTGGCAAACTTTTTACAAAGGTTGTTTTCAGTAGATCCAAAGATTATGTCATCAACATAGATCTGGACTAAGATGATCTTTCCTTTGGATTCCCTAAGGAATAGAGTTTTGTCTATCTTTCCTCTTGAGAATTTATTCTCAATGAGGAAGGTTGATAGGGTTTCATACCAAGCCCTTGGAGCTTGTTTTAACCCATACAAAGCTTTCCTAAGCTTATACACATAATCAGGTTTAAGAGGATCTACAAAACCTGATGGCTGCTCTACATATACTTCTTCTTTAAGATCACCATTCAGAAATGCTGACTTCACATCCATCTGGTATACTTTGAAGTCTTGGTAGGCTGCATAGGCAAGGAACATTCTGATTGCCTCCAGCCTTGCTACTGGAGCAAAGGTTTGATCAAAGTCAATCCCTTCTTCCTGCCTGTATCCTTTTGCAACCAATCTTGCTTTATTCTTTACTATTATCCCACTCTCATCTAGCTTGTTCCTATAGATCCACTTAGTGCCAATTATATTGTGGCCTCTTGGTTTAGGAACCAGCTCCCAGACTTTGCATCTTCTGAATTGATTCAGCTCCTCTTGCATAGCATCAATCCAGTGCTGGTCTTGGATAGCTTCTTCAAACTTCTTAGGTTCCATCTGGGACAAGAAACTTGAATGCAAAACTGTGCTTTGATTTCTGCTTCTAGTTTGCACTCCTTGTCTTGGATCACCAATTATCTGATCAGTTGGATGATCTCTCAAATATCTTATAGCTGGAGGAAGATTCCCTTCAGGTTGAGCATCTCCAGCTTCTTCATTCTGCTGAGCCTCCTGGTTTTCATCAGCTTCCATTATCTCTTGTACTCCCCCTGGACAGCAGCCTTCATTTTCCAATGCTCCATCTTCCTTTGAAGCTTCAGTAATGGAGAGCTTGTCCATCTTCTTGCTTATACCTGTTGAGTCATTTGATCTACAAGACAACTCACAATTGATTAATCTTGTTTCATCAAATACAACATGCACAGATTCTTCAACCACTTGAGTAGTTAAGTTAAAGACTCTATAGGCCTTACTATTTGTGCTATACCCAACAAATATCCCATCCTGGGATTTGGCAGCAAACTTAGTCAAATATGACTTGCCATTGTTAAGTATATAGCACTTGCAACCAAAGATCCTGAAATAGGATAGATTTGGTTTTCTGCCTTTCACAATCTCATAGGGAGTCTTTCTGTGGCTTTTGGTGATAGAAGCCCTATTGATGACATGACAAGCAGTGTTAACTGCCTCAGCCCAAAAATATTCTGGGAGAGAGGTGTCACTCAATAGAGTTCTACCAGCTTCAATTAATGTTCTATTCTTTCTTTCAGCAATTCCATTTTGCTGAGGTGTTCTTGGTGAGGAGAACTCTTGGAAAATCCCAAAGTCTATACACAAGTTTGTTATGCTTTCAGATTGAAACTCAGTACCATGGTTACTTCTGATTTTGACCACTGTACTATTCAGTTCATTCTGAATTTGCTTTACAAAATTAAGTAATACACTTGGGGTTTCAGATTTTTGTCTCAGAAAGAACACCCATGTAAATCTAGAATAGTCATCTACAACCACTAGAGTGTAGACCTTCCTACCTAGACTGTGAACTGGCATAGGACCAAAAAGATCCATATGCAAGAGGTATAAGCACCTCATAGAATCCTTGTTTTCAAGGCTTTGAAATGAGGTTTTTGTCTGCTTGCCCTTTTGACAAGCTGAGCATACCCCTTCCTTTATACACTTAACTTGAGGCCCATTCCTCACTAGTTCTTTACTAAAGAGTTGGCCAATTGTCTTGTAGTTTAGATGAGCCAATCTCTTGTGCCACTTAACACAATGAGAAGCATTGTCATCAGCTACAAGACAAATGGGGGAAGCCTTATTCTCACATTCAAAATTAAGGCAATACACATTTCTCTTCCTGTACCCAGTCAATATGATCTCTTGATCACTTGACCTTTTGATATGACATCCATCCTTACCAAATGAAATGTCATATCCTAGATCACTCAGCTGGCTTATGCTTATTAGATTATGTTTCAAACCTTTTACATAGGCCACTTGGGTGATAGTAATTAGGTTAGAAGAAATGTTACCAAACCCTTTGATGACTCCTTTTTCAGATCCACCAAAGATCACTTTATGTCCATCTTTGACAGATGAATACTTCTTCAGCAGCCCCTTTGTTCCAGTCATGTGCCTGGAACAACCACTATCCAAGTACCATATAGGGGCATGGTTTCTTGGATTCACCTGCAATACAGAATTACTTACCCTTAGAACCCAAGTAAGTCTTGGGTCCTTGGTTCAGGTTAGCATTAATAAAGTTATCATAACCTCTTCTAACAGGTAGACTCTTATTCTTTATAACACTTGTGTTATACCAGCAGTCCAATGCAAAATGGCCCCTCTTGCCACAGCACCAACATTCAAACTTATTGTATCTAGATCTAGATACATCCTTGTCAGTAGAATTTCTGTTCATTGCTGGTGCTGTTGCTACTTCACCTACTGATTTCTTAAAACCATTTGGTTTATGACCATAGGTAGGCCTGCTTGCCTTAACACCCTTGTTCTTCAGAACATTTGTCTTAATATGACCTTGAATGTCTTCATGATCATATATGTTAGAAGGCACTTTCTCCTTACTAAACCTTATGGGGACTGAAAGGTTTAGTGGCTGAATATGGACTTTGCCTTTCCTCTTGAATCTGCCAGCCCTGGAGTTACCTTTAAATCCTAATCCAGCCTTACCCTTCTGAGTGACAAATTCATCTATCAAGGGTAAGACAGATTTTGGCTTAGAGTAACTAGCCACTAAATCCCTTTCAATTCTAAGTCTGGCCTCCAGACTCTTTACTTGATCATTAGTATAATTAATTGTGCCCATCTGAATAATAGTTATATTCTTCAGCTTGACAATTTCATTTAATTTTTGATCAAGGACTTTTTCTAACTCAGTTGTTGCTACCCTTAGTTCAGCAATTTCCTGAGCCTGTGTTTTAACCAGGTTCTTGCTTTTCTTAAGGGCCTGCAACAAGTCCCCATACTTGTCTATCAATTGATAGACATCTCCTTCAGATCCAGATGCATCTTCATCACTTGATGCAGATGTAGCTGATTCTTCATTTGTACTACAAACAGATGTACAGGAAGAACAATTTACCTCATTAGGACCAGACTGATTCTGGCATATGTCCTCTTCTGATCTTGTCATCAAACCCATGCATTGATGTTCATTGATGGAGTCCAGCAACTGCATAAACTCCTCTTCCTCAGATGCAGCATATAGTCCAATATATGCTTCAGCTTCAGATCCTGATTCTGAAGTTGACTGGTCTGACAGACTTTTATCTTTCTTTGCTACAAAGGATTTCTCCTTCTTGCCTTTCTGATAAGTCTTCTTCTTTTCTGAAGATTCCTTCCTTTTGTCAGGACAATCAGCCACTACATGTCCAGGCCTATTGTAACAATAGCAGACAATCTTTGAAGTAGTGGCTTTGCTGGGCTTTGATCTGCTTTTCTCTTTCCTTGATGACCTTCTCTTCTGATAATAGTCATCAACTTGCTGTGATGTGGAAGGCCTAGACTTCCATTGCTTCTTTTTCAAGAACCTTTGGAATTGTCTAGTAAATGCAGCAAAGTCTGCATCTGAATCACAGCTAACTGAACCCTTATCTGAATTTTCAGAACTATCTTCTTCAACTTCCTTAGGAGGAGATGGTGATTTCCTCCTATTCTTTCTGGTGGCTTCAGCATTAAATGCCACAGTCTTTTCTCTATGCTCTCCTCTTGAGTTTCTTTCCTCCTCCTTCCTTACCATAAGTTGCATTTCATAGGATAGCAACTTTCCAAACAGGGTTGGAGGAGATATTTCTGCCAATTTAGCCACTTCTCTTATGGCACAGATCTTTGTATCCCAATCCTTTGATAAGGATCTTAAGAATTTGTCATTCAGTTCATAGGTACTGAAGACTCTTCCATAGGATATTAGCTCATTCACAATTCTATAGAATTTCTTATAGCACTCAGTTATGCTATCAGATTTTCCTTGTCTAAAGCTTTCATACTCCTGATTCAGCATAGACTTTCTGTCCAGCCTTACTTCTTCAGATCCCTCCATGTAGACAATCAATGTGTCCCACATCTCCTTGGAGGTCTTGCAGTGAATCAGATTCTGAAATGTTGAATCATCTATGGCACTGACAATGATATTCTGTGCCCTTTTATCCATGGTTGCCAAGATGATTTCATCCTTGGTCATTTCTGAATAAGTCTTTGGTATTTGGATATTTGCATCAAGAACAGATATCTTCATTGGAATGAAGGGCCCTTCTTGTACTGTGATGTAAATCCTTGGGTCAGATGCTTCCATAAATAATCTGACTCTCTCTTTCCAGATCCCAAAGATTTCCTTCTTGCATATGGGTAATTTCATAGACCCTAGCTCCTTATGATTCTCTCCAGAACCCATCTTCTTGAATCTTGAATCTGCCTTTCAGATCTACCTCCGACTGTTAAGTCCTTTTTGAGGAACCTCCCTCTGATACCACTTGATAGTTTAACTTTCAAGGCAGCCTAAACACCTAGAGGGGGGGGGGGTGAATAGGTTCTGCTTTTCTTATAAAACCCAAGGTCTGGGTACATCCACTTTCCCCCTTCACCTATCTAGCAGTATGCTAGATTCGGCCAAACTTCCACTTATCTCAGATCAACAGATCCTACAACTCAGAACCCAACTGGTTCCTACAACTCAGGCACAACTGCCCTACCTCAGCCTTGCCCCAAGGCCTACAACTCAGAGAATATCCTTCTCCTACACTCAGGCAAACAGCCCTACCACTCAGAGTTCAACACTCCTACACTCAGCCTTTATAACATAGGCTTACAACTCAGATCTGTGTAAACAGATCCTACAGAAATATAGAAAAGATTATTAATCTGTCTTGCCAAAGTTGAGAGAGAAAAGGCCAAGACAATTCTTGATCAGCTGATGCAATCAACTGTATCTGAGTCTTCTTCAAGGCTTCTTGAAAATGAACTTAGCTGAGTTGATTCCAAACAGCTTCTTGAGAATCCACTGGTGGTTTCTTTCTTCTTCTTCTAATTCAGGCTTGATCTCTCTCTATCCAGCACTTTGAAAGATTCTTCTGAATTCTGATTAGAACTCTTCTTAGATCTATCCTTAGATAGTCTTCTTAGATCTCCCAGAGAAAATCTTCTTAAGTGCCTAGCACTTTCTTGAAATGAATTGGATCGTAATCCTTCTCAACTTTTTGATTCTCAACAATGTTTTTCAACAGTTGCTTTCTCCTTCTGAATCCATCTATTTATAGACATTCTTCATGGTAACCGGCTGATCCGGTTTCTAACCGTTTTCTGACAAGTCTGACAGCTTCAGTTAACCGGTGGTAACCCACAACTGTCAAGTCCTCAAACAAGTCCTGTGCCTTAGTCTTGAACCACAAGTTGTTGACATAGTCTGTCAGAAAGTGTCGAGACCATCTGTCTATCTGAGTCGACACAATTGACTTTGGTGTCGACACAGTCTTCAGTGATGTCGACTAAGTTGCCTTTGAGTCGACACAGCTTCTTCTGAAAATAACTTGGTCTTGACTCTTCAGTGTGTCGACACAAGTCCTGTGTGTCGACACAGTTGTTGTAGAATCATAACTTAGTAAGTGTCGACACAGTCTTCAGGTGTCGACAAATTCATTTCTTAAATCTGCTTTAATGTGTCGACTTAATCACAATGTGTCGACACACTCTGCTGGTGTCGACAAACTTGAGGTCGACTATTTTCTTCTGTGTCGACACATTCAGCTGATGTCGACAATCTTGAGATCGACTATATTCTTTTGTGTCGACACATTCTCCCAATGTTGAGGTCGACGCTTTTCTTCTGTGTCGACACAAATTCCCAGAGTTGTGTCGACTCTTTTCTTCTGTGTCGACACAAATTCCCAGTGATGTGTCGACTTACTTCTTCTGTGTCGACACTTTTTCCCAGTGTAGTTGTAGACTAACTGCTATGTGTCGACACTGCTTCCCAGTGTTGTGTCGACTCTTTTCTTCTGTGTGTCGACACTGCTTCCTCTGTGTCGACACTTGGACTTAGAATTTTTCTGCATACTTTACCAATTCTTCACCTGCACATGTAAACTTAAAACAACATCAAATACACCTTGATGTATATCATTGAGCTAGGTTGGGCTTCTTCAAATCAGGTACACATTTTCCAATGTACCCAACACTTTCTATCAAATGTTGACAATGTCAGGTCTTGCACATAAGGGATGCATGTGGATTTTAGAATTGTTCTTCTGTGGATGTGCACATTGATCAAATGTTGATCGTGGTTAATTGTTAACCTATAATCAAAATCCCTTCCTCTAATATTAAGTGTTCAGATGCCTTCCGATGGATGACACTCTTCCTGCCTCGATCGATGAAGTGTGGGCTTGCCAAAGCAAAGTGCATTAATCTATCTTGATAAGGGTGCGAGCGGATAATTGTGATATCCCACTGTCGACATCTGGTCAAGCTTAACTAGGTGACCCCAAAGTTTGAGTGCCTAGAGGCATAGGGTTGGCATGCACCATATGATGGATGCGAATAAGGAGTTATTCACCAACCATACAAGAATTGCATGAGGATGCAATTGGCAAGCGTTGCCTACCTAAATAACCACATCGTGAGAGGAAAGCCAAAGCTGACTCATTGTGTTGGTGAAATACGGATCTTATCCACTAAGAGAGTAGCTCGCATGAACTCTCCGAATTGATAGTGAGGGCTATTATTTTGAATAAAATAGTGGGAGTTTTTTAATTGAAGTCCAAATTAAGAAAATAATTGTATTTTGAAATTTTGGTACTGATTTATTCTGCATGAATTCTTGTAGAATTCCATGACAAGTGGTTCACACTCCACTCTGTCTCTGAGAGCCATCCTTGAGAAGGATAAGCTCAGTGGGACTAACTACATGGACTGGTACAGAAACCTGAGAATTGTTCTCCGGCAAGAGCGAAAGCTCTATGTCTTGGAAGAAGAAGCCCCCGAGGTGCTGACCGGGAATTCTTCCCGTGCTGATAAAGACACTTATAAGAAGTATGCTGATGACGCCTTGGACGTCGAATGCCTTATGCTTTCCACCATGAACTCTGAGCTTCAGAAGCAACATGAGAACATGGGGTGCAAGGAGATTGACGAGCATCTCAAGAAAATGTTTCAAGGGCAAGCTACTCAAGAGAGGTTTGACGTCACAAAAGCGTTGTTTTAGTGCAAGATGGAAGTTCGAGACTCAGTAGGGACTCACGTACTCAAGATGATTGGGTATATAGAGAACCTTGAAAGGCTGGGTTTTCCTCTGGGTCAAGAGTTGGCCACATATCTGATCCTGCAATCGTTGCCGGACAGTTACGAGCAGTTTATCTTGAACTACAACATGAATGAAATAGACAAGACACTGCCCGAGCTCCTAGGCATGTTGAGAACTTCCGAGATCAATATGAAGAAGGCCAAGCCTGCCAGCCCCATACTGATGGTGCATAAGGGCAAGGGCAAGGCCAAGGGCTCTAAGAAGACGAAGGTGGGACCCAAGTCACATCTCGAGCCCAAGTCTTTTGCACTGATGAAAAAGAAGAGCATGGTGAAGGAGGGGAAATGCCACCACTGTGGCAAGGCTGGTCATTGGAGGAGGAACTGTCCTTCGTACATTGAGGGTCTGCAGAAAATGAAGGGAGGTATGACTTCCGCTTCAAATATTTATGTTATAGAGATAAACCTTTCTGCTCCTTCATCTTGGGTATTGGATACCGGATGTGGTTCTCACATTTGTACAAATATGCAGGAACTAGGAAGGAGAAGATTGCTGAGTAAAGGGGAGGTGGACCTGTGCGTCGGCAATGGAGCAAGAGTTGCTGCTGTAGCCGTAGGGGTTTACCGTCTTTATTTGCCCAGCGGGCTTGTAATAGAACTAGATAACTGTTATTTTGTTCCGACAATAACTAGAAACATTATATCCATTTCATGCTTGGACATGATTGGATTTTATTTTATAATTAAGAACAACTGTTGTTCTATATTTAAGAATGATGTTTGTTATGCTGTAGCCCAATTGTTTAATGGTCTTTACATTTTGAACTTGGACCATCAAATCTATAATATAGAAAATAATAAAAGACTAAGAATAAATGACTCAAACCCTACATATCTCTGGCATTGTCGTTTGGGCCATATAAACGAGAAGCGCATATCCAAGCTCCATAAAGATGGACTTTTGGACTCATTTGATTATGAATCATTTGAGCGATGCGAATCTTGTTTGTTAGGCAAAATGACTAAAGCCCCTTGCACTGGTTATACTGAGAGGGCTGAGGATCTCTTAGGTGTTGTACATAGTGATGTATGTGGACCCATGAGCTCCATGACTAGAGGTGGGTATTTCTACTTCGTTACATTTACTGATGATTTCAATAGATACGCATATTGTATCTTATGAAGTGCAAATCCGAGACCTTTGAAAAGTTCAAAGAGTTCAAAAATGAAGTAGAAAACCAGTTGGGAAAAAGGGTTAAAGCACTCCGATCTGATCGAGGTGGCAAATACCTGAGTCATGAGTTCTGTGATCATCTGAAAGAGTGTGGTATTGTATCACAACTCACTCCACCTAGAACACCACAGCATAATGGTGTGTCTGAGAGGAGAAATCGTACTTTATTAGACATGGTACGTTCGATGATGAGTCATGCAGACTTGCCTGTTTCCTTTTGGGGTTTTGCTTTAGAGACTGCTGCAATGACACTGAATCGCGCTCCGACGAAAACGGTTCTGCAGACACCATATGAGATATGGACTGGGAAGCGTCCTAGTATGTCGTTCATTAAAATTTTGGGCTGTGAGGCATACATGCGACGTCAAATGCCTGACAAGTTGGAACCCAAATCGGATAAATGTTATCTGGTGGGATATCTTAAGGAAACGAAAGAGTATTACTTTTACCTACCGTCTGAGGGCAAAGTGTTTGTCGCAAGGACTGGTGTCTTCTTGGAGAAAGAGTTCTTATCAAGAAAGACTGAAAAGGTAGAACTTGAAGAAGTTAAAGAACCACCAATAGTGAATGAACCGGAATTGGATTCTGAGACAGGACTACAAGATGTTGTAGCTAGAGAACCTACTAAAGAAACACAGGTCCTACGTAGATCTGGTAGACCAAGATTTGAACCTGAGAGATATGGATTTCTCGTGTCTCAAATAGGTAATGTGTTGCTTATGGATCATGATGATGAACCAGCAACCTACCAAGAGGCTATGAATTGACTGGACTCCGACAAATGGCTTGATGCTATGAAATCCGAAATGGACTCCATGTATGCAAACCAAGTTTGGAACTTGGTGGAACCACCTGAAGGGGTACGACCCATAGGGTGCAAATGGGTCTTCAAGAAGAAGACCGACATGGATGGGAATGTACAGACATTCAAAGGGTGACTGGTGGCTAAGGGTTTCAAGCAAATTCATGGTATTGAATATGATGAGACTTTTTCCCCTGTTGCCATGGTAAAGTCCATAAGGATATTGCTTGCTATTGCTGCGTATTATGACTACGAGATCTGGCAGATGGATGTCAAAATGGCTTTCCTTAATGGAAACCTCCTTGTGGAAGTATACATGACACAACCCGAGGGTTTTGTATCCCCAAATGAAGCTACTAAAATATGCAAGCTGAATAAGTCCATCTATGGACTAAAAAAGGCCTATCGAAGTTGGAATCTTCGTTTTGATGAGAAAATCAAAGAGTTTGGTTTCATCAAGAATGAAGATGAGCCTTGTGCTTACAAGCGAATCAGTGGGAGCATTATTGTCTTCCTGATATTGTATATAGATGACATACTTTTGATTGGGAATGACATTCCTACCCTGAAAGTTGTTAAGAACAACCTAGGGAACTGCTTTTCTATGAAGGATTTGGGTGAAGCGATTTATATACTCAGTATTAAGATCTATAGAGATAGATCGAAGAAGTTGCTGGGTTTGACCCAGAGTACATACATTGAGAAGGTGTTGAAGCGGTTCAACATGCTTGAGTCCAAGAAAGGATTTTTACCCATGTCTTATGGTGTGAATCTCTCTAAGGACCAGTGTCCAAAATCTTGTGAAGATAAGGACCGCATGAAGTTGATTCCATATGCTTCGGCAATTGGATCAATCATGTATGCAATGTTATGTACTCGACCCGATGTCTCCTTTGCTTTGAGCATGACTAGCAGGTATCAGTCAGACCCCGGTGAGTGACACTGGATTGCAGTCAAGAACATCCTGAAGTACTTGAGAAGGACAAAGGATGTGTTCTTGGTGTATGGTGGAGAGGAAGAGCTCGTTGTAAGTGGTTACACGGATGCTAGCTTCCAAACTGATAGGGACGATTCAAAGTCTCAGTCAGGGTTTGTGTTTTGCCTTAATGGAGGAGCTGTGAGCTTGAAGAGTTCCAAGCAAGAGACAGTTGCTGATTCTACAACAGAGGCCTAGTATATCACTGCAGCTAACGCAGCGAAGGAGGCTGTATGGATTAGGAAATTCATCGACGAGCTTGATGTAGTTCCTAGCATTGTTGGTCCCGTAGTTCTCTACTGTGATAACAATGGTGCAATTGCACAATCTAAGGAACCTAGATTCCATCAGCGCTCCAAGCACATACTTCGGCGGTTCCATCTTATTCGTGAGATTGTCGAATGAGGAGATGTGAACATTTGTAGAGTGCCGACTGAGGAGAATATTGCGGATCCACTGACAAAGCCTCTCGTGCAGAGAAAGCATGATGGTCATACTAGATCGATGGGTATACGATACCTAAATGATCAACTCTAGTGAGAATCTTGTGGGTTGCATGTAAACATATATTCTGTTGGCTGTTTATTGTTTATTCATATGATGAATTGTGTACCAAATGTTTCTTTTTACAATTAATGACAAGTTCTTTTATTATGATTTTCCTATGTGATAGTTTAATTGTAACATAATAAATACCCTTAGAGTGTTCGCTTCCATAGGACATCAAGTACGTGACTTGAATGTGAGAGCCTATGATTTATTTGAAGCTTCATTCTTAAAAGGTCCCTGGTCGTTGTATCATCATAGAAGCTAAGGGTGATGATGATACCTTAAGACTAGCATGTGCGTTGACTGATGACCAGTTCTCACAGGTCATGATTTTTTGATATCAAGTCATCACGTGGGTACTTGTTAATGAACAAGTTGTACTGGACAGACCCATCCTGAGACTACTTTGTGGATTGTTATCTAATCGTGTCACAAGTAGGTCTCTATTAGCAATGGTGTTGTGGTCCTTTGACCTGATATCGCAGCATTCATCAAGTGAGGAAGAGCGTGCTTTGATGCCATCTAAAGTCTTCCTTGAGAAAGGTTGATGATAAGGGTGGTTGTTGGGCACGTTACGAATCATTTGGGTGTTTGTGTGTGAGCAGATATGGGATTTGTCCTCCTATATGACAGGAGTTGCATCCATGGGCCCCTTGATGGTTTTGGACTGAGAAATGCATGGCCATGCTTGGTTGAGTCAATATATGATATTGGACTCACCATTCTCTGGAAGTCCGTTCTAGATCAGGAAACTTGGATTGAGCTATTATGAGGGTGACACGGTCCTTGCCTCTAATTCTTTCCGGATGTAAGGGACAAAGGGACAAAGACAACGCTGGTACATTGGTCATAAAGTCTTATGAGTTATGAACTCTTATTGCTTGGGGAGCAATGATGCATTGCTAGATGCCGCTCATTGTTTGTTAGGTTTTTGGTTTGATACTTTCAAGATCAAGTGGGAGACTGTTGGAGTTACCATGGTGATCTAGAAGTGGTCAAACATGTAATCTCACTGCTAACGCGATATGAGCCTGCAGGGTCGCACATAAGAGCATGTGGATAAGTTGGAAGACTGACTGTGTTGGTAAGGGTTACCAATCACCGCACAGAATGGGGTCGGGCAAACGTTGCCAAAGAAGGTTCTTAGAGACTAAGGCAAATTCGTCGAGAGTCGTCGAGTATGACTCAATGCTCTCAACGTCAAGGCAGATTCGTCGAGAATCGTCGAGTATGACTCAACGCTCTCAACGCCAAGGCAGATTCGTCGAGAATCGTCGAGTATGACTCAACGCTCTCAACGCCAAGGCAGATTCGTCGAGAATTGTCGAGTATGACTCAACACTCTCAACGCCAAGGCAGATTCGTTGAGTATGACTCAACGCTCTCAACGCCAAGGCAGATTCGTCGAGAATCGTCGAGTATGACTCAACGCTCTCAACGCCAAGGCAGATTCGTCGAGAATCGTCGAGTATGACTCAACGCTCTCAACGCCGTTTCTGCAAGGTGATTCTCGCCGATCGATTCTGAAACCCTATTTTGCTGTGGTCTGCGGATAGCGATTTTGCCTAGGTTTATTTAATGTCGTGACTGGAAGCAAGCTGCATTGATACTCAGGACTAGTGTCGACACATTTTACACAAGTTATGTTGAGACTGGAAACTAGCTATGTCAACACTCAGGACTAGTGTCGACACATTTGATACAAGTTGTGTTGAGACAAGAAGCTAGCAGTATCGACACACTCAATTGTTATCGACATCCATATAAAAGAAGTGTCAACACCCAGGACTGGTGTCGATAGAATCTAAGTATAGAAGTGTCAACTTCTTCATGTAGAAGCTCTCAGACAGAAATTCTTCTAAGTTCAGAATTCAAAGCCTGAAGTTCTGATAACCAATAAAATTAATAGTCATAACTAGAGACTCTGAGAGCAGTACCTTTATAGTTGGAGAGGGCCAACGTTAAGTTGGACCTTCAAAAACTGAAGCTCATAGATTTAACCAATAAAATAGATAGTCAGACTGAGATTATTACAGAACAAGCCAAAGAACTAGAGTTTCTGAGAGCAGTACCTTTACAGTTGGAGAGGGCCAAAATTAAGTTGGACCTTCAAAAACTGAAGCTCATAGACTTAACCAATAAAATAGATAGTCAGACTGAGACTATTACAGAATAAGCCAAGACTATCAAGGACCTTGAAGCAAAGCTTCTTCAGGAAAGATTGCTCCTGAAATAGTTCTCAAGACCAAAGTCTATGCTACCTATTATTGATACATTTTTTGCACCATTTAGAAGTGGTGTAGGATATATTGAGGACAATAAGGTCAATAAGAAACCTGAGCCTAAGGGTAAATCCTCAATGGGTCCAGCTAAGCAACCATCAAAACATCTGACTTCTAACAAATGCAAGGGATCATGTGTTCCTGTACACCTGAGTTTTGAGTGCACCACCAACAAGGTCAATAAAGAGCCTTGTTGTAAGGGACAAAAATCTAATGGCTATAAGACCCACAGACCACCACAAGGAGTGATCAATCCAAGGAGCCAAGGAATTCTTGGATCTGGTCCCAGTGCACAACACTTAAACTTGAAAGGTAAGGGTGTCAATGTTGCACCTCTACCATGGAATCTGAATATCAACTCTAAGTTGCCCAGAAGTACAACTTCAAAGGTGCATCCTAAGCGAAGATATAACAAATTTGAATGTTGGTGTTGTGGGAAGGTTGGGCATTTTGCCTTTGATTGTTGGTATAATCCAACAACATCCTCATTTAATTCACAAACACATCTGTTCAGAAAGCCTGCTGTGCTTCACACAGCTAAGTCTAGCAGGAACCAAGGCCCAAAAACTATTTGGGTGCCTAAGGTTAATTAATTCTGTGATTGCAGGTGGATCAAAGTACCACAGAAATGCCAATATGGTACTTGGACAGTGGCTGTTCCAGGCACATGACAGGAACAAGAAGTCTGCTAAGGGACTATGCTTCGGTAAAGGATGAACCAAAAGTAATCTTTGGAGGTTCAGAAAAAAGACTCACCAAGGGATATGGTAATATTTCTAATGGTCTAGTGGCAATCACAAAAGTAGCTTATGTGGAAGGATTGAACCACAATATGATAAGCATAAGTCAGCTTTGTGATATAGTTTTTGAAATCATATTCCACAATGATAAGTGTCTGATAAGGAATGCAAGTGCTCAAGAGATCATCATGTCAGACACTAGGAGTGGCAACATTTATTGTCTAAATTTCTTAAGTATATATGAGGATTCTCTTGTATGCCTAGTAGCAAGTGAGAAAGATTCTTTGTGTGTGCAATGGCACAAGAGGCTAACTCACTTAAATTATAAAGCTATGAGAAAGTTGTTTTCTATGGACTTAGTTAGAAATGGTCCCCAGCTAAAATGCTCCAAAGAAGGCATGTATTCTGCATGTCAAAGATGCAAACAAACAAAAGTCTCCTTTAAGAGCATTCAGTCCAAAGACACTTAGAGGTGTCTATACTTACTTCATATGGACCTATTTGGTCCTATGCAAATTCTTAGTTTAGGTAGTAAGTCTTGCACCTATGTGATTATAGATGATAACTCTAGATTTGTTTGGGTATTCTTCCTAAGGAGAAAGTCTGAAACTCTGGACATTCTTGCTGATTTTGTCAAACAAATTCAAAATGAAAAGGGTTGTTCTATGGTCAACTTCAGAAGTGACCATGAAACAGAATTTCAATCTGAAAAAATGACAAATTTCTATCAAGAACTTGGGATCTTTCAGGAATTCTCCTCTCCTAGAACTCCCTTGCAAAATGGGGTTGATGAGAGTAAAAATAGAACTCTCGTTGAAGCTATTAGAACTATGCTAAGTGACACATCTCTCCTAGAATATTTATGGGCTGAGGCTATAAACACCGCTTGTTATGTTCTGAATAGGGGCTTTATCAACAAAATTCACAATAAGACTCTTATGAACTAATGAAAGGCAGAAAACTAAGTCTGTCCTATTTCAAGATCTTTGGAAGTAAGTGCTATATTTTAGACAATGGGAAGACTTATCTAACTATGTTTTCAAAGAAGTTCTATGATGGTATCTTTGTAGGCTATAGTTATCATAGCAAGGCATATAGGATCTATAACTTGAAACATCAAGTGGTAGAAGAATCAATTAATGTTGTTTTTGATAAAACTTCAGTCTCGCATAATATACTATCTAACAATTCTAGCTAAAAGATGTTAACTCTAAGATGAACAAATTAAATATAGGAAATTCATCTTATATAGAATTAGAGGCTAGAAACAATGTTGTAGTTCCTATAGAAGACACATTCACTGCCCAGGGGAGGAAGAGATTCATCCTTCTCTACCTAAAGATCTAGGTGATGGTAATAATCTACATGTAGCTGTTAGACACCTTAGAAATCATCCTATTGATCAAATAATAGGTGATGTCAGGATAAGAGTGAATAATAGGAGTAAACATCATAATGAGGTTCTGTTCTCTAGCTTTCTTTCTCAGATGAAACCTAAAAAGTATGAAGAAGCCAATTCAGACCCCAAATGGATTATGACAATGCAAAAAGAGCTCAATCAATTTGAGAGATGTAAGGTCTGGAGTCTAGTTCCTAGACCTAGAAATCACAATGTCATATGAACTAAGTGGATATATAGGAATAAATTAGATGAGAATGGAGTAATAGTTAAAAATAAGGCAAGACTTGTGGCTAAGGGGTATAGACAAGAGGAAGGAATAGACTTTTACCAAACCTTTGCACCTGTAGCTAGACTAGAAGCCATTAGATTATTTTTAGCACATGTAGCTTACAAAGGATATAAAGTCTACCAGATGGATGTTAAATCTGCATTCCTAAATGGTACATTGAAGGATGAGGTCTATGTAGAACAACCACCGGGTTTTGTAAATCCTAAACTTAGCTCTCATGTATTCAGATTACATAAAGCATTGTATGAGTTAAAAAAGGAACCTAGAGCCTGGTATGAGATCTTATCTACCTTTCTCATAGAGAACAAGTTCTCTAGGGGGAAGATAAATAAGATATTATTCCTAAGGGACATCAAAGGTTCAAACATCCTAGTCCAGATTTATGTAGATGACATCATTTTTTGGTTCTACTAATGAGCTGCTATGTAGAAAATTTGCCAAGCTTATGCATGAAAAGTTTGAAATGAGAAACATGGGTGAGCTGAAGTTCTTCTTGAGATTCCAAGTTAAACAATCTAAAGATGGTATATCCATCTCTCAGTTTAAGTTCACAAAGGAGTTGATTAAGAAATATTGTATGAAAAATTCTTCTACCATGAGAATCCCAATGGGTTCCTCAGCATCACTACACAAGGATAAATTTGGGAAACCAGTGGATGAATCCTTGTATAGAGGCATCATTGGATCACTCCTTTACTTGATAGCTAGTAGACCAGATATCATGTTTTCAACATGTGTCTGTGCTAAGTACCAAGCATGCCCTAAAGTGTCTCATTATACAACTGCTAAAAGAATACTGAGATATCTAAAGGGCACATCCACTCTTTGGCTTTGATATCCTAGGAATGGTGATTTTGATCTAACTAGATACACAGATGCAAATTTTGCAGGATGTAAAGAGGACATAAAGAGTATATCAGGAACTTGTTAATTTTGGGAGAAGACTCATCAGTTGGAGCACTAAGAAGCAAACAAGTGTAGCTATTTCAACAGCTGAGTCTGAGTATATATTAGTTGGGAGCTGCTGTGTACAGTTACTATGGATCCAACATCAACTCCTGGACTATAGTGTACATCTAAGTAAATCTGTTATGTATTATGATTCTACTAGTGCAATCTTAATTGCTAATAATCCTGTTTCTCATAGTAGAACCAAACACAGACAAATCAGATATCACTTTCTTAGAGAATATGTTGAAAAATGCAATATCTGTTTACATTATACTCCAACTGAAAATCAAATTGCTGACATATTCACAAAACCCTTAGAAGAAAACAAGTTCAATTTCTTCAAGTTTGAACTAGGAATGTTAAATATAGAATAACTATTTTCATTGGTACCTAAAAAAATCCCTGTTCAACTTGTATAAGTTAAGTAACAAAGTCTACCAACCTAAATAAACAAGTAAGATATCATAAATGTCAAGAATCTACATTTCAGAAAATAAAATTTTGACTAAGTCAAAAATTATGTCTAGACACCAAAGAATGTGTCGAGACAGTTGAGAAAGTGTCAAGACACCAAAAAGTGCAACGACACTATAAATAGTAATGTGTCGAGACACCAGAATGTGTGTCGACACTGCAAAAATGCAAAGTGTCAAGACACTAAAATAAGTGTCGAGACATAAGGGTGTCGAGACCCTAAGGTATGTGTCGAGAGACATAATCCTTATGTCGACTTGAGTCGACACATCTCGATAGACAACTTTCCTTGTGTCGACACTAGGTATTTAATCAAAAATTTAGAAAAGTCTAAATGCAACACGCCCTTTCGACTTCAGGGAAGATTTAACTATACAAGGTGTGTGAGAGTAGAAGTCGACTATGTTTTCTTGATCTTTTGAACTTTTGATCCCTGAGTGTCGAGACCTAGAATTCCTTTAGTCGACACATCTCTTTCTCAATTTCTCTTAACTCCAATGGCTCCCAAGAATGATGAAAACATCTTTGAAGGGTATGAGCTTGTGCGAAATCATTTTGACTCAGTGCAAGTAGAAATTAGGACTGTTATTGACCGAATTACTGAAGCTGGAATACAATATCTACTTTCAGAACCAACAAACATTTGGAAACGAGAAATTTCAGAGTTCTTCTCTAATACTAAACTAGATTCAAACTCAGAAAAGATCAAGTCTAAGGTAAATGGAGTAAAAGTGAAAATCACAATCAGGAAATTGGCCAAGGTTTTTCAAATACCAAGAATCGATCAGGAAGATGAAATAGACACCACCAGGACTACTGAAGCATTGGTGTGGTGTGGATTGGCTCCAACCACTAAGATTGGAAGTACCTTAAACAGGAAGGGTATGAATTCCCAACACAAATTCATGTCTAAAATAATTGGGAAGTTGTTGCTGTTTAAGACTAGAGCACATGACAGAATTTTTGCTTCAATGTTTGAACTGATGAAAAAAGTTATATTCAAAGTCAAGACAAACTGGAGCAAGATTGTTTTTGACAGAATAGCAGAGAGTATTAAGAAGCCCAACATGGGAAGAATTATATGTCTCTACCTAGTGCAAGTCATTCCTGACAGTCTTAATCTTAAGCTTGGATCAAAGATAAACCACATGAGAAGAATGGACATGAGGATACTGGCAAGGTGAGATAGAGTCCTATCCAAAGAAACACTTGCAGTTGAGAAGAAGAAGGAGAAAAAGAAGAAGGTTGTAGTTGTGGAAGAAGATTCTTCCAGTAACTCAGAAAAATAAGGCAGTTCTACCTCTGAAAAACAGGATGATACAATGGCTGAGAAATCTCCAAGGACCTCACCTGGAACAGATGATCGATCAGGATCACGGGGAGACAATCCCACATAAGGATCCAATTGAGGGGGAGAATCTCAATGATCTGCCAGAAATAGAAATGGACACAGTAGATATAATAATAATGGAAGTTGTACACGAGCTGGAACAAACAAAGGTTCTTGAAATAGAAATGACTGAAAGAGAGATTGAAGATACATTCTCCAAGGCCACTGAAGAGACAATTATTCTGAATACTGATTTAGATGTCTAGGGGGAGATAATTACTACTCCAAAGGACCTTGTTCATGATACTGAAGTTCTGCAAGAAGTGACACACTAGGAAAACATCAATGAAGAATGTGCAATGTTTGACGGGGAGTTTGCAGATTAGCCCCCATCAACTGAAACAGATAAAGAGCTAGCATCTATTGAGGTGGTTAGTTCTTCTGAATCAGAAGAGGAAGAATCCTCTAAAATAAAGAAGAGAAAAATAATTGAACTCAAAAAGAGGAGCAAAAGATACAAGAAAACTATTCAGTCTGGCACAACTCCTGCTCCGGCTGTAGATTTAAGTTTAATTATAGTTCAACTACAAATTATGTTAGATCAACAAAGAACTCAAATTGAGAAGTATGTGGATGAAAGCAACAAGGAGTTGCAGTTTCAGCTAGCTCAGGACATTAAATCTATTAGATTTGAAGTAAATCTATTAAAAAAGGATATGATAGATTTCTTTGAAAGGGGGCAAATGCTGCAGTATATATTCCAAAACAGCAAGTAGAATCATAGAAAGTGGAAAATGACATAGCTATAAAATAAGGCTATGTCATGGAAAATCAAACAAGAATGAATGAGAATATGATAATTATGCATGATATTACTTTGGAAGAAATAAAGAAACAAACTATTGATCTAGAAATCAAGATAACTTCTGCCACAAAGGACATGGAAACTCAGCTGAAAACTCCTTCAGCCTCATTGATTAAGGATATCAAGGCTTCTGACAGGATTTGGATGACCATTTACTAAAAGTCAAGAATTATTTAACCTCAAGAATCCATTATCTAGATGGTCAGGTAAGATTTCACAAAAATGATTTGAGGGATCCTATGGAAAGAGAAGTCATAAAGGGGGAGAAGGTAATGATAAAGGCTAGCTTTGAGCATGCCACTTGGATCTCAAATAACATCAGAGACACTTTAGGCCATCCTCCCCTATGGTATGATGGAGACAAAACTGCTGAGTTTGGCTGCCAACCAGCTCATTTGAGGCCATTCAACAAGATGTCCAATTCATGTACAGACCAGCTCATTTTGAGGACATCCAAACTATTGTCCAATCCATGTATAGTCCTCCAGGTCAAATACAAAATATAGTATGTGAGGAGGTTGAAATGTCTGATTCTGCTATGCTAAAATAAAAATAAGCTCAAATATCAAAGAAAATATTTAGGGAATAAGCTGAAGCTAGGTCAGACTTTGAACAATGGAGCCTAACTTACAGATCAATTATACTCACAGCATGGAAAGAAGTCAATACAAATGCAGTTGATAGGGGAAAATGGTATACAGAGCAAGAGTGGGCTAAGCACTTAAAGCAGCAGGAGGCCATCTACAAATTCAGAAATGATCTGAAGGCAAGGAAGATCCCAACTAATTCTATTGAGCCCAGCAAATACTTTCCCAACCCATATCACTATTTTGAAAGACTGAGGCTTAAGGAGGAAAAGATTTCTAAAGCTAAGAATGACAAAGGCAAAAAGATAGCTGATGATAATATGCCTGAAGTTAAAGCCAAGATACAATCTGGAAAAGGGATTGTCATCAGAGAGCCAGGTCTTTCCTAGAATATTATTGAACATTTGTAATTTTGTTTTTTCTTTAAGAACTATGCAACAAATTGAAAGTTGTAAACTGATAACAAATTAGAATGAAAATTCTGTTTGAACTTGGTTATATTTGTGTGTTCATTTCTATGTTCTTTACATTTTTGTTCAGCACTTTTAATATATATCGTTATCATCATATTTTGGTATTATGGTGTATATCATTGAAATGGGGTTATGACTTCTCCAAATAGGGGAAGATTGTTGGGTACATTGGGAATTGTGTACCTAATTTGGAGAAGCCCTTTCAACTCAATGATATACAAAAATTTGTATTTGATGTATGTTGAGTTTAGTTATGCAGTGTCCATGTTGAAAGGAAGAAAATTAAACGAAGTACAAAAGTGTCGAGACACTAGACAAGTGTCGATACCTTTGCAAAAGCAGTGCTGAGACAAGGAATCAAGTTGTGTCGACACTCAAGACTAGATTCGACACCCTTCTTCAAGTAGTGTCGAGACTGGAAGCAAGCTGTATTGACACTCAGGACTAGTGTCAACACATTTTACACAAGTTATGTCGAGACTGGAAGCAAGCTGTGTCGACACTTGGGACTTGTGTAGACACATTTTACATAAGTTATGTCGAGACTGGAAACCAGCTATGTCGACACTCAGGACTCGTGTCGATACATTTGATACAAGTTGTGTTGAGACAAGAAGCTAGCAGTGTCAACACACTCGATTGTTGTCGACATCCCTATAAGAGAAGTGTCGACACCCATGAATGGTGTCGACAGAATCTAAGTACCGAAGTGTCAACTCCTTCACGCAGAAGCTCTCAGACAGAAATTCTTCTAAGTTCAGAATTTAAAGTCTAAAGTTCTGACAACTGTCAAAACTGTCAAATGTTAGTGGATTAACCGGGGCAGCCAGTCACTCTTGCCAAAGCCTACATAAGGAGACCAACACAACATAAATAGAGTGATTATGATCATTATTCTCATCTAAATCTGTCAGAACATTTCAATAGAATTCTAAAGGTGGAGAGGAGGCAAATTGTGGATCAACTTCAATTTTCTTCAGCCAAGTTCAACCCTACCTTCTCCTTCAAGAAGCTTTGAAAAAGCTAAGAAGGGTTGGACTTATTTCTTCACAACCAAGATTAAGGGAGAAGTTTTCACATCAAGATCTGGTCAAGAAGAAGTCACCAGTCTCTTTCTTTCTGGGTGATACTTCAAAACTCAAATTCTTTATATTATATCAATTTTGTAAGATCTATCAGTAGATTTGAGTTGTAGTAGATTAATTTCTCTGAGTTGTAAGCCTAAAATTATAAAGAATGAGGTAGGGTTGCGTGCCTGAGGTAGGAGAAGGGGATATTTCTCTAAGCTATAAGAACTGGAAGGTTCTGAGGTTGTAGGGCAAGGATTTGCCTGAGGAGTAGGAGTGGAGGATCACTCTGAGGTAGTGTTCTTGAAGAGGAACCTGAGTTGTAAGATCTTGAGGATCTGAGGTAGGACATTGTTTTGTCTGATTTATAGGAGCCAGCTGGCTCTGAGGTGTAAGATCTGAGGATCTGAGGAAAAGAAAGAAGAAGTTTGGCCGAATCTGACTCATTGCTAGATAGGCTAAGGGAGAAAGTGGATGTACCCATAAATTGGGGAACCACTATAAAACTACTGTGTGCTGTGCTGTTATTTGTGTTGTGATTGTTAAAATTAGATTTATGCTATAATTGTTAAGCTTAGATCTGTGCGGTATTTAGTAGATCAACAGAGTTCTTGAATATTTTGGCTGTGTTAATAAACACACTAAGAAATTTCTATGACTTAAAGTAGCCAAAATTTTAATTGGACCTATTCACCCTCCTTTAGGTCACTCTCTATCCTAAACAAACATTTTACAATACCTATACACTATATGCATATGATGCGTGTTTTGTTATATGATATGTATATACTCCTCATCTACTTTAAAATGAAGAACCAAGTTCAAGTGCTCACCAAAGTTCCGGTGGCGCAAAATTTTTTGGATGTTTTCCTTGAGTCCCTCCCGGTTGCCACCACAGCGGGAGGTTGACCCTCAGATTGAGCTTGTGTCCGGAGCTCGTCTAGTGTCCCGAGCACCCTATCGAATGGCCCCTAAGGAATTGGCGGAGTTGAAGATCCAACTTCAGGAACTGATAGATGCTGGATTCGTCCGCCCAAGTTCCTTGCCCTGGGGAGCCCCTGTACTATTTGTAAAGAAGAAAGATGGGACACTGCGCATGCACATAGACTACGAGGAACTAAACAAACTCATTATACGGAATATGTATCCACTTCCAAGGATCGATAAGTTATTCGATCGATTGCAAGGTGCATATGTATTCTCTAAGATGGACATAAGATCAGGCTGCTATCAACTTCGGATCCGGGATGATAATATCCCCAAGACTGTCTTTATCTCCCGCTATGATCTTTAGGAGTTTATGGTGATGCCATTTGGACTCACTAACGCCCCCTTTGTCTTTATGGCTCTAATGAATATGGTGTTCAAATCCTTTCTAGATATTTTTATGACCTTCTCTATCGATGACATCTTGATCTACTCGAAAACCAGGGCAGACCATTCTAGACACCTACAGATGGTGTTACTTAAGCTTTATTAGCACACTCTCTTCGCCAAGTTCAACAAGTATGAATTCTGGTTAGAGGAGGTCAGATTTTTGGGCCATACCGTCAACAAGAATGGAGTGGCGGTAGATCAAGCAAAAATCCAGACAGTTCAAAGCTAGCTGCGACCAAAGACGGCAACAGACATACAAAATTTCCTTGGTCAATCCGGGTATTACAGGAATTCGTGGAAATATTTCCAAGATTGTGTTACCCCTTACAACTTTTATAAGAAAGGATGTTGCATTTCGATGGATGCCGAAATGTGAGGCTGCCTTCGAAACAACTGACTTCTACCCCAATCCTTACGATCCCCTCGAGAATCGAAGGATTCTAGATTTATTTGATGCCTCCCTGAAAGGATTAGGAGTTTTTTTGATGCAGCATTGAAATGCATTTGCATGCGCGTCGCGCCAGCGAAGCCGCACGAGCTGAATTATGCAACCAACGATCTAGAGTTGGGCGTCATTATTTTTCTCCCTCAAGATCTGGAGACATTATGATAGTTTAACTTTCAAGACAGCCTAGACACCTAGAGGGGGGGGGGGTGAATAGGTTCTGCTTATTTTCTTTTCAAACTTCTAGGCAGAAATTTAATTCTAATGAGTTCTGACAGCTACTTTAGAATCACAGCAATCACAGAATCTAATAACTACACATCACAGATTGCACAATATTTATAGTGGTTCCCCAAGGTCTGGGTACATCCACTTTCCCCCTTCACCTATCTAGCAGTATGCTAGATTTGGCCAAACTTCCACTAATCTCAGATCAATAGATCCTATAACTCAGGCACAACAGCCCTACCTCAGCCTTGCTCCAAAAGGATTCCTACAACTCAGAGAAGATACCACACTCCTACACTCAGGCAATTCAGCCCTACCTCAGTCTTTATCCAAGACTACCACTAAGAGTTCAACTCTCCTACACTCAGCCTTTATAACATAGGCTTACAACTCAGATCTATAAAAATAGATCCTACAGAATTTAGAAAAAGTTTTATAGAATCTTGCCCATGTTGAGAGAGAAAGGACAAGACAGCACCTGATCAGCTGAAGGATGAAATCAACTTAATCTTAGCTTTCTTCAAAGCTTCTTGAATAAGAACTTAGCTGAGTTGATTTCCAAACAGCTTCTTGAGAAACCTGTAACAGCTTTCCTTCGTGATCTTCAAACGGCTGGATCCCTCTCTCTCCAATCCCACTTTGAAAATTCTTCTGAATTCTAGGACGAATTAGAACTCCTTAGACTTTGATCCTGAGATGAACCCTTCAGAATGTCTTCTTAGATCTTCTGATGAAGATCTTCTTCAGTGCCTTGCACTTTCTTGATTTGATTCTTAATCAGTTTTTATGTATGTTGCTTCTCAATGATTCTCAAAATCTTTTTTGCTTTTCTACTTCTGAATCGTCTATTTATAGACCTTTCTTTTTGATGACCGGCTGATTCCGGTTTCTAACTGTTTCTGACAAGTCTGACAGCTTCAGTTAACCCTGGTAATCCACAGTTGTCAAGTCTTCAAACAGTCTGTGCCTTTGTCTTGAACAGCAAATTGTCGAGACTGTCTGTCAGAAAGTGTCGAGACCATCTGTTATTGTGTCGACACAAGTAACTTCGGTGTCAACACTGCCTCTGGTGAAGTCGACAAGTTTGCCTTTAAGTCGACTCAGCTTTACATACTACAACTTGAGAATGAGTCGACACTGAGTATTTGTGTTGACTCAAACACTTCATCATACTTCAGCAAATGACTTGGTCCAGACTTGGCAATGTGTCGACACAAGTCCTGTGTGTCAACACAGTTGATGTAGATTCAGAACATAGTATGTGTCGATACTGCCTTTAGGTGTCGACACAGCTTTTGTCAACTCTGCCTATATGTGTCGACTCAGTCTTCTGGTGTTGACACAAGTATTGTCGACTCTGCCTCTGTGTGTCGACACAGCCTCCTGGTGTCGACACAGTTGATGTCGACTCATTATCTCTGTGTCGATACAGCCTTCTTCAAATGTTGACACAATCTTCCTGAAGTGTCGACACATCTTCTTCTGGTGTCGACACATGGACTTAGAAATTTTTCCATACTTTTAACCTGCACACATTCAACTTAAACAACATCAAATACACCTTGATGTATATCATTATGCTAAGTTAGGCTTCTTCAAATCAGGTACACATTTTCCAATGTACCCAACAATTTCCCCCTATTTGGAGAAGTCATAACCCATATTAGCTAATGATATACACCACTTATGATAATAATAAACAAAATGATGATGATGTATATAAGATTAATATTGCAGGAAATATTAACAATCAAAACACTTGCACAGATTCATCACAGAGTTAAAGCATATACACAAAAATTAAATAAAGAACAAGCTTTTGTGTATTATGTCAAAATGATTGTTTACAAAATGTTTAACACTGAATGTTTCACATTAAACATTTTTAAACTAAGACTAAGACATCTCTAGACTAAGACAGATCAGGCTCCTTTATAATAATCCCTCTTCCAGGTTGTACTTGTGCCTGCACAGAAGGTTCAGTTTCTTCCATGGGCTTTTTTCCTTTAAGATCAGCCTTCTCTTGAGCCTCAGCCTTCAATCTATGTCTCTCAAAGTAGTGATACGGCTTGGGAAAGTATTTGCTAGGCTCCACAGCATCAGGAGATAGCTTTCCCATCTTAGCTTTCCTTCTATACTGAACAATAGCCTCTTGTCTGGCTTCATGCTTCTGCCATTCTTGTTCATTGTACCACTTGCCCCTTTCATGGACTTGATCTTTTGCAGCTTTCCAGGAAGTTAGTATGATGTTTCTATAGGTAGGGCTCCACTGTTCAAAATCAAGTTTTAGTTCAGCTTGCTCCCTAAATCTCTTCTTTAACAGTTGAGCCTCTTGCTGAGCCTTGATTGCAGCTTCAGGCATGTCGACTTTTCCAAGTATAATATTTGAAACCTCCTCAGGAGGACTATACATAGTTTGCACCATCTGATGAATCAAGTCAAAATCTGCAGGGGGGTATATGACTTGAGCAACCTCTGGTTGGTTGCCTTCAAGTAGACCTTTTGGCTGTACTCCTGACTCTGCCATATTATCATCATCACAAAGGGGTAGATGTCCCAATGTGGCTCTGACACTGTTAGTGACCCACATGGCATGTTCTGAGCCAGCAAAAATAAGTACCCTCTCCCCCTTTAGTACTTCTCTTGCTATATGATCTCTGAGATCTTCCTTCTAAAACCTGATCTGACCATCTAGATAATTAATGCCATCTTTGAAGAAGGGTTTCAACTTGTTAAGTTTTGTAGTAATTTCCTTCTGGGAAGTGGTTATGGCTGACTGAACTGAGTCTAAAGCAGTTTGGAATTTAGTGTCATATGCTAGCATTTCAGTTGCCCTAGCTTCAGTCAATTTAGACAAGGTTGTTTGAAATTGAGCAAGAATATCTGTGTTGGCAGTTGTCAGATTGTCATTTAGCCGTGTCTGATTTTCAAGAATGTATCCTTGATTAATAGATTGAGCATCTATTTCTTTCTTTATTTCCCCTTGTTGTTGGGCCAGATATACAACAACATGTGCCCCTTTTGTAAAACAATCAGTCATGTCTCTTTTGTGTTGATTGACTTCAAATCTTATAGACTTTATATCTTGAGCCAGATCAAACTGAAGATTTTTATGACTCTCATCAACATATTTCTCCAAGGCTAATCTCGGATTATCTAGCTTCACCTGCAAATCTACCATGAACTTGTTGTAATTAAAATCTGATGGAGATTGGTGAGTTGAAGTCTGTAGAGCCTGCTTGTAGCTATGGCTTCTTCTTTTGAAGACCATGAGCTTCCTTTTCTTTGCCACTCTGGCTTCTGCAGACTCAGATTCTGAAGTGCTGTCAATCTGAACTCTTTCAGGATGTGAAGAAGGAATATCTGTCTCAGTGGCATGTTGATCTTTGTCAACACTTACTTACTCCCCCTCAATTTCGAGCTCCTTCTCAATTTCTTGCTCCTCCTTAATTCTATCAGTAGCAATTTCAACATCAGGAAACAACTCATCAAGAGTGAATTCCTTTTGTGCCAGAGCAGAAGATGAGTCATCTAGGCCAGCAGTGTGCAACTCTTTTGATAAATCTATTTGTTCTTCCTCTTGCACTTGTTCAGAAATCTACTCCCCCTGCACCTGTTCAGTGTTAGGAATGTCCTGGGCAGAAGAATAAACTTGCTCCCCCTGCACCTGTGCAGGTAAAGATTCATCTTGTACTTGAGTAGACTCAGGCTGGTCTTCAGCCTGCTCTCTCACTTGATCTCCTGGAAGTTGTTCAGTATTTTGATCATGACCTGGGGATTTCTCTGGTGTGTCCTGCCTGTCCACATCAGACAACTCTTTGGACAGAACTCTATCCCATCTTGAGAATAATCTCATGTCCATTTTTCTCATGTGATTGATCTTAGTCCCAGGAATTTGTTGCATGACCTCTGGGATGAGTCCAGCCAGATATAGACTCAAAATCCTAGCCATATTTGGCTTCTTAAGTCCTTCCTTGATTTTATCAAACACAACTGCTGACCAGTCTGTGTTAACCCTGAAGAAGATCCTTGTCATGAGGTTAAATATTAAGGCCGAAATCCTATCATGGCCTCCAAGTTTACACAAGATCACCTTCCCAGCCACTTCAGATAGAAATTTGCCTTGTGGATTCATTCCTTTTCTGTTGATAGCTGTTCCAATTTTGATGGTTGGATCCAATCCACACCATTGAAGAGACTCCCTTGTCTTAGAGGCTGGGACCTCTTCTATATTCTCAATGCTTGGTAATTGAAGAATCTTTCTTAAACTCCGTAGAGTAAGTTTCACCTTGGTTCCATGAACTGTGGATTGTATCTTGAGTCCAGAAGAATCCACTGATGCTGAAGTGTAAAATTCAAGTACCTCCTTCTTCCAGATTTTGGTGGGTTCAGAAACTAGATATTCCAATCCATTATTAGCAAGATAAGATATCACTTGTTTTATTTCAGGCGTGGCATTATCGAACGCAGCCCTAACCAGCTCATATCCCTCATTGACGTTATCCTCAACCTTTGGCGCCATTGGAAAGATGAGAAAACAGGAGAGAAGAGAAGAGAGAGAATGTCAACACAGGGTTTTAGTCTCGAAAACCTTGTGAGTGTGTCGACAGAATACGTTCTTGACCTATTTATACCCACTATTGAAAGAAGGTCAAAAGGCGGGCAAAAACAGACAAAATGTGTCGACACAGATGAAAAGTGTCGACACAAACTTTTACTGTCTCGACATCAATATTGACTATTATGCGTCGACACCAATTGAGGATATGTCGACACAAGAAAGACAGTAGAGCATCAGAAATTCTGTGTCGACTCTTAGTACAAGTGTCGACACAAAATCTGTAAGTGTTGACATCATTATTCTGGTGAAGTCGACACTACATTTCTGGATTAGTCGACTATTTGACCCTTAAGTGTCGATACAAATTCTCTATGTCGACACAAATTCTCTGACAAGTCGACATAACTATACTGAGTCGAAACTTTATCACTGAAAGTGTCGACATCATTTTTCTTAGTCAATTTCTGTTTGTTGACATACTAATCAATGGTCAGCATACCTAATTCAATTTTAAATTTATTGAATTTTGTTTCATTCAGTGGCTTAGTAAATACATCTACAATTTGATAATCTGTTTTAACAAATTCCAATGAGATATTTCTCTTTCTACATGTTCTCTAAGAAAATGGTATTTTATTTCTATATGCTTAGTTCTACTATGAGTAACAGGATTGTTAGCAATAGAAATAGCACTCTTAGAATCACACAATAAAGATGTTCTACTTACTTGAATACCATAGTCCTTTAACTGATGCTGAATCCACAATAGCTATGTACAGCAATTTCCAGCAGCAACATATTCAGACTCAGCTATGGATATTGCCACACTGGTCTGCTTCTTACGGCTCCATGATATCAGTCTTCCTCCCAAAAATTGGCAAGTACCTGTAGTACTCTTTCTATCCTCTCTACAGCCTGCAAAATCTGCATCTGAATAACCTATTAGTTGAAAATCTCTATTCCTAGGGTACCAAAGGCCTAGATTTGGTGTGCCCTTTACATATCTCAAAATTCTTTTAACATTAGTGTAATGAGATTCTTTAGGCCATGCCTGGTACCTAGCACAGACACATGTAGCATACATAATATCTGGTCTACTAGCTGTGAGGTATAATAGAGAACCAACTATTCCTCTATACAAAGACTCATCTACAGGCTTACCTGTATCATCTTTACATATAGGAATATTTGTCCCCATAGGAGTTTTCATGGTAGAGGAAGATTCCATACCATATTTCTTTATCAACTCTTTGGTGAACTTAGACTGGGATATGGACAAGCCATCATCAGTCTGTCTTACTTGGAGTCCCAAGAAGAACTTAAGTTCCCCCATACTACTCATTTCAAACTTCCCTTGCATAAGTTTGGCAAACTTCTTGCAAAGGTTGTTCTCTGTAGACCCAAAAATTATGTCATCCACATAGATTTAGACTAAGATTATCTTGCCTTTAGACTCCCTAAGGAATAGAGTCTTGTCTATTTTTCCTCTTGAGAATTTGTTCTCATTAAGGAATGTAGACAGGGTGTCATACCAAGCCCGTGGGGCTTGCTTTAACCCATATAATGCTTTCCTAAGTCTAAAAACATAATCAGGTTTAAGAGAGCCTACAAAACCTGATAGCTGTTCCACATAGACTTCTTCTTTTAGATCTCCATTCAGAAATGCTGATTTCACATCCATTTGGTATACCTTGAATCCTTGGTATGCAGTATAGGCAAGAAACATCCTGATTGCCTCCAGTCTTTCTACAGGGGTAAATGTCTGATCAAAATCTATTCCCTCTTCATTCTTATATCCGTTAGCAACCAGTCTTGCTTTGTTCTTTATTATTACTCCACTCTCATCCAACTTGTTCCTAAATATCCACTTTGTTCCAATGATGTTGTGGTCTTTTGGTTTAGGAACAAGTTCCCAGACTTTGCACCTTCTGAATTGATTAAGCTCCTCTTGCATAGTATTAATCCAATGTTGGTCTTGGATGACTTCTTCAAATTTCTTAGGCTCCAATTGAGATAGGAAACTTGAGTGCAGGACTGTGCTCAGATTTCTGCTTCTAGTCAGCACTCCTTGACTTGGATCACCTATTATTTGATTTGCTTGATGGTCTTTAAGATGTCTGATAGCAGGAGGTAGATTTCCTTCTGGTTGATTTGTTCCAGTCCTTTCATTATGCTGCACTTCCTGGGAGTCATCAGCTTCTATAAAATCATTTACTCCCCCTGGACTGTAGTCAACATTTTCCATCTGTTCATTTGCTGTTGTACCTTCTGCAATGGAGAGCTTGTCCATCCTTTTGCTTATACCTGTTGGACTGTATGAACTACAAGGCAACTCACAGTTGATTAATCTTGATTCATCAAACACAACATGTACTGATTCTTCTACAACTTGAGTAGTCAAGTTGAAGACTCTATAGGCCTTACTATTTATGCTGTACCCAACAAATATCCCTTCTTGGGATTTGGCAGCAAACTTAGTTAGATATGACTTGTCATTGTTAAGTATATAACACTTGCAACCAAAGATCCTAAAGTAGGAAAGATTTGGTTTTCTACCTTTCATAATTTCTTAGGGAGTCTTTTTGTGGCACTTGGTGATAGAAGCCCTATTGATCACATGACATGTAGTGTTTACTGCCTCAACCCAGAAATATTCTTGAAGAGAGGTGTCACTCAATAGAGTTCTACCAGCTTCAATCAATGTTCTATTCTTTCTTTCAGCAATACCATTTTGCTGAGGTGTTCTAGGTGAAGAGTACTCTTGAAAAATCCCAAAGTCCTCACATAATTTTGTCATACTTTCAGATTGAAATTCAGTGCCATGGTCACTTCTGATTTTGACCACTGTACTATTTAGTTCATTCTGAATTTGTTTCACAAAACTAAGTAAGACACTTGGGGTTTCTGATTTTTGTCTCAGAAAGAACACCCATGTATATCTAGAATAGTCATCTACAACCACAAAAGTGTAGACCTTCCTACCTAGACTATGAACTGGCATAAGACCAAAAAGATCCATATGTAAGAGTTATAAGCACCTCACAGAATCCTTGGTTTCAAGACTATGAAAGGAGGATTTATTCTGCTTGCCCTTTTGACAGGCTGAACATATCCCTTCCTTTATACACTTAACTTGAGGACCATTCTTCATTAACTCTTTGCAGAATAGTTGGCCAATAGTCTTGTAGTTAAGATGAGCCAACCTCTTGTGCCACTTGACACAATGAGATGCATTATCATCAGCTACAAGACAGATGGGAGAAGCCTTGTTCTCACATACAAAATTAAGACAATAAACATTTCTCTTTCTATACCCAGTCAATATGATCTTTTGATCACTTGACCTTTTGATATGACATCCATCCTTAACAAATGAAAAGTCATATCCAAGATCACTCAGCTGACTTATGCTAATCAGATTATGTTTCAAACCTTTTACATAAGCCACTTGGGTGATGGTAATTTGGTTTGAAGAAATTTTACCAAACCCATTGATGATTCCTCTTTCAGATCCACCAAAGATTACTTTAGGTCCATCTTTGACAGATGTGTACACCTTCAGCAGCCCCTTTGTTCTAGTCATGTGCCTGGAACATCCATTGTCCAAGTACCATATAGGGGCATGGCAACTTGGACTTTCCTGCAATACAGAATTACTTTCCCTTAGAACCCAAGTAATTCTTAGGTCCTTGGTTCAGGTTAGCACCATTCATATTAAGACTACCAACAACTCTTCTAACTGATAGACTATTGTTCTTCCTTATATTTGTGTTATGCCAGCAATCTAAGGCAAAATGGCCTCTCTTACCATAACACCAACATTCAAACTTGTTGTATCTAGGTCTTGATACACCCTTGACAGAAGAATTTCTGTCCAGTGCTGGTGCTGCTGCAGCTTCACCCATAGATTTCTTATAACCATGGGGTTTATGAACATGGGTAGACCTATGGGCATTTGCACCCTTGTTTATCTGAACATTAGTCTTAATATGACCATGAATATTCTCAAGATCATATCTGTTAGAAGGCACTTGCACCTTTCTAAACTTAACTGGGACTAAAAGGTTTAGAGGTTGGATAACAGCTTTGCCTTTTCTTTTGAATTGGGCAGCCCTGGGGTTACCTTTGAAGCCTAATCCTACCTTACCCTTTTGAGCCACAAACTCATCTATTAAAGGTAAGACAGATTTTGGCTTAGAGTAACTAGCCACAAGATCTTTCTCTATTCTTAGTCTGGCCTCCAGACTCTTAATTTGATCATTGTTATATTTGATTGTGCCCTTCTGAATATAGGTTATATTTTTCAGTGTGGCAATCTCATTTAACTTTTGATCCATTACTTTTTCAAACTTAGTTACAGCCACCTTAAGATTAGTAATTTCCTGAGCCTGAACTTTGACTAGATTCTTGCTTTTCTTAAGAGCCTATAACAAGACCCTATATTCATCCATCAACTGATGAATATCACCTTCAGATTCAGATCCATTCACATCACTTGATGTAGATGAATCTAACTCTGAACCAGTACTAAAATCAGAAGAACTAGAAACCTTTTGTACCTTACTAGGACCAGGCTGATCCTGGCATTGGTTATCTTCCAACTTAGCCATCAGACCCATGCATTCCTTGTCTTCTTGATCATGAATGGAATCCATCAGTTGCAGAAATTTCTCTTCTTCATTGGCTGCATACAATCCTATGTATGCTTCTTCTTCAGATTCTGACTCTGATGAGGACTGATCTGAGAGACTCTTATCCTTCTATGCAACAAAAGATTTCTCCTCCTTGCCCTTGTGTTGAGTCTTTTTTCTGTCTACTGATTCCTTTCTCTTTTCTGGACATTCAGCTACCATATGTCCAGTCTTATTGCAGCAATAACAAACAATCTTAGAAGTTATGGCTTTGCTAGGCTTAGTTCTATTTCTCTCATTTCTTGAGGATTTCCTCTTCTGATAGTACTCATCTACTGGCTGTGATGTGGAGGGCCTGGAATTCCACTGCTTCTTTTTCAAGAACTTTTGAAACTGTCTTGTAAAGGCAGCAAAGTCAGTATCTGATTCACTGCTCCCTAATTTCTGACTTTCTGAATTTTCTGTTATCTCTTCTGTAGCTTCCTTGAGAGGAGATGAAGACATCCTCCCTTTCTTTCTAGTGGCTTCAACTTTGAAAGCCACAGATCTATGCTCACCTTTTGAACTTCTTTCTTCCTCCTTCCTAGCCATCAATTGCATTTCATATGAAAGCAATTTTCCAAACAAGGTTGGAGGAGAAATATCAGCTAACTTGGCCACTTCTCTAATGTCACATATTTTGGTATCCCAATCCTTTGTTAAAGATCTGAGAAACTTGTCATTCAACTCATATGTACTGAAGACTCTTCCATAGGACATCAGTTCATTCACAATCCTATCGAATTTCTTATAACACTCAGTTATGCTATCAGACTTTCCTTGTCTGAAGCTCTCATATTCTTGGTTGAGCATTGATTTTCTGTCTTGTCTTACTTCTTCATATCCTTCCATATAGATAATCAAGGTGTCCCACATCTCTTTGGAAGTCTTGCAATGTATCAGATTTTGGAAGGTGGAATCATCTATTGCACTTACTATGATGTTTTGAGATCTCTTGTCCATAGTGGCTAAGATGATTTCCTCCTTTGTCATTTCTGAAAAATCCTTAGGAGTTTCCTCATTTGCATCTAACACAGAAGTTTTCATTGGAATGTATGGACCTTCTTTCACTGTGATATAGATTCTTGGGTCTGAGGCCTCCATAAACAGCCTAACCCTTTCTTTCCAAATTCCAAAGATTTCTTTTCTGCAGATGGGAAGCTTCATATATCCCAACTCCTTGTGATTCTCACCAGAACCCATTTTCTTGATTCTTGATTCTGCCTTTAGATCTAACTCAGACTGTTAAATCTTACTTTGAGTAACCTCCCTCTGATACCACTTGATAGTTTTACTTTCAAAATTACCTAGACACCTAGAGGGGGGTGAATAGGTTCTTATTTTCTTTTCAAACTTAAGGCAGAATGATTAAGTAATTAAAGACTATTTTCTATGAGTTCTGCAGCTACTTTAGCAATCACAATCACACAATCTAAAACTACACATCATAGATTGCAACAAGTATTTATAGTGGTTCCCCAAGATCTGGGTACATCCACTTTCCCCCTTCGCCTATCTAGCAGTGTGCTAGATTCAGCCAAACTCCCTTCCTTAACTCAGATCCTCAGATCTTATAGCTCAGAATCCAAAATGGATTCCTACAACTCACAGTGATACCACACTCCTACAGCTCAGGCAATTCAGCCCTACCTCAGTCTTTATCCAAGACCTACCACTCAAAGATTATCTCTCCTACACTCAGCCTTTATAACATAGGCTTACAACTCAGATCTATAAAAATAGATCCTACAAAATTTAGAAAAGAGTTTTATAGAATCTTTCCCTTATTGAGAGAGAAAGGACAAGACAGCACCTGATCAGCTGAAGGATGAAATCAACTGAATCTTAGCTTTCTTCAAAGCTTCTTGAATCTAAACTAGCTGAGTTGATTTCCAAACAGCTTCTTGAGAAACCGGTAACAGCTTCCTTCTTGATCTTCAAATAGCTGGATCCCTCTCTATCCAATCCCTTTGAAAATTCTTCAGAATTCTAGGACGAATTCTCCTTAGACTGATCCTGAGAGGTTGAACCCTTCAGAATGTCTTCTTAGATCTTCTGATGAAGATCTTCTTCAGTGCCTTGCACTTTCTTGATTTGATTCCTTAATCAGTTTTTATGTATGTTGCTTCTTAATGAAAAACCTTTTTTTTATTCTACTTCTGAATCTGTCTATTTATAGACCTTCTTTTTGATGACCGGTTGATCAAGTTTCTAACAGTCTTTTAACAAGTCTGATAGCTTCAGTTAACATGTTGTAACCCACAGCTGTCAAGTCTTCAAACAGATCTTGTGCCTTTGTCTTGGACAGTAAAGTGTCGTGACTATCTGTCAGAAAGTGTCGAGACCATCTGTCTATATGTGTCGACACAAGTAACTTCGGTATCGACACTGCCTCTGGTGAAGTCGACAAGTTTGCCTTTAAGTCGACTCAGCTTCTGCATACTACAACTTGAGAATGAGTCGACACTGAGTATTTGTGTTGACTCAAACACTTCATCATACTTCAGCAAATGACCTGGTCCAGACTTGTCAATGTGTCGACACAAGTCCTGTGTGTCGACAAAGTTGATGTAGATTTACAACATAGTATGTGTCGACACTGCCTTCAGGTGTCGACACAGCTTTTGTCAACTCCGCCTATATATGTCGACTCAGTCTTCTGGTATCGACACAAGTATTATCGACTCTGCCTCTGTGTGTCGACACAGCCTCCTGGTGTCGACACAGTTGATGTCGACTCATTATCTCTGTGTCGACACAGCATTCTTCAAGTGTTAACACAATCTTCCTGAAGTGTCGACACATCTTCTTCTTGTGTCGACACATGGACTTAGAAATTTTTCCATACTTTTAACCTGCACACATTCAACTTAAACAACATCAAATACACCTTGATGTATATCATTATGCTAAGTTAGGCTTCTTTAAATCTGGTACACATTTTCCAATGTACCCAACAGACACAAACACTTCACCATTCATCAGCAATAAACTTGGTCTAGACTCAGTTGTGTGATGACACAAGTCCTGTGTGTCGACACAGTTGATGTAGACTCAGAACAAAGTGTGTGTCGACACTGCCTCCAGGTGTCGACATAGTTGTTGTCGACTCTGCCTCTGTGTGTCGACACAGCCTCCCGGTGTCGACACATTTGATGTCGACTATAATCTTCTGTGTGTCGACACTGCCTCCCGGTGTCGACACAAACTCACTGAAGTGTCGACACAGCCATTTCCAAGTGTCGACACAATCTTACTGAAGTGTCGACACAGCTTCCTTAGGTGTCGACATATGGACTTAGAATCTTTTTCGTGCATTCTAGCACATTCTTAACCAGCAAATATAAACTCAATATAGCATAAAATACACCTTGATGTATGTCATTGAGCTAAGTGAGGCTTCTCCAAATTAGGTATGCATTTTCCAATATACCCAACACTAGCTGCGGAAGAAATTGTATGCAAATAAGGGGAATAACATGTAGAAGTCCATTTTATTCTTTAGTTCCACTTTTACATTATCTAACAATTGGAATTTTTTCTTTGTAGCCTGCGACGAACTCTACTCCGTAGTAGGGTACACCTCAGGCACAGAATATGGTTCCACCCCAGGCGGCTATGACTCTGTTCCAGAAGACGGAGATGGGGCAAACACTGACAGCCATTCTGGAGGCCTTTAGGACTAACCAGGCCCCGACTCTACAGCCAAATCCTTGGGCCAACTAGATGAGTTCCTTTCAGGGGCTTTCTCCTCTATCCTACCTCAGGACGAAGTCAGCAGTATGTACGGAGGAGTGGTTGGTCATCATCTACGAGATGTTGGCTAGAATTTGATGCTAGACGGAGGAGGCAGTTGCTTTGATAGTTTCCTGCTTAGAGTCGCATGGGAAGAGATGGTGGAAGTCACAGCTAGACACCACCTTTGTTGGAGTGGATTGCGTAGACATCTCCTGGGATGAGTTTAGAGCAGCTCTATTGGATTATTTTGTACCCCAGTCAGTGAGGGATGAGTTAGAAGACAGGTTCCTGCAGTTGAGGCCGGGCAACATGATAGTGTTAGAGTATTATTGAGAGTTCACACATTTGGTCCGCAATGTGGACTCATATCAGTTGGATGACGCGGGCTATGAAAAGAGGTTCTACAAAGGCCTACATGATGACATTAGACATGTCCTCCTCCTCGTATCTGATGGGAGCCTAACAAGGATCTTGGAGATGGCAAGGAAGAGAGAGGCAGATCAACTTACAGTCTGGGGTCGGAAGAGACCGGCTAACGATGATGTGATTAGTGGTAGGAGGGACCAGGCCAGACGGCATGTCATCGGACAATGGAGGAATGGGGAGAAACCCCGCCGGGAGGAAAGGCAGGAATAGAGGGACCCGGTGGTATTGGCTCCTCAGCCTTTATAGATACGGGAGATGCCAAGGACATGGGAAATAACACAAGTATATTTCTGGTGCAATCAGCCGGGGCACTTCAAGAGGAACTGCCTCATGAGGGAAGCACCCCTACCAGCACTTCAGGATGCCCCACCTGCACGACAGTTTGGTGGTCGAGGGCACGACTGAGTATTTCAGGGCGGAGATCGTAGGCAGGATAGAGGGCAAGTGAATTCCTTGGACATGGCTCAGCCCCGAAACCTGGAGCAGGTGATATCAGGTATGCCGGTAATTTTAAGTTCTTTTCTTTCCTAAAAGCTAGACACATGGATATAGAATTGTTAGAAATAGGAAAGAAAACATTAACTAGATTTCTAAGACATTTAACCACCACAACCATAGTCTTCATCAGCAGCAAACCCGCTCATACACTGTTCGATACGGGTGCTTCACACTCATTCATGCTAGAAGACTTCGTGGAAGGACTAGAAGGCGTGGAATGATTCACAGGATTGACGATTAGGGTGCATCTACCCGTCGGATTGGAGATATTGACCTCTGCCTATAACAACATGGAGGCAAAAATCAACGGAAAAGCATTTGAAGCACCAGCACGATCCAAAGGATGCCAAACTTTGACCTAATCCTGGGCATGAGTTAGTTGCATTGAAACCATGCCCAGATCGATTGCATGTCGAGGAGGATCACCTTAAGGCACGGGGACTCCTTCGTTTCCATCGATGGTATTTTATCTACATCCCACCTCTTATTATTGTCCGTACAGGCCGTCAGGGCCTATATGCAAGGTGACGAGGTCTACCAAGTGCTGTTCAAGATGGCCGAGGCCAAGGATTTCATTCTTAATATCCCGGTGGTACTAGATTTTGCTGACGTATTCCCGGAGAAGTTGTCAGGGCTACCCCTACATTGCGAGAAGGATTTCCAGATATAGCTCGTGATCAGGGCTAAGCTGGCATCAAGAGCTCCTTATCGATTGCCCCAAAGGAGTTGGTAGAGTTTTGAAGCCAGCAATAGGAGCTAATGGATGTCGTATTTGTCCTGCCAAGCACTTCACCTTGGGGAGCTTCAGTGTTGTTCGTCAAGAAGAAGGATGGGACACTCCGATTATGAATTGCCTATAGGGCTTTGAACAGTCTGACGGTCCGAAACACGTATCCTCTACCGAGGATTGATGAGTTATTTGACAAATTGGAGGGAGCTCATTGGTTCTCAAAGATGGATATAAGGTCAGGTTACTACCTGATGCACATTCAGGAGGAGGATATCCCGAAGACAGCATTCAGCAGTAGATACGGGCTATATGAGTTTACCGTGATGCCTTTCGGGCTCACGAATACACCATTCGCGTACATGAGTTTAATGAACCAGGTATTCGAGCCATATCTTTATGTTTTTGTCATCGTATTTATTGATGACATCCTCATCTATTCTAGGACTGAGGAGGAGCATGTGCATCACTTGGCTCTGACCATAGAGATTCTCCGAGAGCATCAGTTATATGCTAAGTGCAGCAAGTGCCTGTTTTGGCTGAAGGAGGTAGCCTTCTTAGGACATATCATTAATGGGGCATGATTGGCAGTGTATCCGGTGAAGGTTCACGGAGTACAGGATTGGTCTCCGCTGAAGACGACCACTAATGTGAGGAGTTTCCTATGGCTTGCCGGATACTAAAGGAAGTTCGTGGAGGGATTCTCTCGGATTGCTCTCCCTCTCACATATCTGACGAAGAAGGAGAATCCATATATTTGGATGCCACGGTGTGATTCTGCCTTTCTGGAGATGAAGGGTTGGCTTACCTCGGCCCCTATCCTTACTCTTCCATCTCGGAAGGAAGGATTTTAGGTTTATACAGACGCTTTTATAAGGGGATGGGTGTCGTTCTGATGCAGAACGGGCACGGGATAGCTTACGCCTACCTTCAGTTGAAGAAACACGCGCAAAATTACCTGGTTCATGACATGAAAATGGGAGCAGTTATCTTTGCTCTGAAGATCTGGTGGCACTACCTTTACGGGGTCCACTACGACATATTCTCATACCACAAGAAACTGAAGTATGTGGACACACAGAAGGAGCTAAACATCAGACAGATACATTGGGTAGAGTTTTTGTCAGACTATTAGTATACCATGCACTATCATCCCAGGAAGGCAAACGTGGTAGCAGATGCTCTGAGCCGGAGAGCTCCTATATCTGGAGTAGGGCCTTAGATAATGGCTATGGAGTTAGTGCAGATGTTGGAGGAGATGCAGATAACTCTGGTGTGTGAGGATGACACAGAGCTATATGCAGAGTACCTATCATCAATGATTTCAACCGACGACATTCGAGATCGCATCAGGGATGGGCAGAGGCTGGATGCGAAGACAGAGCCGGTATTTAGGTCCATGGAAGAAGGCACGACGGGGATTACACTCTGAGATATGGACTTCTATGCTTTAGAGGCATGGTTTATATACTGGCAGGTGGTCGAATTCAGGAGGACATTATGGCAGTGGCACACGGTAGCAGATATTCTATGCACCCAGGGATCACGAAGATGGCAGCAGACCTGAAGAGGACAATGTATTGGTCGAGCATAAAGAAGGATATTACATACTTCGTGACCCCTTGTGAGGCATGTCAGCTATTAAAGGCGGAGTACAAGAGCCCGACCAGATTACTACAACCACTTCCAGTGCCGGAATGGAAGTTTGAGGACATAGCCATGGATTTTATACATGGGCTACCCCGATCTAATACAGGGATTGATTCGATTTGGGTGATCGTCGATAGACTGACGAAATTTTCCAGATCAATTCAAGTTGCGAAGGACTCCCCGGTCAGTGTTCTATTGCGGAGGTTTGTCGATAGTTTACTCTTTATCATGGAGTGCCTAGGACGATCTTGTTAGATCGGTATGGATGGTTTACATCCAAGGAGTGGAGGTCAATTCAGACTTATCTGGGTTCTCAGTTGATGTTCATCATGGCTTTCAACCCTCATACAGATGGGCAGACAGAATGGACCAATCGAACACTGGAGGATCTTCTACGCCTATGCATTTTGGATCGTGGAAAGCCGTGGGAGAGACTTCTACCACTGATCTCATTCTCGTACAATAATAGCTATAAGACAAGCATAGGCCTGGCCCCTTACGAGGTATTTTATGGACGGAATTGTAGGACCCCACTATCTTGGATCTAGGATGTGGATCTGAAAGCACTCAGCTTGGATTTCATAGATGACACGGATGCTCAGGTGAGAGTGATCCGGGAAAGGATGTTGGAAGCCCAGAGAAAGCTGGCCAAATACTACGATGCGTAACATCGCCACGTAGAGTTCTAGGTGGGAGACCAGGTTTTCTTGATGATACGGACAATGCACGGAGTCTCGCAGGTTCGCGGGAAAAGAAGCTCAGTCCGAGATATATGGGGCCTTACAGGATCCATGAGAGGATCGAACCCTGGACTTAAAATTGTAGCTATCGCCAGAGTTAGCGGGGTTGCACGGCGTATTCCATGTCTCTTCACTTCTGAGGGCTCTATTACGCCCTGAGCAACTGATTTCCATCACAGACGGCCCGGTGGCCTCAAATCCATCAGTCAGCATGGAGTCGATCAGGATCGATGATACGACGATGCGGGTCTTGCGACGCAAGAAGGTTCCGCTAGTCAAGGTTCTATGGAGAATCCATGGGTAAAAGGAGCACACTTGGGAGCCACAGGACTTAATGAAGTACCCGGAACTCTTCGAGTCAGGTATACCTTCAACTCCTCGGTATGTTACATACTTTTACTTCTGTAGAAATCTCGTATGCTTAACCTTAATTTCGGGGACATAATTTTTATTTTTATATATTGGGATTTGTAACATCCTTCAGACAACTAGACCCCTAGGAGTGGTTTTGTCATGACTAGGTCATGACAAAACCATAAGGACCTCAAAGGACCAAGTGAACAAGGGCCAAGCTGAAAATCACCTTGGTCTGCCTATAACACAGTCTCACCACCAGACTTAGGGTTTCACCTTAGGTCTTCAACATGACTTCATGAACCCCACCACAATACCCCTAACCCCTTGGGTGGTCTATAGGGTCACTCGAGACCCATTGGGGGCAATCAAAGTGGTCAAGTTGACCTAGTTCCACCCTAACCGTAAATGGGTCAAACTGGCCTACTTAGGGTCAATTGACCTTCCCTTAGCTAAGTGAACCCCACACATGCCTCCCTAACCCTAAAGTGAGGTCAATGGGTGTAACGCCCTCGATTTTTTGGGGATTTTATTTGATTTGGAATCGTCATATTTATGACGTCATGGCGTTTCTTTTAACGTCGAGTTGACGGCACATCGTCGTTAATGCATTTTCACGTCCGTGCGGTCAAGTCGGCCAAATTCTTATTGTAATTGGAAAATTTAGCATTTGGAAATTAAGTTAAGTAATTTTGAACTTGCTCATCATGTTTCGTAGTGATCCGAGCGATATTCGAGCCTCGACGATTTTCCAAAGTTTTGTGGAATTTACATTTGTCGTAGACTTTGAAAATTTATATCTCAAGAATGGCTAGTCGGATTTTGTTTTTGACTTCGCCGTTAGGTTCGTAGCCTCAGTGTTTGCCTTCAGTGTGAGTTTCGTTTAACTCAACGCACGTTTGGTCCTCCGTTTTGAACTCGTTTCTCCTTGTTAAAAAATATAAATATGAATATTTTAATATTAAAACACTATTCAAAAATGTCTTTTACTATTCATCTTTATATTTTGATTTTTGGATAAAATACAAAAAAACACTATTCACCCGGACAAAATCTACTGTTCATGCAATATTTTGTTTTTTAGTATGCTGGCTTGTTCTCGGGTAATTGTTGACTGCTTCTCGAGTGATCTTCTCACCTCTCGTGTGCTGCTTCTCGAGTGTCCAGTCTGCTTCTCGAGAAATCTCCTTTAGTTCTCGAGTAAATTACTGTTATTCTCGAGTACTGTTCATTCTTCTCGAGTACTGTTAGTCCTTCTCGAGTGTTCTGTTGTCCTTCTCGAGTACTGTTCATTCGTCTCGAGAATTTCATTCTTGTTTACGTTTGGAAGCTGTTTTGATGGTCATAACGATCTCATATGGCAAAATGATTCACATGAAATTTGTTCTTCTAGACGATATCTACAATTTTCATGTCGGCCACTTTTCGATTTGAAGCCATCCTACACCTCTATTTTCATTTTCCGCGGAACTGCTCGTATATAATAAGTGTTTTCTTTCTAGTTAGACAAAATTTTTTTATAAATATTTATACAGATATATATATATATTCTTATACTTAAGAGAAAAAAGAAATAAAACACTTCATCTTATTTGGATTACCTCCCGAACCAGAGCGGCGTGAGCGAGAGAGAAAAAGTTTTTTCGTGAATCGTCCGGTGGCCGCCGACGGTGCTCCGGTGCTCGAAATCTTCAACCGAATATAGATCCGGAAAGCTCTCATTTAGAGCGACGCCATCATGGTAAAATCTTCCCATTTTCATGAAATTTTCTCGCTTGAGTTTTCAGCCCTAACTACAGTTTTTGGCTGTTCTTCTTAGATTTCGACTTCTCTCACCTTCTTTAGCCCCGATCTACGTCAAGGGGGGATTCAGAGGATATTTTCGGTAAAAAACAAGGCAAGTGATGGTTTCATCCTCCTCTTTCTTTTTTTACCCAATTTGCAGAAATTTCTAATTTCTTGTTATCATGATTATTCAATAACTGCTAAATTGAAGTGATGTAGAGATCTCCTATCTAATTTTCTTTAGAGTTTCCAAGTTTATGATTTTGTTAGCCAACCTTGTAAATCCTCTATGTTTTGATGAAGTGATTAAATATCACCATTATTACTGTTTTGTAACTTTCAGGTAGAACACGTTAGAGTTTATTTTAGGATTGTAAATTCTTCCTAAAGATTGATCAACCGCTTCTAATCTAGAATTGTTTAGTAGAATTCGATGTGTCGTTGCCGACTTGAGATGTAAATCATTCTTTTTCTTAGTGGCATTGTCGTGGGGCGAGACAAGCCACCAGGCCCTGATTGGGTTGTTGTGTGCCTCTGAGCTCAAAACCCGGATCGTTACAGTGCTTTCCTTCCGAGTTTTCTTTATTGCGGGCGATATTAGTGTGTGACCCCACCACTGTAATGTTTGATCTCCCTCTTAGAACTTTGTGGGGCTCTACCGAGTTTTTGGGCATTTGTGGTGAATGGTGGAGTAATAAACGTCCCCCTCAATTAGACAGATAAATTGTCTTTGTGGTTTTGTCCGGATGAGTTGACCACCTCGCCCGTGTTGTTTTGGTTTTGGTGGAGTTTTCCAAAGGTGGCTAATAGGGGTTGTTTCTCTCTTGATGGTTTAATCTTGACTTTTTCCCCTTATTGTCTTGTGCATTTGGGGTGTTATGGTTATACATGATGCTTCACGTAAGTTTTTCTCTTTTTACCTTTGTACCTAACTGCTATACTTTACGTAAGAATTTGTTTTCCTTGGTTCTTGGGTTGGTACCCCTTGACTTTGTTTACTTTTGGCTGACTTTTTGCCATCACTTGTACTTTCTTGCTGAGGTGTTCTTTCTTTGGAATGCCTCAGGCTCAGAGCTGTAGCTGATAGACGTGCTGGTTTTGGAGTTCCTGGGTAGCTGTCTTGGCTGTGGATTTGCCTCACCGTAGAGAGGTAGTTTGTTGTTTATTTTGTTTTATTGGTTCAGACATACTTTACGGTATGTGGGTTCGTGTTAGTTTGTTGAGGCCCAAAGGATTATTATTTTAGGATACTTGCTAGTTGCTTAGTTTTCTTTCTGTGGATGTGGATTACTTGCTCTCTGGGATGTTTTATGTTAGGATTGCATAATAGTTAATTTCCAGTATAAAAATTACTATTATTACCCCATGCATTTCATATTTTAAAATATAAAATAACTATATTTAACGATCGTACAAATATACTTTTATTTCTACTAAATTTAGAACTTGTATGCCTTGAGGTGTCCTTTGGGAACCTCTATGCTCTTATAGGATGCCTAATCTGATAAAAGATGTACTTCCGCAGCGTTTAATTACTTTTATTGTGGACTATATGTGTAACATCCCTTTTCTATTAGTCCCCTCAACTTATATTTGGGGTAGGACATGTGGTGTAGGTGTGGGCTTAGGCAAGGTTTGACCCTTGGATATAGGGAATAGCCATGGGGGGCCAACTATTGGCCCAAGTCAACTTAAGTCAACCTAGGCTAATTTGAAAAACCTAGCCATACCTTGACCTCACCACTATGCCCTAACCCTAAAAACAATCTAAGTACACCTTAGGGCATGTCATGGGGCCACCCATTGACCCAAGTTGCCCCAAGTCAACCCTAACCCTAATTTGGCAAATTCATACTTAAAGGCCCAATTAGCCCAAGTAGGGCACCACCTTGACCCAACCCAAGTTGGGTGGTCCATTGAGTTCATTACCTTCAAGTGGGGCCAACCCACTCATCTTGGTTGACCAAGTCAACTCAAAAGTCAACAAAGTAAACAAATTGACATAAAGAAAAGAAATGAACCCCAAGCCACTCCCCTTGGGTCAAGCCCACCAAACTTGTCCCATGACCAGCCCATGTGGTCAAAGACAATCCCTAACCCTATGATTTTTGAGAGAGAGTGCATGCATGAGGGCGAAAATGGGAAAAGGGGTGAGAGAAAATGGGAATAATGAAGTGGAGGCCACTTGGCATTGGTTCCATCTGCCCAAAGCTTGCTGGATGAAGCCTCCAGAGAATGTTAAGAATGATTTAGGTGCATAGAGGCCACTTGGCAGCAACTGTGAAGCATCTAAAGCTTGAACTGAGCTCCCCTCGATCTCATCTCCCTATACGCTAACTCCCGGACAAAACCACCCCCACCAACAGCATCAGAGAGAGGAAAGGAGTGGAAATCGAGTCTTGGAGCAAGACTTTTGGCGGAGAATTGAGGATTTGAGCAAAAGTCGCCGGAGCACAATCGGTTGTGGCCAACCGCCGCAAAACTACCCGTCAATCCACCATTCGGGACCATTTCTCCTCAATGCTCTGTACTAGTATCCTAGATCGATTAGGAGAGATATTTGGCTCAATTGAGCCCGGTTCCATGTGAGTAGAGAGCAGAAATCCCGAGTTTTTCTTCTTGCTCGGGATCACCGGAGGAGCCGCCTCTAGCCGCCTCACCGCCAGGAAATGCTAGCCACCACCGGAGGTGGTGGTGATAATCGTCAGCCTAGGTGGTCGGAAACATTTAGGAAAAATAGCCCAGCACGGTTCATTCTCAGCCATTGCCGATCGGGTACGACAAACGGAAGCCGTCCGTTTCGATTTAATAGATTAATTAAATATTGAGTTATGGATATTCAATATATGTCACACTATTGTAGTGACCTTGCATGTTATTTTTAGGCATTTTAGATGAATTTCCAGAACTTGAAGATAAAATGAAAATTGTAGCTCCTTAACTTTAATTTGGCACCTTAAAATCATTATTTAGTGCAGTAGATTTTTCTGTAGGATAGTTTGACTAGGACTGGTCCTAGGCTATAACAGAAACTAAAATTAATGACCATGCCAAACCATATGTCTGCATGCCCCAACATTTTGGGTATGTACTTAATTAGGGTATATCTAGCCCTTCCCAAAAAATGAGAATTTTTGGGGGACTTTTTCCTATAGTTTTAATCATAATACACAAAAGTAAATTAAAGCAATATTTGGGAAATTATAACTCCAAATGCCCCAAATTTTGTTGGAATTGCCTTGGGGTCAGTATATACCCATGGTTACATTTTTAGCCTTATTGGACCACTGCATGTTGGTTAATCCCACTTGCATGTGTTGGATATACTTGGTCTTGGGGTGCTTTTAACAAAAATCACCAAAATGTGTATTTACCGATTTTTAAACCTTGCATGTAAATGAAACTCTATACATGGGTTCATAGGGATGCAATATACCCCTCACAGAGATATTGGGATTTTTGGGATAAAAAATCCCATTATTTGGAATTTTGAAAAATTTTATTATTAAATGATAATAATTTTAAATTAGGTCTATTGATAAAATAAAATCCCCAATTTTTGGCAAAAAAAAGGGTGTCATTATTAAACCCTAGAAAATTTGATGGATATGTTGGATTGATTTACGATGGTGTTATTTGGAAATTACAATTTTACCCTTTATTGTAATTATTTAAAAATGATGGAAATTTACAGTTGAAAAATTTGGGAAAATTTATAGTGATGTATTTATGTATGATTGACTTTGCACAATTATCTCAACATTTTTGATGTGTCAATAATATTTACAACCCTATAATGGCATTTTGGTAAAATACTTCAAATGAATTTCTATAGGCCATTACACCATATATGTTTATGAATCTCTGTACTTAGCATTATTTCATTAATAAGTATGTTCTGTAATGTTCTTAGGATTTTGGGTAAAGGATTTTTGTACTTTCTTTGGAAAATGACTTTTATATGGATCTTTTATTAAATAAGGAATAAATGGAATTCTTGGTAGGAAAATTATAATTTTTGGCAGACATTATTATTTCACCAAATTACAAATCAAGAAAATTTCTTAGGCCAGTGGGAATAATAATTATAGTACTCCATGTATTAAGCGACCTACGGAATTAATTAAAAGATTTAATTTAGTGATCTAAATGACTCAAAAAATGATGAATCTCAACTTGGTCATCATATTAGTCCATACCATTTTAGGATAAATAGATTGGGGCATCTTGCCCAAGGAAATCACAAGTCCTACTTATGGGTGGTATTAGGTCATGGGTTCCGTTTAGAACGAATAACACGTGCTACTAGGACAACATGGGGATAAGATGGACTATTGAGGTTAGATTAGTATTGGGTGAATAAACCCTGGTTGGTTTCTAGTAGGTTATGAAAGTCCACCTAGTGCCAACTAGCTTCACCTATGGGGGGGGGAATAGGTGACTTGCAGCGTATTTGCGGAATTAAAATTGTACCTGCAGAATCAAAACAAACCACACAGCACAGAAAATAACACAGGCAATTTATAGTGGTTCCCCGATTTGGGTACGTCCACTTTTCCCCTTTCGACCTATCTCCCAATCAGGGACGACTCGGTCACTTCACCAAGAGGAATGAAATCCAATCCTTGCACTAACGGAAGGAACCCTTACACACGTAGGAGTCACCACTCCCACAACATGGGTTGCACCCAACCTTTACAACTAGAGACCAATCGGTCCTTTACAAAGAAATATAAAATAGCTTGTAAGAAATACAAACAACTTATGGAGACTAAGGCGTCCCTCTTCGTTCGACGACGTGTTCTTGAAGTCAACGAAGAGTCGACAACCCTAAATCTCTCTTGGAGTGAACCTTCCCGAAATCGGCGGCGGCTTGGAGCGGCGGCTAGGTTCACGGAATAAGCGGCGGCGACGGAGAGCTGCTGCTGTGCAATCGAGATTCAAACTTCATAGCAAAGGAAGCAAGGTCTTCCAACGGTCACACTAGGATCGGTCGTCTCGATCGATTCGGAAGGGGAAGGTTTTTCCCGATCAACGAATCAAGAGACAAGGGATCTCTGGTTAGACGCGTGAGACGCTATGCTAGCCTTAGCTTCTGTCGCCGGAGATCTGGAAGAACTTGAGATCAACAGCGGCGACAACTGTGCGACCGGCAGAGACGATTGGCGGAGCAAGATCGAGAGATAGGGCTCGACTGTAACGCCCCGTCTTTTCAGCGATTATTTTTATTCTCGTTTGGCGTTACGATGACGCGTTTCCGTGGCTTGTGCCATGTGTGGAGTATGGTTTAGCTCCTTAGAACTGAGTGCCCTGTTTGGTAGCCTGTTGGCAAGATCTCCCTAGCAAACCGAGTCGTTTTGGTGACCCGGTGTGGCCTCTCGGGGGATGTTTGTGTTTGGCTTTGTTTGGGCATAACTCGAGTTCTGTTCGTCGAAAGTTAATTTCGACTTCGCCGTTGTGTTCGTAGCGTGGGTATTTAGCTACGGTGCGAATTTCGTCGAATTCCGAGGTGAATCGGTTTTCGCGTCGATTTGGTGCTTTATGTAATTTTGTAATTAATAATATAATTATATAATTATATATATATATATATATTTTGAATGAAAACCATCGATCATTCTTCTTCCCCGATAGAAAACCGCCGGCCCCTTGTACGAGAGAATCGAGTAACCGCCGAGCCTTCCCTTCGGACGCCGATTCCCGGAGCGTTTGTGGACGGAATTCGATTCCGAGAGTGGATTCGGATTGCTCTCGTCGAGACCTTCATTCCTGCGGTAAGAAATTCGATTTTCGTGGAGTTTTGGAAGGATTGGAATTTTCAGTTTTGGAAGTTTTCCGCCATTAATGGCCGAGTCTTTGTTCTAGGTGTTGCGGCCGTCTTGATCCGTGCGAAGAGGAGGAAAGCAGTCCAAAGCTTCGCTGAGATTTGAGGCAAGTGGTATTCTTGCCCTTGCCAAGTGTTTTCTTTGATTTTATTTGCTGAAATTGAAATCCCGGTTAGCCCAGGTTAGAGGCCTTGTTGTTCTCATTTTCTTGCTAACTGTAAGAAAACGAACTAAAAACAAGCCGGACGGGTATAACTGAAACTTTATTATCAGAAAAAGGTATCTATTACAAAGGTATGACCTCCCTGATATAGAATGGAGGAGAGAAGAGAGAATACAAATAAGAGATGTGGGACTAAAAATATACAAGCGGACTATACAGACACAAACCGCATAAGCCGCGCGGTTAGATAGAGGAGCTAACCGCACGGCACCAGCCAGAGAGAGAGACCGACTTGTGAGACCGCTAGACCGCCTGGACCGTAGACAGCAACACAAAGCAATCAACCCGCTGAGGTAACCGCCAGACCGCGCGGTCTGCAACCCGCCATGCTCAGACCGGCAGACCGATCGGTCTCATACTTCAACACTCCCCCTCAAGCTGGAGCATAGATATCAATCATGCCCAGCTTGTCACAAATGTGGAAGAAGGAAGTAGAAACCGGCTTAGTGAAGATATCCGCCAACTCTTTGTCGGAGGTGACGAACGGAGTGCAAATCTGTTTCTTCAAGACCTCTTCCCTGATAAAATGGCAGTCGACTTCTATATGTTTCGTTCTCTCATGAAAGACCGGATTTTGGGATATGTATATAGCGGCCTTGTTGTCACAGAACATAGGAAGAGGATAGTCATAGACCTCTCCTAGGTCAAGCATGAGAGCACGCAACCATTTTAACTCACACGTGGTTGACGCCATACTCCGATATTCGGCTTCTGCACTGGACCTGGAAACAACAGACTGTTTCTTGCTCTTCCAGCTCACAAGATTTCCTCCAACAAATGTGCAGTAGCCAGAGGTAGATTTACGGTCACCTTTATCATCCGCATAGCTTGAATCCGAGTAGGCTTCAACTTTTAGATGACCATTATTCTGAAAGAGAAGCCCTTTTCCCGGTGCTGCTTTGACATACTCTAATATTTTCAAGGCAGACTGAAGATGACATTCCCTAGGCTCTTGCATGAACTGACTAACCTTGCCTACAGCATAGGCAATGTCGGGTCTGGTCACCGTGAGATAAATAAGTTTGCCTACCAGACGTCTGTACCTCGTGGCATCAGAAAGAAGAGGCGAGTCATCTTCCCAAGTTTTGTCTTCTCCAGTAGCCATGGGATACCGGGCTGGTTTGGCACCAGTCAATCCAGCCTCTTGTAGAAGATCAAGAGCATACTTTCGTTGGGAGAGAACCAACGAGCCAGGCTTCCGAGATATTTCTATCCCCAAAAAGTACTTCGGGGAGCCCATATCCTTTGTGACCAAGTGTTGACGAAGGTGTTTCTTTGTCAAGTCTACCCCAGCCTGATCATCACCGGTAAGAAGAATATCATCCACATACACCGCCAAAACCACCAGACCGGATGCGGTTTTGCGAACAAACAGGGAGTGATCAGCCGAACTTCTAGCAAAGCCAATGGCAGCCACAATACCACTGAACTTGTCGAACCAAGCCCGAGGGCTCTATTTTAGGCCATAGATGGCCTTCTTCAACTGGCATACACGAGTCTCCCCCTGAGCAACATACCCAGGAGGTTGCTCCATGTAGACATCTTCTTGAAGATCCCCATAGAGAAAAGCATTCTTAACATCAAGCTGCGAAACAGCCCAATCCCTGTTGACCGCTACCGAGAGAAGAACTCGGATGGTGCTGAGGCGAGCAACTGGAGAGAAAGTATCAAAGTAGTCCACCCCATATGTCTGAGTAAAGCCTTTGGCCACTAGCCGGGCCTTATAGCGATCCACAGTTCCATCCGGGCGAAACTTCACAACAAACACCCAGCGGCAGCCGACCACAGCAGTACCCACCGGAGGAGGAACAAGAGTCCAGGTACCCCATTCAGTAAGAGCGGAGATTTCCTCATCCATGGCAGATTTCCAATGAGGAATAGAAAGGGCCTCCTGGTAGGTGCGAGGAGTGGTGGTAGCTGAGATAGCCAGAGCAAAACACCTGTGAGAAGGGGTGAGCAGATCATAGGAGACAACGGCCGCAAGCGGGTGTTGAGTACACGCTCGCACCCCTTTGCGAAGAGCAATGGGAAGATCCAAGTCATCGCGTTCCTCAGTGACCGGAGCGTCCGTGGCGGAGAAGGCTGGCCCGGGACTGGAGAGAGACGGCGGCGGAGAAGCAGGAGGAGGAGGTGGTATAACGGAAAGAGGAGGAGACGGAGGAGGAGATGAGATAGGAGTAGAGACGTCGAGATGGGTGGAAGGAACAGAGTGAAGCGGAGGAGAGTCAGAATCATGAGGAGATTGAGGAGAGAAGTAGGACGCATTTTCAAAGAAGGTCACGTCCGCGGAGACAAACTGCTTACGCAGAACGGGGTCGAAGCAACAATAGCCTTTTTGAGTAGTAGAGTAACCCAAAAAGACACACTTGGTAGAACGGGGGGAAAGTTTATCACGTGTAGCGGACGGAGCATGCACAAAGGCCGTACACCCGAAGATACGGAGAGGGAGAGAAAAGGGTTCCTTGCTCGGGTAGAGAAGAGAGAAAGGGGTCCGTCCATGGAGAACCGTAGATGGAATGCGATTGATGAGATAGCAGGCCAGGCGAACAGCATAGCCCCAGTAGGAGCGAGGCACTTGCATCTGCGTCAGGAGAGAGCGAGCGACATCGAGGAGGTGACGGTTTTTACGCTCCGCAACCCCATTCTGTTGAGAGGTGTAAACACAGGTGGTCTGATGGATAAGACCATGATTCAAACAAAAGGAGGAAAACTCATGACTCAGATATTCCTTAGCATTATCAGAGCGTAAGACTTTGATAGAAATATCAAACTGGGTGTGAATCATGTTATAAAAGGTTTGCCATACAGAGAAGAGTTCAGAGCGATCTTTTAAAAGATATACCCAGGTACATCGAGAGAAATCATCAATGAAGGTTACAAAGTAAGAGCTACCCCGACCAATGGTGAGAGTAGGAGCAGGACCCCAGATATCAGAATGAATAAGATCAAACGGGCGAGAAGAGGTACGGTCATGCTTTGGCGGGAAAGAGGAGCGGTGATGTTTGCCAAGCTGACATGCCTCACAGTTGAGGGGAGGACTTGTCGGAGGTAGGTGGGGCAGAAGCTGACGAAGAATCCGAGGAGGAGGATATCCAAGGCGAAGATGCCATTGAAGCAGATCTGTAGAAGAGGAGGAGAAAGCGGAGAGGGCGGAAACGTTGTCGAGGAAGTAGAGGCCGCCGTTCTCAGTCCCAGTAGCAATCGTCCGTTGGGTCCTCGGGTCCTGAAAAGAGCAAGAAATAGGAGTAAATAAGACAGAGCACTGAAGTTGCTTGCATAAAGTAGTGACAGATATTAAGTTGCAAGGAAACATCGGGACGTAGAGGGTGTCCGGCAAGCTAAGCGACGGGGTGACTTGAACCATGCCCGTCCCATGAACCGGGGAAGGGGAACCATCCGCAACAAGAATTGGGGGCAACCGATCATGCGTTTCGAGGAGAGAGAAGCATTGAGGGTTGCCAGTCATGTGATTTGTAGCACCAGAGTCAATCAGCCACTTTCCTTGAGTAACGACATGGGAAATACCAGAAGTGGTGGCAACAGAGGCAAACAGCCGAGAGAGGGTGGAGGTAGAGATATCGGAATTGTCCATAGAGAGACACAGGAAACCGCGCAAGAAGAAGAGAGGCCGCGCGGATAGAGAGAGCAAGAAGACCGCGCGAACAAAACCAAACCGCGGCGGGCAGAGAGAAGAAGCTGTAACAGTCACGGTGTCAGCACACCAGCGGCAAGAAGGGCCACGACCAAGTTGCAGAACAAGGTAAAGAGGAAGCACAAGCCGCGCGACGCAAGAGGAGGTCGCCGCGACGAACAAGCAGGAGCGGCTAAGGGAAGAGCCGCAGAGAGAAAAGAAACAAGCCGCTGCGACTTAGTGACAGGTCGCAGGGACAAGAGAGAGCGGTGAAGGAAGAAGGGCAGAGAGGCCGCCGAAACAAGGAAGAATTCGCGCGAATAGAGAGAAATCGCGCGGATAGGAAGAAAAAGATCTGCAGCGGTCACGATGGCAGACACCAGCGGCTAGAGAAGCCACGACCAAGCCGCAGAACCAAACAGAGGGAGAGAAGTCGGGCGGCTAGCAGACAGACCGCGCGAACAGAAGAGGAGGATATCAGGATGCAAAAGGCAAACAGGGCAAAAGAGGCCGCGGAGACAGGTCGCGGCAACTAGAGAAGAGGAGGGAGCGGCGACTAGAACAGGTCGCGCACAAAGAAGCGGAAGAAACAAGCCGCGGAAACAGTCCGCGCAAAGAGAAAGCCGCGCGAACAGGGCGGACAGAATCAGGAGCCAATGATCTATGGCTCTGATACCATGTAAGAAAACGAACTAAAAACAAGCCGGACGGGTATAACTGAAACTTTATTATCAGAAAAAGGTATCTATTACAAAGGTATGACCTCCCTGATATAGAATGGAGGAGAGAAGAGAGAATACAAATAAGAGATGTGGGACTAAAAATATACAAGCGGACTATACAGAAACAAACCGCATAAGCCGCGCGGTTAGATAGAGGAGCTAACCGCACGGCACCAGCCAGAGAGAGAGACCGACTTGTGAGACCGCTAGACCGCCTGGACCGTAGACAGCAACACAAAGCAATCAACCCGCTGAGGTAACCGCCAGACCGCGCGGTCTGCAACCCGCCATGCTCAGACCGCCAGACCGATCGGTCTCATACTTCAACACTAACTATAGGGCTTAGTTCTTCCTACTGAAACCCCCCCTATGTTGTGATGTTTGGAATCCAATTTGTCGGCGTGAAGCCGTTATTTCCCTTGCTCTTATGGTTGCTCTGGTTCGGGCATAGCCGAGAGGGAGTGTTAGGAGGGGGGTGTGGTTGCCAATTTCCTTCGTTATGGTATTATTCGAATGGTTAGGCATAGTTTATACGGTAGTAGCGTGCGACGTTGATAGTTGTCTACTGCTACTGCAGTGGCGTGAGTCGTGTGCGCATTCCGGTGTCGTTCGGAAAATTCCAAACGGTACAGGTTTGCCGCGCACGGTCATTAACCTTTAGGGCGCACGACCACTGGTCGTGTGCCTCTGTTCGTGCGCGTATAAATTTCAGTTTCCAAAGTTCTGTCTCGGGCAATCGCACGAGCGCTGGCAACAGTGCGCACGACCACTGATCGTGCGATACTGATCGTGCGCAGTTGCTAGGTTTTCTGTCAGGTTTCCAGGTTCGTTTCGCACGATCATCAGCCGATGAGTGCGCACGACCACTGATCGTGCGTCACTGATCGTGCGCTTTGTATAATTCCTTTTGCTAGGCGAATTTAGATGGTTTCGAGTGCGGGAGTTTAGATACTCAAGTGGCAGGCAATTACTTGAGTTCTGGATCTTCTGCCTTGGTCATTCGACTGTCGTCGAGCTCCGTTTTCTTTAGTGGGCTTGTGGGTAGTAACTTAATTTTGGCGGCGAGTGAGGCTAGCTCACTCAAGGCCAAAGTTTAGGTAGGCACTGAGTGGGTTTCACTCAACGCCTAGTCGTGTTGGTTTATTTCAACACTCTTCCTTTACCTTGTATTTCGTTTCCGAGTGGTTTTCCAGTTGTATTTCTGGGTTTTCCTTGTCGGCCGTTTTCTTTATTTTCCTAAAGGCCGAATCGTGGGTCGTGGATAGTAGTGGTGGTTGTAGCTCTTTATGGGGGTGGAGTTGTGTGATATAGCCAAGGCCACCCATGGATTTCTTGCTCCAGGTACGGGCTGGGCATGTCGGGTGGAAGGTCCCTTGTGTTTTCACGTGTTGACCCTCGAGCTTTTGACTTGGACATGGTGGATTGGGGGACTGCGTTTGCCTTCGATCCGGTTCCTCGTTGTTGTTTTTGCTACTATCACTTCCCGCAGTTTAGGGTGTTAGAAGTTTCTTCTTTGGTAGTGTTGCAGCATTCTGGCTCTTGGTAGTCTAGTAGGCCCTGCAGGATGTTGTTCCTGGGCTGGGTCGTTGCTGTTTCTTTGCACGTTGTGCATTTCTTGTTGTCCTGTTTTGGACAGTTGTGACTCTTTCTACTGCATGTTTTCTGTTATTCTGTCCTTTTGGTTGACTCTTTCATGCAGTTTTACCTTGATTTTTGCTTGCTGAGGTATTCTGTTTTCTTTTGGAATACCCCAGGTTCTGAGCTGTAGCCAGTTTGGTGGCTAGTTGGTGGTGTTGTTGGTGGACTTCCGGACCTTTGGAGTTCTGTTTACCTTGTTTGTGAGGTTGTTTTCAGTACTTTCTTACAGACATATATGTGTGCTGGTGGGTTCGTGTCAGGTTGTTGGCGCCCACTAGTAGTTTTTACCTTGTACTAGATATATACTATTGCTGCTACCATTTATTTTTCTGGAGATAGTCTACTTGCTTTGAGAAGGTTTTATGCTAGGTTGCTAGTTATTTTTAAACTATAAATACTATTATAAATGAAGCTCATGATCAGCATGTTTTTATAAACTTAATCACTATATTCCAAATCACGTACGAAAACCGTTTTCTTATATATATTATATAAACTAAGTGTAGTGTCTTGCATAGCATGAGTGGTTCTCTTGGGACCCTTATGCGCTCTTTAGGGTGTAAAGCCTAATTAAAGTATTTTTTCGCAGCGTTTAAATATAGTTTTCTTTTGTGGACTAAATGATCCACTGAGCCGAGGGATACGGACTCTAAACATAATTGATTTTCTATTCATTAAGCACATGATTTTCTTGCATAAAGATTGTAGTTGGATTTGCCTGAGCGTCAGCAGTTATCCCCTGCTTGACGTGGCATCATGACGCGTGTTTTCTCTTACTCTGACAATTCTTAATTCGGAGAAAATGCGGGTTGTGACATCGACGGCGGCTGTCCTTTTTGAATTCGTGTATATCCCCCTTTACTGTTCACCAATACCTGTATATTTATACATTAGGTCATAAAGATGACCGTTGTGGGCCCCACCAGCAATAAGACCCAAGTCCGGTTCGAAATACCGCAGGAAACCTGGACCGGTCCAGGAAATGTCGGAAATTTGCCCAAGTCAGATTCGGCGAGAATCGAATGTGATTCTCGACGAATCGGCGAGAATCACTTACGATTCTCGCCGAATTCTTCTTAACCAATTCTGGCATCACAGGTTATACAGGCCGGGGAGAATCGGCGGGAATCACATTAGATTCTCGCCGAATCATCGAGAATGCAAAGACATTCTCGACGAATCGGCGAGAATCACTTAGTGATTCTCGACGATTCTGCCTTAGTGAGTTTTCTGGCGGCGTTGAGTCTGCTGGCCTCAACCAGCGAGAATCATCTAGTGATTCTCGACGACTCGTCGAGAATCACAAGTGATTCTCGACGAATCGGCGAGAATCACTTAGTGATTCTCGACGATTTACACTTGGACGATTTCTCCTCTTTCAACCCGTGAGCTGGTCTTTGGCCCATCCTTGATCCTTGTCTGCTCTTGCTTTATCATAGCCCTGTACTTGAAATTAAGTACACCCCAATAGAGAGAGTACACGTAGGCCAACACCCTGATCTGCTCAACGTGGGATTACGTCGCGCAAATCCGTGTATATTGACCCACTGCACCCTGACATTGGTGTGTACTTAGCGTGGAATAACTGCAAGCACAACTTGAAGGAATTCATCAAATACATAGTGAATTCATCTTAGCTTGATAGGAGGCTTCCTCAAATCCAGGTGATTGTGGATACAATACCCAACAATCTCCCCCTATTTGACGAAGCCAAAATCCTACTAAGCTAAGATGAATTTCAACACTTAAGACAAAAGATACATTAACCAACAGAGTGAACAATAAATGTAATTAGATCAATGTGAGAGTCAAATAATAAACCACACACATGTATATATAAATATGAATATCCACACAGAAATGTTCACATGATCACATGATAAAGAAAGTTTAAATGAGATAATTCCAAAAGCTAACATCCTAAAGATCTTTGTCCTTAGCTATGTCTTCTTTAAGTTGCTTAGCTAATAGCTTTCTGCTTTGTCGCTCAAGATACTCCTTGGGCTTTGGATAGTATCTCAGAGGAGGGGCTTTATCTACCGCGGTGTTGTTCCTGAAAAATATGCTACGTTTAGCATCAAATTCTTTATGCCGCTCCCATTCGTACTGACTGTATACATCATTTCGATTTATTTGCCCCCTCTGCAGTAACAAAAATGTGTCCAGGATGATACTCTTTGATACAGGACTCCATTTTTCATTCCTCACATCATCTTCCTTCAGCCTGATCTTCTTTTCAGCTTGTGTTTCCCTAGAAGTCCCTTCTTGAATTTTTCTCTTGTCCCTGGCTCTTGCTATGGCTTCTTGATCAAACCAGCTTCTTCGTTCAGCCCTTTCAGCAGCTTTCTTTGCCTCGGCTTCGCCCATTGGTACTTCTTCAGTCCTTATTTCACCCACAACAGTACCAGCAGGATCCATTTCTTCAAGCGGAGCGACAGGAACATGTATTCCCGATGCCTCTGTTGCCAGCCAGTGGGCCGTTTCAAACATGTACCTATTCGAATTATCGAATTTGTATTTGTCAATTATTATTTATTAAGTTGAATAACGGTGCAGTTATGATTTGGTAGTTTTGAAAGGCATACCTATTAGTCTGATCGAAGTTTAGAAGTACTAACTCTTGAAGCCCCGCCATCTTAGCGTTATACGCTTCCTCCCCCTTTTTGGCTTCGGCGGCTATAGAGTTTGTATAGGAATGCAGAGATGCATCAATGTGCTTCACAGTTTTACTTTATTCGTCCAGCAAGGATTTCTGATTTGCGTTTAGCGTTACCATGTTGGCATCAAATTTTTGTATGGTTTCTGCCACAACATGAACATTTTTATTGACTACTGTCAGGTCGTCAGTATTCTTCTTCAGTCCTTTCATGAGAAAAGATACGGCTGTGCCTGCCTATGTATATTTTTCATCAAATTTCTTCTCCATCACATCTAGCTTGTGGTTGATCTGAACCACATTCTTAAGCATGAGATCCTCAGAGTCCCGCAGTCTCTTTAGCACTTTGTTGTGGGATTTCTCAAACGTATCCTTGAGCTCATCTAGCATTCCTTGGACAAAATTAATAGTGTGATTTGCTAGGTTTGCTTGAAGAGGAGGAGCAGCCGGCAGACCCTGGCCAGGCTCCCCAGCAGAGGTACTGGGAGAGCTGGACAGTATAATAGAGTCCACAGGGGGGACAAAGGGTTGTTGAGAGGGCTCCCCCTGCATTCCTGCATCCGACCTCTCAGGAGCCTGTTCCTTAGATGAACCAGCAGCATCCTCCTGAGGATCCACCACTTTCTCCGTCTCAATTTCTTCTTCCTCCATCTCAGTCTCCAAGTGCTCAGGGTTATCTGCAGAGTTGTGTATGTCTTCCTCTATTTCTTCTTCATCCTCCTCATCAGCCACCTCATCTCCCAGGTCATTCATATCTTCCTCACCTTCCTCTTCCTCTTCTACATCTGCCACTTCCTCCACACCGTTCTCTTGCACAGTCTCCACTACATCTTTAGCTATCTGAGAAATATCAGATATGATGTTTGTAGAAGAGTGTACAGGCTCCCCCTCAGTTCTTGGAATCAGTGCGGCAGGAATTTCACTGGGTGCTGCCATAGAGTGTGCGGGAGTACTGGGGTCCTCGGCCGGAGATGCTTCCTCTTGGTTTCTTTCCCTGGCAACCTGCCCTATTCGCCGCTCCCACCGGTCGAATATACTTACTTCCATCTTTTTCAGATAGTGCAACGGCACTCCTTTGCTCATGTCGAATGTATCTCCGTCCAGCTGATTCAGATAGAGGCTGATGATTCTGCCAAAGCTGGGGGTACGGAGTGTGTCTTTAATTCTTTCAAAGAGCATGGCTCCCCAATTAAACCGCGTTCGGCAGACGATTGCCACCAGAGTCTTGAACATTTCTCCTGAAATGTTGTCATGGGATCCTGGTTTGCAGATTAGAGCCTTCCCAACGATGGCAGACAGTAATTTTCCCTCCTCGTTCATGTCTTTCCTTTTGATTGACCTGGTCCCCCTGGCCAGTCCACAGAAGGATAGGGTCCTTGCTCTATCCTCTTCCTCCAGGTAATCTTCTTCTTCACAACTGGATAACCGCAGGCACTGGGTCAGTTTCCTGGCGGATAACTTGACCTTCTTCCCAGCAACCTTGCTCTTGATGGAAGTGTCTTCGTGACGGAGCTTGGCAGTTGCAAAGAACTCCAGGACTTCCTTATCCAAGATCTTGCATGGGTGCTCCAGCACGAATGTCAGTCCTGTTTCCTCGAGCATAATGATTATGTTCCGGAACTTGTCCGAGGCCTGGGAGAATCCGGTTCTCACGAGCTCGCATCCAGTGGTCAGCCCAGCAGACGTCCGTGGGGCCATAGCAAACTAGAAAGAATGGGAATATCAATTTCCAAGTCTAAGGATCTCCGAAACCAAGAGAGTGAGAACCAAATCTACACTGAGCTCAACACACGGTAGGGGACAAGTAGGAGATTACCTAGTGCGGAGAGGTAGTGAAGGTTTCGGAGAGTCGGCGAGCCTGGTTGCGAGAGAGACGTCGATCCGAGGCGAGGCTTGGACGAAACCCTGGTTACGAGAGGAAGACTCCAGACGTGTCGTTAGATCACCACGCAGCTGGAAGTTGAAGAGTCGGCGGGATTTAGGTTAGATCGGCGAGACTTAAGATGATTCGGAGGAATTTGAAGAGTCGGCCTGAGGAGTCGGCGGGATTCAAATTTAGTCCATTGTATAACCGGGTTTATGCATCTATTAATGTCCGAAGCCTTCGTTCGACGATACTATGGTGGAATTTAGTATGAGGGAAGTCGCTGAGATTCCAAATTTAAGTCGTTGTCAAGGGTAAGAAAGTCTTAATAGGCATAATGGTTTCTTAATCCAACCAGGGTCAAAATTTTCAAGGGCGGACTTATGGCTGACAATGTCAAACTAATCACTACTAAAGTAACTGAAGGTTGTCTTACGCTTATACTCCTTCCCTAAGTGACTGAGCATACGTGAATAATTTTTCTATATGACCATCCAATATCAAAAAAAGTGAACTCATTATAAAGTGTGGATATGTCAACATACATAAATACATATATGGAATTGTTTATGCTTTATGGCTCAAACATTTACGGCTAATTGCAGTTACCTGTGATAAAAAGATGTAACCTTCACATTACCAGCACAGTGTATATCAGGAGGTCAGTATGCATGTGCCTGTAATGAAGGCACTGCTCCCATTCTCGACACTTTTTCCACGTCATTCTTGGAGCATCTCCTGTCCGGTTCCCATCAGGATTGCGGGAACCCAGACCACCCTGCAGAAAAGAGTTATCTTGCCTTAGGAACCCAATAAGTATTGGGTCCTAGGTTCCTGTCAGCAAAATAGTTGGAATGCCTCCCCTCAGGAATCCTGGTGGGAGGACTAACATTTCCTCGAGGATGTGGAAGTCCCCTAGCCTTTGACACAGAAGAGTTGTGCCAACAATCTATGGCAAAATGACCCACTTTTCCACAACACCAACATTCATGAATGTTGTATCGCCGTTTGTGACCTGAACTGGTGACTGAGGTAGTCATAGTTCTTGGTCTAAATGGGATAGAGCCGGATATGCTAACAGAATTGTCTCTTCCACCGTGACTATTGGAAGGGTGGAAAGAATGCATATGGCAGGCGTCATGAGGCCTGGGAGGTGGTGCCTTCTTTTCAGTCAGCCCCCTTCCAAGGACCCCATGAGTCCCAACTACATGATTTTTGACCCCCCTTCCCTGAGTCCTAGGGAGGTGAGAGGCGCATTGTGAGCTGATGCTGGTAGATTCATGACTAGTTGGGGCTGTGGCCGAGAATACAAAGGGCTTGGTGGAATCCTGAGGTATTCTCTTCTGGGTGGCCATGACAGCCTTTGCATTATGGGTGCCTCCACATGAGGGCAAATCAGCCTTGCAGCGACCACGATTATTCCTGTGGTCATACCTGAAGGCATGATGAGTACTCTCCCTACCTGAGATGGGGGGACGGAATACCGTTTCCCCATTTCTCCAAGACTTAATAATACGAGAGATCCACCCATTTTCTTCCTTTCTTTTGATAGCATCAACCTTGGAGAAGTTCGATACTATCCTTTTCTCATTTTCTAGACGACTCTCTAGATCTGAGATTTGAGCGTCCTTTATCTTGATAGATTCCAATTGGTGATCCATCAAGATCTTCAATCTAGCAATCTCCAGAGCTTGCTCCCCAACAAGTTGGTTGCTTTTCTGAAGGGCCCACTCAAGGGAGTCAGGTGTTTCAAGCCATGGAGTAGGGCATTCCTTATCCTGGGCAACACTGGAGGGGCTATCCTCTAAACCATTCCTGTCTTCAGGAGTTTCAGAGGGAGAGGGGCAAGATGAAGGAGTTACCTGCTCCTGACTTAGCTATTCTGAGGTAACGTTCAGATTGACAGGGATAGCTGCGTCATCTTCATTAGGGCAGTCTTCCTCGACTTCCTCCTCAGTCTCTGATAAGGAAACTGGAGCCCTGATATAGAGAGATTGGTCATCACTGTCATCTTCTGAAATGCTGACCCCCACATAAGCCTCATCCTCTCGCTGGCAACTTGTTTCAGCAGATACTGATCCCTCCATGAGGTCTGATATTGTCTGCCATAGGGACTGGGCTGTCCTACACCTTTCCAGTCTTGATCGAAAAGGTCCAGACCAGACTTCCATGATGATTCTACGGATCTCTTTATCCAAGTTGAATAAGGAGAGTTCAAGCTCTGACATCTCAGAGACATCCATAGGTGTTTGAAGACCTTTTCTAGAGCAGGAGGTCTTCATAGGAATGAATGGACCCTCTTCTAGGATGATTGATGTCCGCGGGTCAATGGCCTCCAAGTAAAAAGATACCCTCATCTTCTAGATGGGGTAATATTCCTTTGTGCACGTAGGGAGTCTAAGCGGAGAGAGATCATATTACAGCTCCATTCTTGTTGACACAGGTGGAAGGATTCAACTCAAGGTGTGAACCGTTTTGATGAGCAACCTCCCTCTAATACCACTTGAAAGTCCACCTAGTGCCAACTAGCTTCACCTATGGGGGGGGGGGGAATAGGTGACTTGCAGCGTATTTGCGGAATTAAAATTATACCTGCAGAATCAAAACAAACCACACAACACAGAAAATAACACAGGCAATTTATAGTGGTTCCCCGATTTGGGTACGTCCACTTTCCCCCTTTCGACCTATCTCCCAATCAGGGACGACTCGGTCACTTCACCAACAGGATTGAAATCCAATCCTTGCACTAACGGAAGGAACCCTTCCACACGTAGGAGTCATCACTCCCACAACACGGGTTGCACCCAACCCTTACAACTAGAGGCCAATCGGTCCTTTACAAAGAAATATAAAATAGCTTGTAAGAAATACAAACAACTTATGGAGACTAAGGCGTCCCTCTTCGTTCGACGACATGTTCTTGAAGTGAACGAAGAGTCCACAACCCTAAATCTCTCTTGGAGTGAACCTTCCCGAAACCGGCGGCGGCTTGGAGCGGCGGCTAGGTTCATGGAATAAGCGGCGGCGACGGAGAGCTGCTGCTGTGCAATCGAGATTCAAACTTCGTAGCAAAGGAAGTAAGGTCTTCCAACGGTCACACTAAGATCGGTCGTCTCGATCGATTCGGAAGGGGAAGGTTTTTCCCGATCAACGAATCAAGAGACAAGGGATCTCTGGTTAGACGCGTGAGACGCTATGCTAGCCTAAGCTTCTGTCGCCGGAGATCTGGAAGAACTTGAGATCAACAGCGGCGACAACTGTGCGACCGGCAGAGACGATAGACGGAGCAGGATCGAGAGATAGGGCTCGACGGCGGCTGTCCTTTTTGAATTCGCGTATATCCCCCTTTACTGTTCACCAATTCCTGTATATTTATACATTAGGTCATAAAGATGACCGTTGTGGGCCCCACCAGCAATAAGACCCAAGTCCGGTTCGAAATACCGCAGGAAATCTGGACCGGTCCAGGAAATGTCGGAAATTTGCCCAAGTCAGATTCGGCGAGAATCGAATGTGATTCTCGACGAATCGGCGAGAATCACTTACGATTCTCGCCGAATTCTTCTTAACGAATTCTGGCATCACAGGTTATACAGGCCGGGGAGAATCGGCGAGAATCACATTAGATTATCGCCGAATCGTCGAGAATGCAAAGATATTCTCGACGAATCGGCGAGAATCACTTAGTGATTCTCGATGATTCTGCCTTAGAGAGTTTTCTGGCGGCGTTGAGTCAGCTGGCCTCAACCGGCGAGAATCATCTAGTGATTCTCGATGACTCGTCGAGAATCATAAGTGATTCTCGACGAATCGGCGAGAATCACTTAGTGATTCTCGACGATTTACACTTGGACGATTTCTCCTCTTTTAACCCGTGAGCTGGTCTTTGGCCCATCCTTGCTCCTTGTCTGCTCTTGCTTTATCATAGCCCTGTACTTGAAATTAAGTACACCCCAATAGAGAGAGTACACGTAGGCCAACACCCTGATCTGCTCAACGAGGGATTACGTCGCACAGATCCGTATATATTGACCCACTGCACCCTGACATTGGTGTGTACTTAGCGTGGAATAACTGCAAGCACAACTTGAAGGAATTCATCAAATAAATAGTGAATTCATCTTAGCTTGATAGGAGGCTTCCTCAAATCCAGGTGATTCTGGATACAATACCCAACATGTTACTTCTTGGATACGAGTGGTGGAGTGCAAACCCTAATGACAGTAGCTATATCGGAGACCGGCAGAAGACCGTCGAATGCCGATATTATCTTATGTCATTAGGACTGTTCTATAGTAACAATAAGAGGAGTATGGATAAAAGGGTAGACATTAATAAAAGTAATCACCCATGCGAAAGTGAACCTTGGGCTTCATCCCATTTAGGTTCCTAGTGCCCTCCGAGACCCCTTCATTGGCCATACCCTGGGCAGTCCTGGGATTTACCTTAAATCACTAAGTATAATAACCCTTAGACAAGAGTAGTCTAATAGACTAAGGATCATAATATTATACTCACCCGTATAGGGTTGGAGGGATTTGTGGTAACATTCTCACCCGTATAGGGTTGGAGGGATTTGTGGTAATATTCTCACCCGTGTAGGGTTGGAGGGATTCAGGGCATTTTGTCCCTGCGAGTTGTAGGCTCAAGTTGAATTACCTTGCATGTGCATAAGACAAACTAGTGGCGGGTCAGGCGGTATTAGGCCAATCGTCACACCGATGGCAGTACGATGACTTAGGCGGGTGTGTGGTTTGAGGGGCCAGTAGGTTTTTATACTGCGGTCTAATGGACAATCCCCGAAAATGCGCACCCGACCCAACAAGACTAACGGGTAGTCAGCAATTAGTTCACAAAACTCTAGAGTGCACCTAGGATGTGTATAGAGGCGTATGGGAGGTTAAGGTTTTGTAGTGTGCATACTTGCCTAGGAGTGGAGACGCCCACTCCACTACTGCCGTAGGCACAACGGTGGTACCAGAGAGTGATGCTAGCTCCAAAAAGCGGGAACTAAAGGTCTGTGATCACAGAGTCATTGTATGTGAGTTGCACTTGCATGATTCATAAATAATCTGCATGCATTCATTCATATTAGGTCATACGCTTCATGGATACTTATTATATAAATTAGTATGGGCTTTTTTATATGATAAGTTAATTTTTGGAAACTCTAACTTATATGTTTGTATGGGTATTCATATAAGTTAGTGTACTTCTATGATGGTAGATTAGAAGTAGATTATTTTACTTTATTTACTGTACCACTTTTACATACTTCTTGCTTTACTACTTTCAGTACCATACATGCTTACTTCACTTGTACTATATACATAGAACTGCTATAGTAAAATTACTGCTTACTTTTATACTTGGTAGTATAGCTTCATTGTCACCTACTTCCTTTTGATACACCTTATTGTCCTCCGCTTCATCCTCCCGCACGGTGCCTAGGAGTTGCGTGGCGAAGTGCGGAGGAAATGACTTAGTCTTTTGACTAACGTTCGGTGACCAAATTATTTTAGGAGTTCGAGAAGATGGAGCATCAGCAAGACCAGCATGATGAGGTGGCTGGACATGAGGAGCAGATACCACTACCACCGACTACTATTATTGCACGTCCTCAGGTGGGACGAGTTTTGATGATAATTGATAAGCTTCCGCTTTTGATTTTGAGAGAGAGAGATTTGTGATATCTATGTACAGGGCATAATCCCTTTTTACTCTTTATACTATTTGCACTCATTATGGACTGGATGTACTTTAATTTCATTTATATGATATGTACTGTGATTGTGGATTGGTTTGTAGTTTTTTTCTAAACTACTTCTATACCTCTGTTTCTCATATTGGCCAACATGTTTTATGATCGTGCTAGCCGGCAAGATCGACGTCTTATGGTGGTGACTAACCCATGAGTTAGTATCACCGTAAAGCGGCTGTTCTGGGCATAAGATCGGGGGGCTCCTTGGTAAGGGGCGGGGTCTTACAAACTGGTATCACTTGAACAATGATCATATGATAAAGAAGTCCACAATACTGGAACATCCCGCTCGAGCATTAGTTTGCGGAAAAACTATGCAGCGGAAGAAATGGTGTGCCCATGTGTAAAAAGTCATATAAAAAAGTTCATTTAATAGAATGAGTTAGGCCAAATCTGATTAAACCTTACCTTTTTGCAACCTCCACAGGTCACTCCGCCGCAGAATGTGGTTCCTCCCCCTCCGGCTGCCACTCCCTTTCTGCAGACAGAGATTGGGCAAACTTTAACGGCTATCCTGGAAGACTTAAGAGCCAAGCAGGTCCCGGCTCAACAACCAAATCTGGGGTCCAACTGGTTGAGTGCATTAAAGAGCCTATCCCCGCCGATGTACCGTGAGACAGAGGATGTTGTGAAGACTGATGAGTGGCTGGAGGCCATATGGGACCTGCTGGAAGGCATTAGGTGCCCTGTCAGTGAGGTAGTTCCTCTAGCCACCTCTGTACTGGATTCTCATGCAAAGAGATGGTGGAAGTCCATATGAGATTCCATTTATTCTGATAGGGAGCTGACAGACATCTCATGGGAGGAGTTTTGTGAGACATTCTTTGAGCACTATGTGTCCACCACGGATAGGGATGTGTTGGAAGAGAGGTTTCTGAACATCAAGCCGGGGACTAGGTCTCTGATCGAGTATCAAAGGGAGTTCTCCCATCTGGCTAGATTTTCGGGGATCCACGACTTGGATGACAGGAAGTATACTAAGAGATTCTATCATGGGCTCAGAGATTCCATGAGGCAGCCCCTACTATTCATCTCTCACGGCACCTCGACACACATCATAGAGATGGCCATGAAGTTGGAAGCAGACCAGATGTTGGTACTTAATAGAGTAAAGAGTCCACTAGATTGGTCATCACCCGGGGAGAGCAGTAGGGGATCCTAGAGAGGCAGAGATATTGGATACAAGAGGGGTGGGGGACTTCGTCGCCCCAAAACCAAGCCGTGAGCAAGGGCCTCTTACAGTATTAGCTCCCCCACCTCTACAGGTGCATGACCCGATGAGGTAAGATGGTTGTGGCCACCCGTCGCTACTTTTTTTTGGATGCCACCAGCCTGGACATATCAGATAAGAGTGCCCACATCAGTTTCGTCTACTTCCTCCTCCTCCACCTCCAGTGGCCCCTCCAGTACAGCAGGGTCGAGGCTGAGTCCGAGGACGAGGTCGAGGCCGAGGCCGGGGACAGCATGGCGGAGGTCGAGAGCCGGAGCAGGTATACGCACTAAACCTCGCCAAATCGAGGAATCCAGAGGAGGTCATCACAGGTACTTAGACTATTGAAAATTTAAAGATTTCATTTATATGGTACCTGATGTTATAGAATAACAGTCTATTTAAACCCAAACAACCTCATGCATAGTCATAATATGCGGCAAGCCCGCTCGTACCTTGTTCGATACGGGTGCCTCCCACTCGTTTGTTTTTGAGGCCTTTATAGAGGGACTAGAAGGCGTGGAAAGATTTTTAGGCTTATAGATGAGGGTGCGCCTACTCAACTTGTCAGAGCTACGGACCATGGAGGCCGAGATTGGTGGCAAGGCATTTGAGGCGCTAGCAACGATCCTGAGATTACCAGATTTCGACTTGATCTTGGGCTTTACATGGTTGCACTAGAATCAGGCCCAGATCGATTTCCCATCGAAAAGGATCACACAGAGGCACGACGACTCCTACATCGTCGTCGAAGGTATTAGACCTATCTCCCATCTTATTATCATCTATACAGGCTGTTAAGGTCCACCATTAGGGAGAGGAGGTATACATTATATGCTTAGAGATGGCGGGAGCAGAAGATTCCATTGCTGAAATCTCGGTGGTTCGGGATTTCCCCGATGTATTTCCAGAGAAATTGCTCGGATTACCACCAGCTAGAGATATGGACTTCCAGATATAGTTAGTACCAAGAGCGAGGCCCGTATCTCGGGCACCGTACAGGATGGATCCTAAGGAGTTGGCAGAGTTCAAGACCCATCTTAAGGAATTAGTGGAGTCAGGCTTTGTTCGACCCTGCTCATCACCATGGGGAGCATCAGTATTATTCGTCAAAAATAAAGATTTGTCGTTGCGGCTCTGCATCGACTATCGAGAGCTGAACCGGCTTACAGTCCGGAACACATACCCATTGCCCCAGATCGATGAGCTGTTTGATCAGCTTCAGGAAGCCTTCTAGTTCTCCAAGCTGGATTTACGATCTGGGTATTATCAGCTACGTATTCAGGAGGAAGATATCCTGAAGACAGTATTCAGTTCCCGCTATGGGTTGTACGAGTTCACGGTGATGCCTTTCGGGCTCACGAATGCACCTTCCACATTCATGAGTCTGATGAACTGTGTTTTTGAGCCTTACTTGGATAGATATGTCATAGTATTTATTGATGACATCTTGATCTATTCTCGGACAAAGGAGGAGCATATGCAGCATTTGGCACAAGTGCTGGAGAAGCTGAGGGGGAATCAATTGTATGCGAAGTTTTCCAAGTGCTAGTTCTGGCTGCAGGAGGTGGAATTCATTGTACATGTTGTCAGTGGAGTCGGGTTGGACGTAGATCCAGCCAAAGTACAGGCAGTGCGTGATTGGCCGCGACCAAAATCAGCTTCTAACATACACAACTTTTTGGGACTCGACGGGTATTATCGCAAATTCGTGGAGGGGTTTTCGAGTATAGCACTTCCCCTCACGACTTTGACGAAGAAGGAGGCAACATTTGTGTGGACAGAAAGGTGTGATGCAGTATTTCAGGAGTTAAAGGACCGGCTCACCTCTTCCCCTATCCTTGCACTTCCATCTAGGAAGGAAGGATTTCAGATTTACACTGACGCTTCATATTAGGGGATGGGTGCCATCCTGATGCAGCACGACCATATCATTGCCTATGCCTCAAGGAAATTGAAGAAACATGAGTAGAATTACCTGGTGCAAGACTTGGAGCTCGGGGCAGTGGTGTTTGCACTAAATATATGAAGACATTACTTATATGGGGTTCATTGTGATATCTTTTCGGATCACAGGAACCTCGAATATGTCGACACGCAGAAGGATTTGAACCTTCGCTAAAGGAGATGGCTGGGGTTTCTTTGTGATTATGACTACAAAATGCATTATCACCCGGGGAAGGCGAACACTGTAGAAAATGACTTGAGCAGGAGAGCCGGCACTACTGGACCAGATCCCCGGGTGATGTATATGGGATTGATGCAATTGATGTATGATATGCATATAATTATGGTTTCAGAGTCCGAGCCAGCAGTTTAACGGGAGTATCTGAACTCCTTGATCGGGGAGAGTGACCTACGGGAGCGCATCATGATGCAGCAAAGGCTAGATGCAGCCTTAGAGCCGATATTCAGAGCCCTAAAAGGGGGCAAATTTGAGGATTATTCACTACAGTATGATCTCATTCATTTTTGTGGACGTGTTTCTATACCTGCTGGTGGTGGTATTCGGGAGGATATACTTAGAGAGGCCCACCATTCTCAGTACTCAGTGCATCCCGGTATCTCCAAGATGACAGCTGATTTGCTGAAGAGTATGTATTGGCCAGGGATGAAGAAGGAGGTCACCCATTTGGTGACATACTGCATGACATGTCAGAGGGTAAAAGTAGAGTGCAGGAGCCCGGGTGGATTGTAACAGCCATTACCTGTGCCAGAATGGAAGTTCGAGGATATATCTATGGATTTCGTGCACGGATTGCCTCGCTCCCACTCTGGTAACGATTCTATATGGGTCATCGTCGACAAACTGACCAAGATGGCTCGATTTATTCCGATCAGGAAGGACTTCCCAGTTGCTATTTAGGTGAGGATGTTTGTAGAGCAATTCGTCAGGTACCATAGTGTTCCCAGGACGATTGTCTCGGATCGTGATGGTCAGTTCACTTCTAGTGAGTGGAGAGTGGTGCATGCTTACTTGGGTTCTTGCCTAACTTTTAGCACCACTTTCATTCCTAAGACCAATGGCAAGATAGAGCAGACCATCAGTACCATGGAGGATCTGCTTCGTCTATTCATATTGGATACGGGAATGCCCTGGGAAAGACTGTTGCCCCTGATCGAGTTCTCTTACAAATACAGTCACAAGGCGAGCGTTGGTACGGCGCCTTATGAGGCTTTGTATGGAAGGAAGTGTCGGACACCCCTATCTTGGGTTCAGAATATGGACACGAGGACTCTTGGTTCAGAGTATATTAAGGATACAGAAGCTCAGATTCGACTGATCAGGGATCGGATGCTGGAGGCTTAGAGTAGGCAGGCCAAGTACTACGATGCATGACATCGGAAGGTTGATTTCCAGGTGGGGGACATGGTGTTCTTGAAGATACATCCGGTGCATGGTGTCTCTTGGGTGCGGAGAAACAAGAAGCTCAGTCCACGATATATGGGGCAGTACTTGATTTTGGAACGGATCGGTCCTTTGGCTTATAGACTGCAGCTGACACAGATGTTGGGTACCTTGCACGACGTCTTTCATGTCTCTTCATTATGAAGAGCTCTCCTCCGGCCAGAACAACACATCATTATTACAGTAGGCCTGATAGCAACCGATAGATCAGTTCGTTTGGAGCCAATCCGGATCGACGATACAGTGGTCCGAGTGTTGCGGAAGAAGAAGGTTCCCCTTATGAATGTGTTGTGGTACAAACACGGATGGGAGGAGTACACCTGGGAGCCAAGAGACCTGATGCTAGAGCGGCACCCGGAGCTTTTAACTTCAGGAAATATTTTAATTTCATTTTAGTTTCTTAAGTATTTGCAAGTTGTACCCCGTAGACCCGAAATTAAATTTCGGGCACGAAATTATGTGTTTATTTATAGGGTTTTGTAACATCCTTTTTTATTAGGTCCCTCAACTTACATTTGCGGTAGGACATGTAGTGTAGGTGTGGGCTTAGGCTAGGTTTGACCCTTGGATATAGGGAATAACCATGTGAGGCCCACTATGAGCCCAAGTCAATTTTAGTCAACCTAGGCTAATTTGCAAACCTAGCCACACCTTGACCTCACCACTATGCCCTAACCATAAAAACAATCTATGTACACCTTAGGGTATGTCTTGGGGAAACTGATTGACCCAAGTTGACCTAAGTCAACCCTAACCCTAATTTGGGCAAATTCATACTTAAAGGCCCAATTAGCCCAAGTAGGGCACCACCTTGACCCAACCCAAGTTAGGTGGTGCCATTGAGTTCATTAACTTCAAGTGGGGCCAACCCACACATATTGGTTGACCAAGTCAACTCAAAAGTCAACCAAGTCAACTAAATTACCTAAAAAAGTAATGAAGCCCAAGCCACTCCCCTTGGGCGAAGCCCACCAAACATGGCCAATGACCAGCCCATGTGGTCTAAGATAATCCCTAACCCACATATTTTGGAGAGAGAGTGCATGCATGAGGGCAAAAATTGGAAAAGAGGGGAGAGAAAATTGGAATAATGAAGTGGAGGAGACTTGGCTTTGGTTCCATCTGCACATAGCTTACTGGCTGAAGCCTCCAGAGAAGGTTAAGAGGTATTTAGGTGAAGGGAGGCCACTTGGCAGCAGCTGTGAAGCATCCAAAGCATGAACCGAGCTCCCCTCGGTCTTATCTCCCTATACACTCACTCCCAGCCAAAACAACCCCCACCAACATCTTCAGAGAGAGGAAAGGAGTGGAAATTGAGTCCTGGAGCAAGAATTTTGGTGGAGAATCGAGGATTTGAGCAAGAGCTGCCGGAGCATAATCGGTCGTGGCCAACCGCCGCCAAACTCACCGCCAAGCCACCATTCAGCTCCGTTTTACCTCACCCCTCTCCGTACTAGAATCCTAGATCGATTAGGAGAGATATTGGGCTCAATTAAGCCTGATGCCATATGAGCAGAGAGCAGAAATCCCGAGTTTTTCTTCTTGCTCGGGATCACCGGAGGAGCCGCCTTCGGCCGCCTCACCGCCGGGAAACGCTTGCCACCACCTCAACGGAGGTGGTGGCGATAATCGCCTGTTGTGGCACCGGCCCAGGTGGCCGGAAATTGCCAGGAAAAATGGCCCAGCACGGTTCAATCTCAGCCATTGCTGATCGGGGACGACAAACGGATGCCGTCCGTTTCGATTTAATAGATTAATAAAATATTGAGTTATGGATATTAAATATATGTCACACTATTGCAGTGAACTTGTATGTTATTTTTAGGCCTTCTAGAGGCATTTCCATAACTTGAAGATAAAATAAAAATTGTAGCTACTTCTCTTAACTTTAATTTGGCACCTTAAAATCCTAATTTGGTGCAGTAGATTTTTCTGTTGGACAGTTTTACTAGGACTGGTCCTAAGCTAGGGCAAAAACTAAAATTAATGCCCATGCCAAACCAAATGTCCACATGACCCAAGATTTTGGGTATGTGCTTAATTAGGGTATATCTAGCCCCTGCCCAAAAAGAGACTTTTTGGGCAACATGTTCTATAGTTTTTATCACAATACACAAAAGTAAATTAATGAAATATTTGGAGAAATATAACTCCAAATGTCCCCAAATTTTGGTGGCATGGCCTTGGGGTCAGTAAAAACCCATGGTTAAATTTTTAGTTTTATTGGACAACTGCATTTTGGTAATCCCACTTGCATGTGTTGGATATACTTGGGCTTGGGGTTCTTTTAGCAAAAATCGCCAAAATGTGGATTTACACATTTTTACACCTTGCATGCCAATGAAACTCTGGACATGGGTTCATAGGGATGGAATATATCCTTTATAGCGATATTGAAATTTTTGAGATCAAAAATCGCATTATTTGGAAATTTGAAAAATTTGATTATTAAATGATAATAATTTTAAATTAGGTCTATTGATGAAATAAAATCACCAATTTTTGGCAAGAAATCACGGGTGTCGTTATTAAACCATGAAATATTTTATGGCTCTGTTTGAAGGATTCAAGATGGTGTTATGTGAAAATTACAATTTTACCCTTTATTGTAATTATTTAAAAATGATGGAAATTTACAGTAGATAATTTTGGGAAAATTCGTAGTGATGTATTTATGTATGAATGACCTTGTAAAATTATCTCATCATTTTTGGATCTGTCAATAATATTTTCATCCCTATAATGGCATTTTGGTAAAAAACTTCAAATGAATTTCTGTAGGCCATTACACCATATATGTTTATGAATCTTTGTACTTAGCATTAGTTCGTCAATAAGTATGTTTTTTAATTTTCTTAGAATTTTTGGTAAAGGATTTTATGTACTTCCTTTGGAAAATGACTTTTACATTGATCTTGTATTAAATAAGGAATAAATGGAATTCTTGGTAGGAAAATTATAATTTTTGGCAGACATTATTATTTAACCAAATAACAAATTAGGAAAATTCCTTAGGTCAGTGGGATTATTAATTATAGTACTCCATGTATTAAGCGACCTAGGGAATTAATTAAAAGATTTAATTTAGTGATCTAAATGACTCAGAAAATGGTGAAACTGAACATGGTCATCATATTAGTCCATACTATCCTAGGATAAATATATTGGGGCATATGTCCCAAGGAAATTGGAAGTTCTACTTACGGGTTGTATTAGGTCATGGGTTGCGTTTATCACGAATATCACATACTACTAGGAACAGAGAGGGATAAGACGGACTATTGAGATGAGATTAGTATTGGGAGAATAAACCTTGGTAGGTTTCTAGTAGGTTACATACCAATATTATCTTAAGTCATTAGGATTGTTCTATAGTAATAACAAGTGGAGTATGGATAAAAGGGTAGACATTAATAAAAGTAATCATCCTTGCGAAATGGAACTTTGGGCTTCATCCCATTTAGGTTCCTAGTGCCCTCCGAGACCCCTTCATTGTGCATACCCTGGGATGTCCTGGGATTTACCTTAAATCGCTAAGTATAATAACCCTTAGACAAAAGTAGTCTAATAGGATAAGGATCGTAATATTATACTAACCCGTATAGGGTTGGAGGGATTTGTGGTAACATTCTCACCCGTATAGGGTTGGAAGGATTTGTGGTAATATTCTCACCCGTGTAGGGTTGGAGGGACTCATGGCAGTTTGGTCATGCGAGATGTAGGCTCGAGTTGAATTACCTTACATGTGGATAAGACAAACTAGCGGCGAGTCATGTGGTTCTTGGCTAATCATCACACCGATGGCAGTACGGTGACTCAGGCGGGTGTGTGGTTTGAAGGTCCAGTAGGTTTTTTATACTGCGGTCTAGTGGAAAATCCCAAAAAATGCGCACCTGACCCAATAAGACTTACGTGTAGTCAGCAATTAGTACGCAAAACTATAGAGTGCACCTAGGAGGAGTATAGAGGCATATGGGAGGTCTAGGTTTGGTAGTGTGCATACCTGCCGAGGAGTGGAGACGCCCGCTCCACTGGTGTCGTAGCCACAATGGTGGTACTAGAGAGTGATGTTAGCTCCAAAAAGCGGGAACTAAAGATCTGCGATCACTGAGTCGTTGTGTGTGAGTTACACTTGTATGATTCATAAATAATCCACATGCATTCATTCATATTAGGTCATACGCTTCATGAATCCTTATCATATAAATTAGTATGAGTTCTTTTATATGCTAAGTTAATTTTTGGAAACTCTAACTTATATGTTTGTAAGGGCATTCATATAAGTTAGGGTACTTCTGTGATGATAGATTAGTAGTAGATTGTTGTACATTATTTACTGTACCACTTTACTTACTTCCTGCTTTACTACTTTCAGTACCGTACATTGTTACTTCACTTGTACTGTATACATAGAGCTGCTAGAGTAGAATTACTGCTTACTTTTATACTTGGTAGTATAGCTTCAATGTCACCTGCTTCCTTTTGATACCTCTTATTGTCCTCCGCTTCATCCTCCAGCATGGTGCCTAGGAGTTGCAGGGAGAAGTGCGGAGTAAATGACTTAGACTTTTTACTAACGGTCAGTTACCAAATTATTTTAGGAGTTCGAGGAGATGGAGCACCAGCACGACCAGCAGGACGAGGGGGCAGAACATGAGGAGCAGATACCACTACCACCGACTACTACTACTGCACGTCCTCAGGTGGGACGAGTTTTGATGATAATAGATCATCTTCCACTTTTGATTTTGAGAGAGAGAGAGATTTGTGATATCCATGTACAGGGCATAAGCCCTTTTTACTCTTTATACTATTTGCACTCATTGTGGACTGGATGTACTTTCATTTCTTTATATGATATGTACTGTGACTGTGGACTGGTTTGTAGTTTATTTCTACACTACTTCTATACCTCTATTTCTCATATTGGCCAACAGGTTTTATGATCGTGCTAGCCGGCAGAATCGGGGTCTTGCGGTGTCGAATAACCCGTGAGTTTGTGTCACCGTAAGGTGGCAGTTCTGGGCATAAGACCAGGGGCCTCCTTGGTAAGGGGAGGGGTCTTACAAGATGAGCCACTAAGCCGAGGGATACGACTAACTACTGCTCTTAAACTTATTTTACCTTTAAATAACTTAAAGAATCTTTCCTCTTGTTTAAATAGGTGTTTGCATGAGCGCCCGCAGTTATCTACTGCTAATGTGGCATCATGACGTGCATTTTTCCCTTACTCTGATACTCCTTTATTGGCGGTGAAAAAAATGCGGGTTGTGACAGTTGGTATTAGAGGGAGGTTTCTTGACAATTGATCGGGCAACTTTCCCTTGATAGTGTTAGTTGTTTAGTGTCATTTCATACACAATGTGATGTGTCATTAGTACGTCTTAGCAGAAGCATAATCACTACACTCATAGCATGATAAGAAGTATACGGGGCATATTATGTATTATAGGATGCATAATATGGGTTTGTATATGGATCCACCATATGAGGCAACTTGTGACGGTTATGTAGTATGGGATGCATAACCACCATCACATGGGTTCCCATTAGCACGTTTTCTTTTCTCGTTGCATGCAATGTTATGTAGTAAGGGATGCATAACATTTCATGTCTATGCCGCTAATAACATGCATTAAGGCCTTTATTAGAATGCATTGCACTGCATACATAGCATATCACTGTATAAATACGTCTACTAAGTTAAGGTTTATATGATTACACATGTACACACATGATTTTAAATAAGAGTACAAAACTCATGCATTCATAACATAAGAACAAGAGAAAATAGGATGAGAGGATATTATCCTAAGTAGGGCATAACATAATTATAAAATCCAAGAGCAAGTTGCAGCATAAGCAAGTGTCTTTTAAGTATGGTCTGAACTCGTTGTGTGGCCTAGTTGTAATATAGAATTTTCATGATTTATTCGTTTGCTTTTAGTAATGCCAGCGTATTCTAACAAGTTTGACTCCCCAGTTAGAGGGTGAGTCATCGGGTGTGCAGAGGGAGGCGTTGATTGAGAGTTTGCGTTAGAGAAATGATGCTCTGTCGAGGCAGTAAGTTTCGATGCAGTCGTAGATTCAATCATTGTTGTCTGCAACTCCCATATAGCAACTAGTAGCACAAGATTCTTTCGCGGGTCAGGATGTACCTACTTATCCTGCTCCTCTAGTGCCCCCGGTGACGTTACCGCTAGAGATGGCCCTTATATCGCATTTTCAGCTATTGAGACCTCCCACTTATGATGGGAGTGCAGATTTCATGGTTTTGGATGTTTAGATTATTACTATGGATGAGATTTTTACGTATTCGGGGATTGTTGAACAACAGAAGGTGATGCTTGCGGCCAACCAGCTAAAAGGCCTGGCAAAGACATGGTGGATTCGAGAAAAGGAAAGTTTGGCGAAATGTTGTTCTTGGGAGTCCTTCAAGAAGATGCTGCTGAAGAAGTTCTTACCCTCAGTGGAGCAGGACCGATTGATGAACAATTTCCTGCATTTGAAGCAGAGACAGCTCAATGTAAGCGAGTTTGAGATCGAGTTTAGTAAGCTGAGCATATTTTCTCCTGATTTGGTATCCTAAGATGCAGCAAGAGTGAAGAGTTTCCTCAGATGATTGATAAGCGATATCCAGCAATGGGCATGCACTAATAGAGCTAAAAGCTATGCTGAAGTAGTGGAAGCCGCTTTGAAGGTCCAAGCGATCAAGAACACCAAGAATCGAGATGCTGCGGCGAGAAAGAAGAAGAGAAAAGGTGAGTAAAATGGAAACTCCAGAGCATCTGGCCTTTCTTTGAAGAAGAAAAGCAAGGAAGTATGTAGTTTCTATGGTCGATCCGCCCACCCTTTCGAAAGGTGCTTCAAGAGGACTACCACCTTAAAGTAGAAGCAGGTTCTCGCCATCCAAGGCGCACTGAAAGGAGATCAGGTGTGCACATACTGTGCAAGGAAGGGACACGATGTAAGTCATTGCTGGATAAAGGATAAGGTCTGTTTCCAGTGCGAGCAGAAGGAGGAACTTGAAGACTTCATGCCCCCAGGCTCAGACTCCACTGCAGCATGCTACACTTCGGGCTGTGCCGCCGCCACCAAACCTGGATAAAGGAAAAGGAAAGCCGAATGTGGTGACCAGGGAGGAAGCTCAAACCTCTACGCAAGTTATATCAGGTTAGCCCCAGTTTAATCTATCTTTATTATTTCTCATTGTTGCCCTAGTTATCATTCGTTTAGTTATGTATGCTACAATTTTAGGGGAGTTTAAGGTGCGGAATAGGTCGGCGTGCGTTCTTTTCAATTCGGGCGCCACCCATTCCGTTGTGGCCCGACAATTTTTAGATAAACATCGTCTGGATGTGGATGCATTTGGAGACTCCTTCAACGTCAAGCTTCCCTCCGGTGATTTGGTGATATCTAATCAAGGAGTTCTTAGTTGCCCTATATACCAAGGCGATTTCCTAGCCTTTGCAATTCTGATGGTGTTGGATCTGGCAGACTTTGACGTGATTTTGGGCATGGACTGGCTATCCAAGTATGATGCAATCATCCCGTGCAAGGCAAAGAGACTGGACTTCAGGTTGGACAATGGACAACCTATGCGCATCTATGGATTTCTGGACAGGGTTTCCCCTATAATTTTTGCGGTACGTGCTTGTCGTGGTATAGAGTCTGGTTGCGAGGCATTTTTGGTTTCTATTTCTGCTTTGGAAACTGCTTTTGTTAAACCACGTCTCGGTGGTGCGAGAGTTTCCATATGTTTTTCCTGACTATCTTTCAGGATTTCCTTCGGTGAGGTAGAAAGAGTTTGTGATAGACCTCGAGCCAGGTATTCGTCCTATTGCCAAAGCACCATACTGTATGGCTCCGCATGAGTTGGATGAGTTTAGTACTCAGCTTGATGAGTTGATGAGGTGTGGTTTTATTAGACCAAGCTCTTCCCCGTGGGGTGCTCCTGTGTTGTTTGTAAAGAAGAAAGACGGAACGATGAGGCTTTATATCGATTATAGAGAGTTGAATAAGGTGACCATTAAGAATAGATATCCCCTGCAAAGGATTGATGATCTGCTAGATAAATTGCGTGGTAGCTCAGTATTTTCAAAGATCTACCTTCATTCAGGCTACCACCAGTTGAGAATTCGTGAGGTAGATATTCCTCGGACCGCTTTCCGTTCGCGGCATGGACATTTTGAGTTTTTGGTGATGTCTTTCAGTTTGACCAATGCACCATCTGCTTTCATGGATTTTTTAAATAGGGTGTTTAAGGATTTCTAGGACCATTTTGTAAACGTGTTTAAAGATGATGTCTTGGTGTATTCCCTCAATGTTGAGGTGCATACTCAGCATTTGAGTTTTGTTTTGTCAACCCTGAGGGAGCATAAGTTATATGCGAAGTTGAGCAAGTGTGAGTTCTGGCTACCTCAGGTGTCCTTTCTAGGTCATGTTCTAAGTAAGGACGGTATTTTTGTAGAACCGACCAAGATTTCTGTTGTGATGGAATGGGAGAGACCTTCTACACCTAAGGAGATTAGGAGCTTCTTAGGCTTGGCTGGATATTATAGAAGATTCGTGGAAGGATTTTCATTGTTGTCAGCTCCTCTAACCAGACATACCCAGAAGAATACTGCATTCATTTTGAGTGATATGTGTGAAGAGGCTTTCCAAGAACTGTTGAAAAGATTTTGGACTGCTCAAATTTTAACTTTACGTACTGAAGGCGTTGAGTATGCTGTGTATCTCAATGCATCACATTTCATACTTGGCTGTGTTTTAATGCAAGATGGTACGATGATTGCGTATGGATCGAGGAAACAAAAGATTCATGAGAGAAACTATCTTATATACGATTTGGAGTTCACTGCTGTAATTTATTTGCTGACTCTTTGGCAATAGTTATTGTATGATGCACTATATAAGATCTATACGAACCCTCAGAGTTTGAAGTACGTCTTCACTCAGAAGTAACTAAATCTGCGCCATCGTCGGTGGTTAGAATATGTTGCTGGTTATGAGGTAGAGATTCTTTGTCATGCAGAAAAGGTAATGTACTCGCCGATGCGTTGAATAGATAGACCGGTAAGATTTTTAATCTGTCGTCACAGTCCTTGGAAGAAGAATTCTGTTTATGGATATTGATGTTGGTAGTAGTACTGTGCTTGCTAATCTAGAAGCAGAAGAGCCCTTTTGGATTTTCCTTACTATAGCACATAAGAAGGATGATCCGTATTTGTTACACCTCCGGAATATAACTGTAAAGGAAGAGCTACCTGATTTATCCCTGGATGAGTTGGATACCTTTAAGTATCGTGGTAGATTTTGTGCCCCCACCTTTAGCGACATTCAGGCAAAATCTGTGCTGAAGCTCATGGTTCCAGTGTAGCCTACCACCCTGGTTCCACTAAGATGTATAAAGATCTAAAGAAAATTGTTTGGTGGTCAGGGATGAAGAATGATATCGCGAAGTTTCTACCGGAATATTATACGTGTCAGCGTGTCAAGGATGACCATAGAAGTCCTGGAGGTAAATTGACACTGCTTGATATTCCAAGTTGGAAATGGGAGAGTATTTCGATGGATTTCATCATCGGTTTACTAAACTCTCCCCATGGGCACGATTCTTTTTGGGTGATAGTCGATAGATTGACTAAATGTGCTCACTTTGTGCCATTTAAGATTGGGTATTCGATGAAGATGATAACAGAGCTATATCTTGAAGAGGTCATCAGATTATAAGGAGTTCCAGTTAGCATCGTATCGGATCGATACTCAAGATTTACGTCTCGTTTTTGGAAGAGCTTAAAAGAGGGGTTGGGTACCAATTTAAGGTATTCCACCGCCTATCATCCGCAGACAAATGGTAAAACGGAAAGAGTAAATCAGATCGTAGAAGATATTATCAGGTGTTATATTTTTGATCACAGTGGTGCTTGGGACGACCGTCTCAGACTCACGGAGTTTGCGTACAATAATTGATATCAAGAGAGTAAGCAGATGGCCCCGTTTGAGGCCTTATATGGGAGGCATTGTAGAACTCCTTTATTTTGGGCTGAAGTTTGTGAGAGACCGTTTCTAGGTCTGGAAGCCCTTGAAGAGATGAATTGTGTTGTAACTCATATTCGAGAGAAGCTCTGTGTAGCATAAGAGCGTTATGAGAAGTATGCTAATCGACGAAGTGTCGAACTGGAGATTGATGTTGGGGACTTGGTTTTCCTGAAAGTCTCTCCGACGTCTGGCATTAAAAGTTTTGGAAGGAACCACAAGTTAGACCCCCGGTATATGGGACCTTTCCAGATTCTTGTGCGCATCGGAGTGTTAGCTTTTAGACTGGAATTTCCTGCTACCTTCCCTTGCATCCATGATGTGTTCCATGTGAGCCAGTTGCGGAAGTGTGTTCGTAATGGTCATCAAGTACTTGACTCGATGCCCCAGATTCAGCCCAATCTTTTGTACGTGGAAGAGCATGTCCGTGTTTTGGAATCTCATGAGCATATGTTGAGGAGAAAGACCATCCCCATGGTCAAGATGCTTTGGAGAAATCAAGACGTCGAGACTGCCACGTGGGAATTGGAATCGGCGATGTGGGAATCTCATCTGCGCCTCTTCTCTTAGTTTTGGGTATGTCTCTATGTTTTCAGTCATGTTTGATTTTCTCATTTTGATTTGTTTTTGAATTTATGTTAAGTTTTGGGACGAAACTACTTTTTAGGGGGAGTGACTGTAATGCCCCCGATTTTTCGAAGATTTTATTTGATTTGGTATCGTCATATTTATGATTTCGTGGCGTTACTTTTAACAGTAAATTGACGACGCATCGTCGTTAAGGAGTTTTCGCATATGTGCGGTCGAGTCGGCCAAATTCTTATTGTAATTGGAAAATTTTGCATTTGGAAATTAAGTTTAGTAATTTTGGACTTGCTCGTCAAGTTTCGTCGCGATCCCATAGATATTCGAGCCTCGACGATTTTCTGAAGTTTTATGGAATTTATGTTCGCCGTAGACGTTGAAAATTTATATCTCAAGAACGGCTCATCGGATTTTAGTTTTGACTTCGCCGTTTGGTTTGTAGAATCAGTGTTTGCCTTCGGTGTGAGTTTCGTTTAATTCGACGCGCGTATGAGCCTTCGTTTTGAACTCGTGTCTCCTTGTTCAAAAATATAAATATGAATATTTTAATATTAAAATACTATTTTAAAATGTCTTTTACTATTCATCTCTATTGTTTGTTTTTAGGATATTTTGCAAAAAACAATATTCACCGTGACAAAATCTACTGTTCATGCACTTTTTTGTTTTCCAATATGCTGGCTTGTTCTCGAGTAATTGTTGACTGCTTCTCGAGTGATCTTCTCACCTCTTGTGTGCTACTTCTTGAGTGCCCAGTCTGCTTCTCGAGTAATCTCTTTTATTTCTTGAGTAAATTACTTTTCTTCTCAAGTACTGTTCATTCTTCTTGAGTACTGTTGGTCCTTCTCAAGATTTCTGCAGTCCTTCTCGAGTACTGTTTGTTTGTCTCGAGAATTTCGTTCCTGTTTACTTTCAGGTGCCGTTTTGAGCTTCAAAAAGATTTTGTATGGAAAAATGGTTAACATGAAACTTATTTTTCTCGATGAGATCTACAAGTTTCATGTTGGATAATTTTCGATTTGAAGTCATCCTAGAGCTATATTTTTGTTTTTCGCACAAATGCTCGTATTTAATCCATTTTTTCTTTCTACTTAGACAAATTTTCTTTATAAATTCTTATATATATATATATATATATATATATATATATATTCTTATACTTTAGATTAAAAAAAATAAAACACTTCATCTTCTCCGGATTACCTCCCGAACCAGAGCGGCGTGAGCGAGAGAGAGAAAGTTTTTTCGTGAATCTTCCGGTGGCCGCCGATGGTGCTCCGGTGCTCGAAATCTTCAACCGAATATAGATTCGAAAAGCTCTCGTCGAGAGCTACGCCATCGTGGTAAAATATTCCCCTTTCCTTGAAATTTTCTCTTTTTGGGTTTTAGGCCCTAACTCATATTTTTGGCCGTTTTTCTTAGATTTTGACTTCACTCGTCTTCTTTTGCCCCAATCTACGTCAAGGGGGGATTCAGAGGATATTTCTGGTAAAAATCAATGCAAGTGATGGTTTCCTCCTCCTCTCTCTTTTTTTACACGATTTGTAGAAATTTCTAATTTCTTGTTATCATGATTGTTCAATAACTGCTGAATTGAAGTGATGTCGAGATCTCCTGTCTAATTTTCTTTACAGTTTCCAATTTCATGATTTTGTTACCAGAACTTGTAAATCCTCTATGTTTTTAAGAAGTGATTAAATGATGGCGTGACTCCTCCACCATTTGAAGACGATGTTGAAGATGCTAATGATGATCCGGTTGATAAGGCAATACAACTCAAGGACGTGAGGCGGCACGATGACGCTAACGAAAGACGACGTTACAACCTCCGCCCGCGGCGTGCTCGAACCGCCATGGAAATTTAGCTTTAATAATCTTATTTCATGAACTCTATTTCTATATTTTTACAATATAAAATTATCCAATATTTAAGTGATAATTTTATATTCATAGCATGTTTTTATTTCTTTATTTAAACAATTTTATTTTTGGTGTGCACTTAGCCATTCGGGTGGATGAGATTACATCTCCATCATGAAGGGTTAAGGTTTGTTTGTAACTCCTATATAAGGAGGCCTTCTTATGAAAAAATTAGAAAGATTTTAACCCTAATCCCCTTTGAGGAATTCGGCCAAGAGGAGGAGTCTCCAAGCCGCCGCCCCCCCCCTTGCTTGTGGTGTGAAGCCGCCGGCCTCCTTTGCTCCCTCCATCCGTTCGGTGCGACTCCGGCGCGGCTTCCTTGGTGCGACTCCGGGAAGAAGGTTGCAAACCCTTCGGTGTGACGCCGGTGGATCCGTGGAGAGAGTGATTCTCCCGCCGTTATCTTGTGTGAAACTTCTTCTCGGTTGGGTAAACTCCTTCCTCTTCTTTGGGTGATTCTCTAAGTAGTTGTGGTGGTTTCACAATCGTTTTCTCCGCAAAGTTAAATTAATCGCTGCAAGTTTTGAATCGAATTTGCCGTTGCTAGGCTTTTTAATTCCGGATCGGGTGGATCCTATTTGCTTGAGCGGATCTTGGCCTATAGCCCTGGTCTTGCTCTCAAAAAGGAGTGGCAACCTTTGTGTTTTCTTGGGGAATATTCCGACTCAAATTTCCGATCGTTGTTTTCGAGTCGATCATTCCTCCTTGTTATTTGCGCTGCGTTCTTGCGACGAGAACAATTTTGGGCGATAGGTGCTGTGTAGGTGCGGTAGATCTACGACGTGTAGTGCGTAGGAGGCGTTAGTCTCGTGGAGGTTTCCAACTCGGGACGCACCCTACACCAATTTGGTATCAGAGGCGGTCGTTTCAACTCCCAAGTTGCCCCCTCGAGGTCATCGCCACGACCGAGAGTTTGACATCACTAGGGCCATCAAGATTGATGCCCCCACTTTCGACGGCATGGGAGACCCACAGAACTTCCTTACGTGGATAGTGGACATGGAATGTTACTACGACTGGCACCATCTCACGGACCCCCAAAAGGTCCAAGTTGCCAGGATGAAGTTGACAGGCCGTGCCAAAACTTATTGGTTAAATGAAGAGCGTAGGCTAGGTGCTGGAGACGGAAACCCAATTATTGGGTGGACCGTAATGAAGAATTTGTTGACCGATCAGTACGTTCCCGCGTACCATCGGACACATATGTTTGATGAGCTTGCCACCCTGCGGCAGGGCTCAAATTCAGTAGCGGAGTATATGGGAGAACTGAAGGACCGAATGGTGCGTTGTGATCTGAAGGAAATCCCCGAGGTCACCCTCTCTAGATTCCGTAAGGGGCTTAATCCCGATATTCAGCGGAAGCTCTTACGATATGGCCACACTAATCTAAACATGACATTCAATGCCGCCCTCGACATTGAGTAACACTTAGCATCTAAGGCACACTCTCGTTATTCCCTTACGAAGGGGAAATCCACTACCGGATCATCTTCCTCCACATATCAGGACAAAGGAAAGTTCCGGTGCGCCGAGTCAAAGACTGTCGTGATGACTGCTAGGAATACTAAGAACCCTGCGAGCGAACGTATTCCTATCGGAAAGGTTAACAAGACTAATGCCACATGTTATTCTTGTGGCATTCAAGGTCACTACGCCTTCGAATGCCTAACGAAAACTAAAGCCATAGCCTTGTTAGAGTCGACGACCGATCTTGCGGATTATGTTTATGAGGCTGCTAAGGAGAGCGACCCGGAAGGGGTCCCAAGTGATTTAGAGGACGATCACCCCCTTATGGTGATGCGTTGTATCTTGGCCACTCCTCGTCCATTAGATGAGTGGAAGAGGACGAGCATATTTTCTCTGATTTTTAAGAGTGGCGAGAAACTTTGCAAGCTAATTGTTGATAGTGGTAGTTGTGTGAATGCCGTATCTGAGAACGCCATTGCACGTATGTCCTTGACCACGGAACCACACCCGACCCCATATAAGGTCGCTTGGATTAATAAGATCTCCGTACCCATCACCAAGCGATGCCTGGTCCAACTCTCATTCGAATCCTACATTGATGAGGTGTGGTGTGATGTCCTTCCGATGGACGCTTGTCATGTGTTGTTAGGCCTCCCTTGGCTATACGATCGTGATGTTACACATTTTGGTAGAGCCAACACTTATGAATTCAAATTCAATGGCAAAACCATCACTTTGAAGCCGACCATCCCAAAGGAGCCCGTAGTCTTGGCTAAGGACACCACTATTCCGGTAGAACGGAAGACGTTGAATCTAGTTGGTAGGAAAGAGTTTGAGAGAGATCGGTTCTTTGATGGAGTTATGTACGCGCTATTCCTATTAAGTGCGAAGCCCGATTCTAGTATTTTGGATGAGTTACCTAGTGAGTTACGGGTACTGTTGGAAGAGTATAGGGACGTGTACCCGGATGAGTTGCCGTCCACGTTACCCCCACTTAGGAATATCCAGCACGCGATAGATCTCATCCCGGGGTCTTCCTTGCCAAATCAGCCCCATTATCGACTCCACCCCGCAGCTCACCTGGAGTTGCAGTCCCAAATAGAGGGCTTACTGGAGAAGGGTTTTATTAGGACTAGTATGAGTCCATGTGCTGTACCCGCCCTACTTGCCCCCAAGAAGGATGGTACATGGAGGATGTTCGTTGATAGCCGGGCTATCAACAAAATTACCATCAAGTATAGGTTCCCCATTCCCCGCCTAGATGATTTGTTGGATGTCTTGTCCGGAGCCACCGTATTCTCCAAATTAGATCTTCGGAGTGGCTATCACCAGATTAGGAAATGAGAGGGCGACGAGTGGAAGACGATATTTAAGTCGAAGGATGGACTGTATGAATGGCTTATGATGCCCTTTGGGTTATCCAATGCCCCTAGTACCTTCTCCCGGATGATGACACATGTCTTTCAGCCATTCATGGGGAAGTTCGTTGTCGTCTACTTTGACGATATACTGATTTATAGCACCTCTACTACCGAGCACATTTCCCACATGAGAGTGATCCTTTCCACCCTGCGGAAGGAGACTTTATTTCTCAATCTTAAGAAATGCACTTTCAATGCCTCGGAGGTAGAGTTCTTAGGGTATATAGACGGTTCTAAGGGTATTCGAGTTGATTCGGGCAAGGTTCAGGTCATTAAGGACTGGCCCGTGCCAACCACCCTCCGTGAGGTACGTAGTTTCCATGGGTTAGCCACGTTTTATCGTCGTTTCATACGAGACTATAGTAGTATTATGGCGCCTATCACCGACAGTATGAAAAAGGGAGAGTTTACATGGACGAAGTCCGCCACCTATGCTTTTGAACGAATAAAGGAGCTTATGACTGAGGCACCTGTCTTACGTCTACCTGACTTTGCTAAAGTCTTTGAGCTCACATGTGATGCATCTGGGGTAGGGATTGGAGGTGTCTTGAGCCAGAAGGGCCAACCCATTAGTTATTTTAGCGAGAAGTTGTCCTGCCCAAGCTGAACTATTGAAATTACAATAGGGAATTTTATGCTGTAGTCCGATGTCTACACCATTGGAGGCACTATCTCCTTTCCAAGGAATTTGTGATCCTCTCCGATCATGAGGCCTTACGTTTCATCAACGGCCAGCATAAGATCAGCCCACGACACGCTAAGTGGGTAGCTTTCTTACAAGGCTACACGTTTAATCTCAAGCACCTTAAGGGAGCTGATAATCGAGTCGCAGACGCCCTTAGTCATCTTACGATTTTACTCACCTCTATGGAAGTACATGTTGTAGGATTTGAGCGGGTTAAGGATGAGTACGCCACGTGTCCTGATTTCCAGGACGCCTATTTATCTGCCCAGGATAGCTCCCCCACGACGATATCAGCGTACGTCATCAAGGATGGTTACCTGTTTAAGAACGTAAAGCTGTGTATACCGCGGTCATCGTTACGACTACATATCATATGGGAGATGCATAGCGGAGGGTTGAGTGGCCACTTCGGTAGAGATAAAACCATTACGTTAGTCGAGGACAAATTTTATTGGCCAAAACTTAAGGTTATGGTGGGTCAGGTAGTGAGTAGCTGTCGCACGTGTTAGGTGTCTAAGGGTAGTAAAACCAACGTAGGATTATATACACCCTTGCCTATTCCCTCCATGCCTTGGGTAGGCGTTAGCATGGATTTTGTATTAGGCCTTCCCATTACCCTTCGCCGTCATGACTCAGTTTTTGTAGTTGTGGATAGGTTTTCAAATATGGCTTATTTCATCACGTGTAATAGGACCAACGATGTGTCTCACGTCGCTAAATTATATTTTAAAGAAGTTGTTAGTCACCGTGGCGTGCCCAAGACCATAGTCTCGGATAGGGACGTGAAATTCACTAGTTATTTTTGGAAAACTCTTTGGATATTAATGGGAACAAAATTATTGTTTTCCTCCGCCTATCATCCCCAAACTGATGGGCAGACGGAAGTGGTTAATCGGAGCTTAGGAAATTTGTTATGATGTCTTGTGAGTGATCACAAGAGCACTTGGGATCTTCTTCTTCCCCATGCCCAATTAGCCTACAATAATTCCAAGAATAGGTCTACGGGTCTGTCGCCGAACGAGATTGTTCACGGATATAAGGCTCCTGTGCCGCTTGACTTGGTGCCGTTGCCCCCAACGTATAAGGCAAGTCAGTTTGCACAATCCTTCGCCCAGCACATCCATGATTTACATTCACGTATACGGGCCACTTTGACTACGCAATACGACTCTTATCAAGCGCACGCTAATTTACATAGGATAGTATCAAACTTTAAAATTGGCGATCTAGTTTTAGTCCGTTTGGTTCCCGAACGCTTGCCAACTGGCACCGTTAAAAAGTTAGCACCAAAGCGCGCCGGCCCTTTTCGGATTGTTTTAAAGTTAGGTGACAACGCTTTCGTTTTGGACTTGCCTGCTGATTGGGGTATCTCCCCCATTTTTAACGTTTCAGATTTAACGATGTTTGTGTCACCACCACAAGAGTTGAATTCTTTGTCGTCTTCTTCTCCCACTCTAAATTCTCATGGGTTGGGGAGTGGTAGCACGGATGATCTCTCTCTTTCTGTCCCCATAGGTATATCATCGGATGGTACATTGCCTTATTTTCTTCCTACTGCTAATATGTTCCTCAGGTTTCTACGGACGTTTTCCACTCCAGAGATGATACTTGATGCTGAGCCTGTTACCATTGCTGATGGCGACACCCACCGCTTTCTCATCCATTGGCGAGGTCGACCCCCTTCGGATGACTCTTGGGTACTCGAGATGGAGCTGCAAAGATGGATGCCGCTCTCCTTCACCGCTATCGCTTGGACCACGCAACGGAGATGCGTGGATTTGAGCGAGGGAGGATTGATGGCATGACTCCTCCTTCACCATTTGAAGATGATGATGAAGACGCTGATGATGATCCGGTTGGTAAGGCAATATAACTCAAGGATGTGAGACGGCACGATGACGCTAACGGAAGGCGACGTTACAACCTCCGCCCGCGGCGTGCTTGAACCGCCATGGAAATTTAGCTTTAATAATCTTATTTCATGAACTCTATTTCTATATTTTTAGAATACAAAATTATCCAATGTTTAAGTGATAATTTTATATTCATAGCATGTTTTTATTTCTTTATTTAAACAATTTTATTTTTGGTGTGCACTTAGCCATTCGGGTGGATGAGATTACATCTCCATCATGAAGGGTTAAGGTTTGTTTGTAACTCCTATATAAGGAGGCCTTCTTATGAAATAATTAGAAAGATTTTAACCCTAATCCCCTTTGAGGAATTCGGCCAAGAGGAGGAGCCTCCAAGCCGCCGCCCCCCTTGCTTGTGGTGTGAAGCTGCCGGCCTCCTTGGCTCCCTCCATCCGTTCGGTGCGACTCCGGCGCGGCTTCCTTGGTGTGACTCTGGGAAGAAGGTTGCAAACCCTTCGGTGTGACGCCGGTGGATCCGTGGAGAGAGTGATTCTCCCACCATTATCTTATGTGAAACTTCTTCTCGGTTGGGTAAACTCCTTCCTCTTCTTTGTGTGATTCTTTAAGTAGTTGTGGTGGTTTCGCAATCGTTTTCTCCGCAAAGTTAAATTAACTACTGCAAGTTTTGAATCGAATTCGCCGTTGCTAGGCTTTTTAATTCCGGATCGGGTGGATCATATTTGCTTGAGCGGATCTTGGCCTATAGCCCTGGTCTTGCTCTCAAAAAGGAGTGGCAACCTTTGTGTTTTCTTGGGGAATATTCCGACTCAAATTTCCGATCGTTGTTTTCGAGTCGATCATTCCTCCTTGTTATTTGCGCTGCGTTCTTGTGACGAGAACTATTGTGGGCGATAGGTGCTGTGTAGGTGCGGTAGATCTACGATGTGTAGTGCGTAGGAGGCATTAGTATCGTGGAGGTTTCCAACTTGGGACGCACCTACACCATTAAATATCACCTTTATTACCGTTCCGCAACTTTCAGGTATAACACGTTAGAGTTTATTTTAGGATTGTAAATTCTTCCTAAAGATTGATCAACCGCTTCTAATCTAGAATTGTTAAGTAGAATACGATGTGTCATTGCTGACTTGAGATCTATATCATGGTTTTTCTTCGTGGCATTGCCTAGGGGCGAGACAAGACACCAGGCCTCGATTGGGTTGTGGTGTGCCTCTGAGATCTAAACTCGAATCGTTACGGGGCATTCCTTCCGGGTTTTCTTTATTGCGGGCGTTATTAGTGCGTGACCCCACCGCAGCAACGTTTGATCTCCCTCTTAGCACTTTGTGGGGCTCTGCTGGGTTTTTGGGCATTTGCGGTGAATGGTGTAGTAATAAAACTCCCCCGCAATTAGATAGATAAATTGTCTTTGGGTTGTGTCCGGATGAGTTAACTACCTCGCCCGTTTTTTTTTGTTTTGATGGACTTGAACACAGGTGGATAATAGGGGTTGTTTCACTCTTGATGGTTTAATCTTGAATTTTTCCCCTTATATTCTTGTGCATTTTGGGTGCTATTGTTATACGTGACGCTTCACGTAAGTGTTATACGGAGGTTCCTGGGAGTGAAGCTAGCTGCCCAAAAGGGGGGAACTAAAGGTCTGTGCACATAGAGTCGTGTGCGTGAGTTGCACTTGCATGAATCATAGCATAACATATCACTACACTCATACTTGCATACAACCTACACCACAACGTATAAATTGGAATGATACTTTTTATACGATGGGATTCTTGTAGAAGACCCCTTAACTTACAAGTTTGTATGAGCATTCATATAAGTTAAGGTTTCTTATTTCTTAGTATGTATTTCCTATATATGTTACTTTACTCTACTTGTTTACCTTATTGCTTGCAATTATATAACTGCTAGCTTGTACCTTTCTTCCTTAGTTGTATATACATTATAAATAACTGATAGAGTACTTCCACCATCACCTTCTTTGTTTATTCTCCACCTTCATAGCATTCTTTTCCTCCTCCCCGCTCGGTGCCTAGGAGCCATGGGGGAGGGGTAGGGTATGATAGGGGGCTTAGTCTTTTTACTAACAATTTTAAGACCATAATATTCCAGGGCTCCGGAAGGGAGACATGGAGCAGCTGTAGGGGATACAGCACCAGCAGAGTACGGTGCACATGCAGGTTTGCAAGTCTAGCACAGGAGCACCGACTACTGGCTCCGTGAGTGATATGTTTACTTAGCATCCGCGAGAGTTTTTAGCAAGGATTGATGTACCGGGCCTGAGCCTGTTTATATTTCTTTGTACTGTTCTATTTCAGTACTTCTATTATCTTATGGATTTGATGTGATTTCTCATATTTTATATTATATGTGATTGTGGACATAGTTTTATCAGAACTGGTTTAAGCTTCTTTCTCTTTGGAGATCGTAAAGGCAGGTAGGATCGGTGTTTTGTAGTGGCGACCTTCTTGAGTGTCGGTGTCACCGCAAAGCGGCGGTTCTGGGCATAAGACCCCGGTGGTTTTAAAAAGAAAAAAAATGGGGTCTTACAATAACTACCCTACCCCTTTCCCGGGGTAGGGTATTCCTTCCCTACAAGCATAGCATTTTCACAAGCAGATATATCACAAGAATGTGAACTCACATACAGTTCAATATATCACAAACGAATGCCTCAAGGGAAAAACGTTCCGTGCACTCAGGGAACATTTTCAGTGTACCTGATGCCAGGGTCCCACCATCGTTCAGAGGTCCCAGACATAACTGTTAACTTTGTTCATTTCTAGTCTTTACGGCCCCCAACCTGAGACTTTAGTCTTGACAGCATACATCCTAAGACTCTCATTATACGATCCTAAAGAATGGCAATAACTTAGGCACTCGAGTAAGACAACCATAATGCGAATACAGTTTAGCTTTTGCTTGTTACTCAAATCATCAATTTAATGTCTAGTCTGACACAGGTCGGCTTCCCCTTGTCCATTCGAGTCACTGGCTTTTATGAGTTCACAGCTCACAAATTAGCCCCATTATCTCCTAGAGACTGGCTTTACAATCAAAAGGGAGTTATCGCCAACGTTCGTCATGATCGCTTGGCAGGACTAACAAAAGTTCTCTTTCTGCTCCCAAACTCAACCAAAAACCATGTAGCATACTGCAGTGACAGAAACACTAGTATTTTCCTAGCAAATAACACAAATTGCTCACAAAGAGCTATCTTCATTGCCGAAACTCACTGTTGCCCGACGATTTCCAACTGGTCTTAATACCGTGGAATTTTGAGGGTATTTCCCTCGAATGCAACTCCAGTATTTCCTGCTACCTTCAGTTCATAGGAACAACCCCGCAGACCCTATAAACTACTCATCTATACTCGGAGTCTTCTCCGACACGCAAAATAAACATCACCAATCCAGACCAACCTGTCAAGATGGTCTTCACACAGCATGCCTATTCCGTACTACACATTTTTGGATCTATATATAAGACTCACTAGGGATTTCACGAATCGACCAAATGGAATTCCCTTCGATTTTCCTCATTTTTGTGGGGGATTCCATGCATTTGCCAAAATAAGGACTTCACTTGTCCAAGAAGTAAGATTGTTACCCTTATAGTTTTCTTCGGATCCATCACCGCTTTTCTATCTGATTGGAAAGGAGCATCGCGCTTTCATCTTCACATACCAAGCCTTGGATCTTGCTTCCGACTACTTGATCTCCTTCACCAAGTTATTCAAGCTCAGTTTCAGCCCTTACAAAGATTAGCCCAACTCTTCCTTAGCTCCTTCTTCGAAGAGCACAAAAGGAAATGAAGAGAGAGAGAGAGAGAGAGAGAGAGAGATGAAATGAGAATGAATTCTCATTCTATCACATCTATGCATAAGAAACTTCGGGTTCAATCCAACCCACATACTTAATACTTCAAGAGAAATGAGTGGCTGCAAAATCAGCTGAAAAGTAAAAGTTGGCATTATCGCCCCGCGAGATCGATGTCGCCTGGCGACATCGACTTCAGCCGGTTTAATCCATTCAAGCACCGCTCTTTAGCCACTTAATATCCATTTGACACGTGTCCATAAAACGTAACACTCTCGCCTGGCGATATCCACTATCGCCACGCGACACCAAGCCAATAGCTCACTTAATGCTTTCAGGCGTTGAGTTTGTTGAACTCATTCAATACTTTGTGGAATTGAGTGCATTGTGCTCACTCAACGCTTTCCCGCTATCTCCCAGGTGATACCCACCGTCTCCCGACATTATCAAAGCTAGTAGAACACTCAACGCTTCGAGTTGTCGAGTGGGTTGAGCTTACTGAATGCTTTTAGGCATTGAGACCTATTGTTATCGCCCCGACGATACCCACTATCACCCGACGTTAACAACCAGAAGTTCTGCTATCAAATTTACGGTGTTACAACCCTCCCCTCCATATTGAAATTTCGACCCGAAATTTTATACATCTATATGGGAAACAATACAATAACTTATATTTTATAACATTCAATATCCTATGTTTCAACATCATTATACAAACAACTCGGGATATTCGTCACGCATGATCTGCTCATGCTCCCTTATCAGCTCTTCATGGCCACAGTTGTCCCACCCGACTTTGACCATCTCGATTGTCTTGTTTCGCAGTAGCTTGACCTCAAAATCCTCGATCCGAATGGACCGAAATTTCATCATCAATCGACTATCGACCGGTACTTGATCATCCACAAACTCTTGAGCTGGCTATTTTATATATTTTCGCAGCACTGATATGTGAAACACATCGTGCAAACCACTTAGCTCTGCAGACAGAGCTAACCGATAGGCAACTCCTTCAACTCTCTCAACCACTTCAAACGGACTAAGATATCGTGGACTCAACCTTTTCAAGCGGCGGATCCTGGATATACCTTTGAAGGGCCTGATCTTTAAGTACACCCACTCACCAACCGCAAACCCTACTTTTCAGTGTTTGGAATCGTTGTACTTCTCTTGCCTATCTTTGGCTATCATTAGCCGCTCTCGTATAGTACATATGGTCGAATTTGAATCTTCGACCTCCTTATGCTTATATATCTTTGACTCGCCTGTTTTCGACCAAGCTAACGGTGTACGACACTTCCTACCGTATAAAGCTTCAAAGGGCGCCATTTGTATGCTAGCTTGATAGAAATTATTGTAAGTGAACTCAATCATATAGAGGTGATGTTCCCGCCTCTTCCCAAAATCCAGAGCGCACATACAGAGCATATCCTCCATTGTTCTATTGGTCCTTTCGGTCTGACCATCAATTTGCGGATTTAAGGCTATACTGTACTTTAACTTGGTACCCAATAGTTGGTGGATTGGCCTCCAATCACCTAAAGTAAAATGCCCATCTTAGTCACTAGCGATGCTACGAGGCATGCCATGTAGTCGTACGATATTATCCACGTACAGCTTAGCTAATTTTTCCACTGGTCAATCATCACCCACACGAAATCATTTCCGCTCTGAAATCCCGGCAGTCCATGCACTAAATACATAAAATGTCACCGAACATCCATACTGGGATTGGTAACGACTACAGGAACCCTCCAGGTTTCTAGCATTAAGCTTTCACCAAGGAACATGTTTGACATTTTGCTACGTAATGGGCTATGTCTTTATTCAAACCTTGCTACCAGAACACATTCTTTATGTCCTTGTACATTTTCGTGTTCCCTGGGTGAATTGAGTACTTATAAAATTGTGCTTCGTACATTAATTTCTCAAGTAGTTTACCCACATCCGGGATGCACAAACGACCATCTTTTCGCAAAAGGCCATCATCCAAGGAGAATTGGGCATTTGACCAATCCATTGCATAACATTGTAAACTCTCATCAAGTTCCGTTGCTCGCCGAACCCAGTTCGCAAGGTCATATTGATGTAGGCCACTCCCTAACGAAATTAAATACGAGAAAACAAAAGCAAGTCCTAAGGGGAATTTAAGCAAACACGTTGTGTGCGTGCAAAACTCAAAATTTCGGCAGAGTTTCGTTTGTAATTGCGCGATCTCACAAATGGGAAATTTCCACTCAAACCTGCACGAACATACACATTCACTAATAACACATCCTAACTATACATCTAACATCACATCACATCATTTCCATACACAAGGAGAGTGATCCGGACTAAAAATTTCAATTCAGAAAGAGTCCAAATGCAACCCTCAAAACAAAACCATACGAGGATATACCAAATCTCCTTGATCCATTCGAAACCAAAGGCTACACAAACCCCAGTTTGCAAACGTCCAAGAGGACCTACCCTTACGAAAATCTTCGCAAAAATTCGGTTGAACACAATACAACTTTTAGATTTTTATAAATGTTAGTGACTCAATATTTAGAATAAAATTTTGAAACCAAATGTCTCCAAATGCTCACAAAATGAAGAAGAATATCACACCAAGTTAGAGATAGAAATTCTTTACCAAAAACCCAGGAATTAGAGGGGAGGTGAGGAGGAGGAGAAGCAAGTTAGCGGTGGAAGAATCGCACTTCCACGGGCCACCGGAGTCACACCGGATGGGGAGAACCGAGCCACCTTCTTCGGAGTCACACCGGAGGAGGGAGGAGGTCATCGGAGCGGCAAGAGAATGCCACCAAGAGGGGCGGTAGCAGCAGCCGATCGGCTTCTTCCAGGAGTCGGGTTGCGGGATTCGGCCAGGCCGAGAGAAACGGGGAGGGGGGCGGCTAGAGCAAACCGAATTAGGTTTTCTTTTTTTTATCTTCAATTCCCTCTCCCACTCCACATACATGCATATATATAAAAAGCTACACCACTCCATCACCCTTCATCTCATCAAAATAAAATCCTAGCCACCTAAAAGATGTTTTTTAGTAAATTAAAAAAAACACATAATAAAAACTATAATTTTAGGACCTAAAAATTATAAGCCTAATAACTTATAAAATGAAAATTAAAAGATTATGAGTATAATATTATTTCAAAGATGAAATAACATTATATTCATAATGAAGAGACGAAATGCCGCGGTGGTTGCGACGGCGGCGGCGACGACGACGGTGGAGGCAATGACCATCAAAGTCCTTGAACATGTAGCGGCGGCGGTCAAACGAGAACTCCATGTCGGCACGAACGAATGGCGGGGGGTCCTCGCCATCAATCCTCCCCCGCTCGAAATCACTCATCACCGATGAGTGGCCAGTGAGAGAATAGCAGTAGACAGCAACATCCACAGGTGGCATAGCGAGAGCCGACATCCACGGGGCGTCCGCAATAGAATAGAACCTGTCATGAGCAAGAACAGCAGAAAATCTCGCAGATGTGTCAGCATAAAGAAAAACAGTGCAGTTATTACCATCCAATGCGAGAACCAGAAAACCCAACTGGAAGAGCGACAGGGAAAAAATCTCACCTCTCAACCCAAGAGAATCTGAAGTGGAAGAGAGAAACTTCGGAGAAAGCCGCTCATATGGAGACCAGATTTGCAAAATTAAATCCGAAAAATTGAAATGCGGTGAAAAACCGATTGCATCGTAAAAATCCAAAGAAATTGCATTAAACCCAAAATTCTTGAAAATCTCGAAAGGGTCGGCGCTCCAATGTAATACTGTTGTTACAGAAACCGAAGGTTTCCCCTTCGGGGGCTAACCAGACTAAATTAGAATCATCAATTCGGCAGTCAGAAGCTCTCGAAGGAGAACGGACGTGAAAGTGATGCAACTCATAGATACTGGCATAAGGCAATGATATGTTTACATGCAGTTCGTACCAGGAATGACGAAAAATATGTGCAAATTGATTTGGCGGGTAACAATGTCGTGAGGGCACCAAATCAATAGGCACAGTCGCCGTGAAATCATACGCAGACGCAAAAGAAAACATGCCCGCCGGCAGATACTCACTATTACATAGCTCACTAGACATCTCAAGCGGAGGTGCTAATAACGACGGTTTAACTAAGTGGATCGGACTAGGTAAAATCAATTTGTGTCCTAACAAGTCCGCTAATCGATCCAAACGTACAGCTCCCTCGCAAAGTAAATCTTCCAACTCAGTAGGTACGTCAGCTAACTCTGGGTCATCGCTCGGTTCCTCAATGATTATTAGGATCAGCTCGTGAGCATCTAAACGAGGGGCCAACGCTAGTGTAGGGGATATCCAAGTAGGTATATCATAAAAGCGTAGACTATGACTAGCGGATCCATGTCCTAAAATGATATCAAATGTAGGCACACAAGCGGGAGGGAGGGTCGGTAAAATCTAGCCCGGGACTAAATCCAAATCCAAATGAATCTCACACAATGGTGACTCAATCAAAGGACACTCATCCGGGAAACTAACGTCCGGGCAAACATCAGAATAATCGTCCAAGGATACCCTACCCTCAGGAGGAAACTCATCCAAAATAATAATTGAGAAATCTTCAATCTCTGGCTCCACAGATAGCTCAGATTTAATTTCAGAAAAATCAGGTCGAGGCTCACTCGACATAGGGATCATATACTCGAGAGGGTACTCAATAGTAGGGTGAACTGAAATATCACTAACAAGACATGTAGTGGCTAAAGGGGTACTCTCACAAGTCAACGTCTCATCAAAATCCCAAAAATCATTATCCAAATCGCTAGGATATCCAGTCTCCTCATCGTTAGAAAAATCGGCAGAATCATCGGGCACTATCGAACATGCCAGGATACTCTCATCTAACTGGACATCCTCAACAAAATCAGGAGATACCACACCAACGTCCAGATCAGGATCAGCAGCAATCTCAAAAGTAGTCTGGGGTGGCTCCGAAGTGGAGACTAACATAGCTGAAGCCCTAGGCTTGGTGGGGCATGTCACGGCGTAGTGGCCAGTCACACCACAAGCATAACATAAAGCCTTCTCCTTGGCAACCTTAACTGGCTTCCTGTGCCTAACCTTCGACTGGATAACATCCCTAGTCGTGATAACAATAGAAGGCGGAACAGGGGACCTAAGATGCTCTGGTTCCCGCACGACAGGTGTAGGTGTGCTCAAAATGGTAGGATCCTTTTGGGGCAAGGATCTAACACGAGGCCGATCATCACTCCTATAATCAGAAAGCGGTCTAGTGTCCTGGCGGGGAGAAATAAAATTATGAGTCGTCCTAGTACGAGAGTACGGGGGAACGTGCTTGTTCGATATAGGCAACATATTAGGCGACGCCTCACTCAGGTAATCAGATGACTGAGGATGGCAGTATGTAGGGTAATACTCATCCGTTAACAAATTCTTCATGAGTTGCCAACCTACACGTGAGTCGATAAAGGACGGTCCAAAACGTCTCTCTTCATTGCGCCAGAAGGTCTGAGCTCGACCAAATAATTGTAGTCTCACAACGGGAATCTTGTGGGGGTCCTCAATGTGATATTGCTCCAAATATTGTTCCATATCCTTCACCCATCGTAAGAAAACTTGCGGTTCACCTAACCCGTCGTAAGTCGGAGCCGGAATTCTAACAGGCCTAAAGTTGCACGGTGAAGGTGTCGAAATTGCTTGACTAGCCGTACTGGAAGGAACATTGGTCCTAAGCTGTTGCCTAGGGGCATCAAGATGCGGAGTCGGAAGCCGACCTCCAAGTTGTGCAAACATATCTCTTATTTCATCACATTGGCGGTTCATTTCCTTGCGAAGGGCACCAACCGAGGAACATGGGGGAAAGGGACTCCCAACGCGTGCCATGACAGACTAACGGAAAAAGAGATTCAAATTAGGAAAGCACTTAAAACTTTTTTTGTTGTTGTTTTTATATAACTAAAAATAAAAATTTTAAAACGATCGAAACGTGCCTAAGTGCAAGTGGGGGTAGCTCGGTTCGAGCGGATCATTGTCAAGTTGAGAAATTGACAAACCTCCCTCTGATACCAAATTGATGTAGGCCACTCCCTAACGAAATTAAATACGAGAAAACAAAAGGAAGTCCTAAGGGGAATTTAAGCAAACACGTGGTGTGCGTGCAGAACTCAAAATTTCGGCAGAGTTTCGTTTGTAATTGCGCGATCTCACAAATGGGAAATTTCCACTCAAACCTGCACGAACATACACATTCACTAATAACACATCCTAACCATACATCTAACATCACATCACATCATTTCCATACACAAGGAGAGTGATCCGGACTAAAAATTTCAATTCGGAAAGAGTCCAAATGCAACCCTCAAAACAAAACCATACGAGGATATACCAAATCCCCTTGATCCATTCGAAACCAAAGGCTACACAAACCCCGGTTTGCAAACGTCCAAGAGGACCTACCCTTACTAAAATCTTCGCAAAAATTCGGTTGAACACAATACAACTTTCAGATTTTTGAAAATGCTAGAGACTCAATATTTAGAATAAAATTTTGAAACCAAATGTCTCCAAATGCTCACAAAATGAAGAAGAATATCACACCAAGTTAGAGATAGAAATTCGTTACCAAAAACCCAGGAATTAGAGGGGAGGTGAGGAGGAGGAGAAGCAAGTTAGCGGTGGAAGAATCGCACTTCCACGGGCCACCGGAGTCACACCGGATGGGGAGAACCGAGCCACCTTCTTCGGAGTCACACCGAAGGAGGGAGGAGGTCGCCGGAGCGGCAAGAGAATGCCACCAAGAGGGGCGGCAGCAGCAGCCGGTCGACTTCTTCCAGGAGTCGGGTTGCGGGATTCGGCCAGGCCGAGAGAAACGGGGAGGGGGTGGGGGCGACTAGAGCAAACCGAATTAGGTTTTCTTTTCTTTTTTATCTTCAATTCCCTCTCCCACTCCACATACAAGCATATATATAAAAAGCTACACCACTCCATCACCCTTCATCTCATCAAAATAAATTCTGAGCCACCTAAAAGATGTTTTTTAGCAAATTAAAAAAAACACATAATAAAAACTATAATTTTAGGACCTAAAAATTATAAGCCTAATAACTTATAAAATGAAAATTAAAAGATTATGAGTATAATATTATTTCAAAGATGAAATAACATTATATTCATAATGAAGAGACAAAATGTCGCGGCGGTGGCGGCGGCGGCGGCTACGACGACGGTGGAGGCAACGACCATCAAAGTCCTTGAACATGTAGCGACGGCGGTCAAACGAGAACTCCATGTCGGCACGAACGAATGGCGGGTGGTCCTCGCCATCAATCGACTTTGGAGTTCTCGTTTGACCGCCGCCGCTACATGTTCAAGGACTTTGATGGTCGTTGCCTCCACCGTCGTCGTCGTCGCCGCCGCCGCCACCGCCGCCGCATTTCGTCTCTTCGTTATGAATATAATGTTATTTCATCTTTGAAATAATATTATACTCATAATCTTTTAATTTTCATTTTATAAGTTATTAGGCTTATAATTTTTAGGTCCTAAAATTATAGTTTTTATTATGTGTTTTTTTTAATTTGCTAAAAAACATCTTTTAGGTGGCTAGGATTTTATTTTGATGAGATGAAGGGTGATGGAGTGGTGTAGCTTTTTATATATATGCATGTATGTGGAGTGGGAGAGGGAATTTAAGATAAAAAAAAAGAAAACCTAATTCGGTTTGCTCTAGCCGCCCCCCCTCCCCGTTTCTCTCGGCCTGGCCGAATCCCGCAACCCGACTCCTGGAAGAAGCCGATTGGCTGCTGCTGCCGCCCCTCTTGGTGGCTATCTCTTGCCACTCCGGCGACCTCCTCCCTCCTCCGGTGTTACTCTGAAGAAGGTGGCTCAGTTCTCCCCATCCGGTGTGACTCCGGTGGCCCGTGGAAGTGCGATTCTTCCACCGCTAACTTGCTTCTCCTCCTCCTCACCTCCCCTCTAATTCCTGGGTTTTTGGTAACGAATTTCTATCTCTAACTTGGTGTGATATTCTTCTTCATTTTGTGAGCATTTGGAGACATTTGGTTTCAAAATTTTATTCTAAATATTGAGTCACTAGCATTTATAAAAATCTGAAAGTTGTATTGTGTTCAACCGAATTTTTGCGAAGATTTTCGTAAGGGTAGGTCCTTTTGGACATTTGCAAACCGGGGTTTGTGTAGCCTTTGGTTTCGAATGGATGAAGGGGATTTGGTATATCCTCGTATGGTTTTGTTTTGAGGGTTGCATTTGGACTCTTTCCGAATTGAAATTTTTAGTCCGGATCACTCTCCTTGTGTATGGAAATGATGTGATGTGATGTTAGATGTATGGTTAGGATGTGTTATTAGTGAATGTGTATGTTCATGCAGGTTTGAGTGGAAATTTCCCATTTGTGAGATCGCGTAATTACATACGAAACTCTGCCGAAATTTTGAGTTTTGCACGCACACCACGTGTTTGCTTAAATTCCCCTTAGGACTTCCATTTGTTTTCTCGTATTTAATTTCGTTAGGGAGTAGCCTACATCACATATTGTACCACAGTCCAGTTCAAGCACGCATTTGTAGTAGTGTTCTTGTAGACATAAGAAATCTCAAGGGCCTCCAACTCCTGGATCAGACGATCATCATGCATCTGTTACAAATTTGCCCTTGCAAAGTCCTACGACTCAAGGCAGTTGCGACCACATTTCCCTTCACGGGAGTATAGTATATCTGGAATGTGTAGTCCCCGAGGAACTACATCCACCTCCGTTGTCGCATATTTAGATTCTTATAATCCAACAGATACTTATGGATCTTATGGTCTGTGAAGATATCAACTTTCACGCCATATAAATAATGATGCCAAAGTTTAAATGCAAAAATCACCGCCGTCAACTCCAAGTCATGGACGGGAAAGTTTCGCTCATGAACTTTTAACTAACGTGATCCAAAGGAGATAACCATTCTGAACTGAAGAAAAACGCAACCTAGGCCGCTCCTTGATACATCACTATAAATTTCATTGTTGTCTGTACCATATGGAGACATCAAAATAGGCGATGTGGTTAACTCTTCAAAAGCTCGTGTGCACTCCGGTTTCCAAACAAACTTCTTATCTTTTCTCATAAGTGTGGTGAGATGTAAGGATATCCATTAGAAGTTCTCCACGAAGTGCCTGTAGTAGCCCGCAAGTCCAAGGAAACTTCGGGCTTCACCTAAGGCAGGCAGAACAAGCGACTCTTCTATTATCACAATCTTCATTGGATCAACCGCTATAGCTTCTCCACTAACCACATGGCCCAAAAAAGTCACTGATGGTAGCCAAAACTCGCTCTTTGAGAACTTGACGTACAACTTGTTTCCTCTCATGGTATGCAACACAATCCGCAAATGGTTCGCATGATCTTCTTCAGACTGAGAGTACACTAAAATGTCATCAATAAAGATGATGACAAATAAGTCCAAGTACTCTCAAAATGTTCGGTGCATTAGGTCTATGAATACATATGGCGCTTATATTAGCCCAAACAACATTACCGTTTACTCATGATGACCGTAGTGTTTTCCAAACGCTTTCTTTGGATAATTATATTCCTTAATTATCCACTGGTAATAGCCAGACTTCAGGTCTAGCTTTGAGTATACAGTTTATCCAACCAGCTGATCGAATAAGTCATCAATCCGTGGTATCAAGTACTTGTTCTTTTCCTTCAACTTGTTCAGTTCTCGATAGTCAAAGCATAGCCGCAGACTTCCATCCTTATTTTTCACAAAGAGAATCAGAGAGCTCCAAGGTTACATAGTTGGGCATAAATATCATTGCCCTAGCAATTCTTGCAATTGAATCTTTAGTTCTGCCATCTCCTTTGGTGCAACACGATACAGTGAGTGGGATACAGGTTTCGCACATAGCACCAACTCGATAGAGAAGTCAATCTCTCGCTGGGGCAGTAATCACGGAAGATCCTTCGGTAACACATTTGTGTACTCAGATACAATCAGAACATCACACATACTGGATTTGGGTTCATCAACCATTATAAGCATGAAGAATAACTTTGCGCCCTTCCAAACAGCTTTGGTTACTTTGAGAGAAAACATCAATATCTTGCTCGATCCTCACATACAAGTTAATTTAGTCTCTAGCTAAGTATTCTGTCCCAATGTGATCTCCTTTGAGTTGCAATCTATAAGGGCATGCTGCTCCGAGAGCCAGTCCATTCCAAAGATTATATCTAACTCCGATATCGGTAGAACAAATGCTTCCAACCCAAAATCCGGACTTCCAATCCGCACCTCAACACTACAAGACTTATTTTCCTGCATCACGCATCCATTAGACAATAATATTTATAGGTTATCTGACGGCACATAATTAGGCACTCCAATCCGAGACATGAAGTCCTCAGATAGAAACGAATGTGATGCACCCATATCAAACAGTTTGTAATACCCCATTTTTTTGCTAAGCTACCGGGTCTTATGCCCAGAACTGCCATTTTGCGGTGACACTGACACTCGGGAGGGTTGCCATAACAAATTGTCGATCCTGCTAGCCTTAACGATCACCAAAGAAGTAGATGTATACAGATACAAGGCTATAAAGTTAATACCACAATCACATATAATATATGAAATAGAAATCACAACAATGTCCACTTGATAAGAAGGTATGAAAGAGAGTATAAAAGAAAGTACTGAAACAGATCAGTAATATAGAAACATAAGCTTGCTAATGCCGGGTACAACAAATCCTCATTACATCACTCTCGCGGAAGCTAAGGAAAACTAATCAGTCACGGAGCCAGAGGCTGGTGCTCCCGTGCTATACTGGCGCACCTCTATGTGTACCGTATTTCGCTGGTGCAGCATCACGTGCTGCTGCTCCCTATCCCCCATCCGTAGTCCCTGAAATGTTTGGTCCACCGACCGTTAGTCAAAATACTTAGCCTAATTCCCCCACCCCTCCCCTAGTGGATCCTAGGCACCATGCGAGAGAAATGAGAGGAAAGCTACGGTGGTATAGAGTAGAAACAAAGCAGATGACGGAGGACCTATTCTAGAAGGTATATTGTAATAATTATATGGGTATAAAGGTAAACCAAGCTAGCAGTTCTATAATAAGGAAGCAGTAATGTAAACGATTAAGCAGAGCAGTAAGTACATGTAAAGTGGAAAATGAAATAAGTATCCAAACCCTTTGCCTAGTGATTGGGTTGAGCTATAGGGAGACCTATGTGATTTATACCTTATGCCTTGACTCACTATGGTCTTCGCAGGCTTCCTAGAGTTTTGTCATGACAAAACCACTCTTAGTGGTCTAGTAGTTTGAGAGATATTACAAATCGAAATATTTAAAAATAAAAATTTTGTCCCCGAAATAAAGGTTAGGCCCACGGGGTTTCTACTGAAGTAAAAGTATGTAACTTCCCAAGGAATTGAAGGTATTCCTAACTCGAACAGATCCGGGTACGTTTGCCGCATCTAGTCCTGTGGCTCCTAGGTGTGCTCCTCTTATCCATGTTTCCTCCACAGGACCTTGACTAGTGGAACCTTCTTGCGTCGCAAGACACATACTACTGTATCATCGATCCTGACCGGCTCCATGCTGACTGATCGATCTGAAGCCACTAGTCCATTTGTAGTGAAAATAAATTGCTCAAGTCATAGTAGAGCTCTCCGAAGTGAAGAGAAGTGGAAGACGTCATGCAATCCCGCTAACTTTGATGGTAGCTCCAGTCTGTAAGCCAAGAGGCCGATCCGCTCCAGGATCCTGCGAGGCCCCATGTATCTCGGACTGATCTTCTTCCTCCCGTGAACCAGCAAGACTCCATGTATCTGCTGTATCTTTAAGAAAATACGGTCTTTCACCTAGAACTCCACCCGACGAGGCCGCATATCATAGTATTTGGCCTGTCTGCTCTGGGACTCCTGCATCCTATCCAGAATCAATCTCACCTAAGAATCTGTGTTCTCGATGAACTCTGAGCTGCCCTTGGATTCTCTTCCTTGATCCAAGATAGTGGGGTCCTATACGTCCGTCCGTACAGTGCCTCGTAAGGGTCCATGCCTATACTAGACTGATGACTATTGTTGGACAACTCGATCAGCTGCAAAATTCTGTCACAGGGCTCTCCGCGGTCAAAAATGCATAGGTGTAGACGATCCTACAGTGTCCTATCGGTGTACTCCATCTGGCCGTCTGTCTGGGGGTGGAAAGACGTGCTGAAAGTCAACCGATAGCCTTTGTATGCCTTAGCTGAACTCCACTCTATGGACGTAAACCGTCCATCATGATCTGATACGATCGTTCTGGGAACTCCAAGCTAGCGGACAAACTGCTCTACAAATCTCCGTACCAGAACACTGATTAGAGCGTCCTTCCTGATTGGAATAACCTAGTGATGAGTCCGATATTTATAGGGTTTTTCGGACTCATCTGGGCATGTTTTCTTGCTCGTGCACTGCTTTTGAACCTGATTTCGGTTATATTTGCATCGTTCGGTAATTGACCATTTTGTGCACTATTTTGGCCTTTGGGTGTGCAATTGCACATTCCTTTGTTGGGGGTAGCACATGGTGCTCCCCATGTTTCTTTTTGTTTCTTTTATGCTTTGCCCTTTTGCTGGGAGCTTGTGCCCCAGTTGGTTTCCTTGCTATGTAGGTAGTCGGGATGTCCCGAAGTCCATTTCAAGTTTCTGTGTAAAACGCACGATCGCGCGAATTTATTCTCGCACGGTTTCAGTGATACCGTGCGTTTTACACAGCTTTCCTGGGACATATGTTTCTCCCCATGCATTTTTTCCGCACGATTTCAGCCAAACCGTGCGAGAAGGAATCACACTGTTTGCACATTTTTCTCTGTTTGCCTGCATTCTGGGGTAAATCGTGCATTTCCTTCACGCACGTGCAAACGCACCCGTGCACGAGTAAAACGCATGGTTCCCCTGTTTCCCTTGATTTCCTGCGTTCTGTGTTTACCCGTGCGATTTCCTTCACGCACGGGCGAAATCGCCCGTGCGCGAGTAAAATGCACGGGTTAACGCTTCTTCTTCCGCGATCAAGATCTATAAGTAAATAACGCACGGTCGTGCGCGGGATCGTGCGTGACCATTTATCTGATCTTTTTCTTTTTAAGAAAAAAATTTTCTCTAGATTAGGACATCACATTTTCCACCCGCCATTTTCATCCGTCTCTGAGGGTTTTGCCGCCCTTCTTCCTCCTCACCATCAGAGAGGCTCCGGGCAAGCTTTCAACGCCATATTTTAGCCGGAGTTTCCTCTCGGCCTTCTCCTTCATCTTCTAAGCCCTATTTCAAGCTTAAACGCCATAGCCATCGAGCAAAGGTAAGCTTGCAACCATCTTCCGGCTGGTGACACGAAGAAGACGGGTCCATTAGAGGGTATTGCCAGCCTTTTCTACCCCGGGCGTAGTTGAGGACCGAGCATGGATTCGGATTGACAACCCGGCTGTAACGCCCCCGATTTTTCTGCGATTATTTAATTCTCATTTGTCGTTACGTTGACGCATTTCTGGCTTTTGCCGTTTGTTAGAGCATGGTCTTAACTCTTTAGGTTCCTCGTGTGGTTGTTGGTAGACTATTAGGCAAGATTCCCTAGCAAGCCCAGTCTGGTTTTGTTACTCAGTGAGGCCTCTCGGGGAATGCTTGTTGATGAGTATAAAAATATACAATTTTGTATAGTATTAATTTTGAATATTTAGAAATAAAACCTTAGTTTCTATATATATAACTAATTATTTTTGTTATATTATGTTTTATATTTATTTTCTAAGTTTTTCTTATTTTTTGTATTTTTTTTCTTCTTAGGTCACTCCCCTAGTCACGCCTGTGACCTAGGGCATGACAGCCCTTTTTAATTCTTTTTTTAGATTCTGTTTTTACTCAAGAAAACAAGGAAAATGATGGACACGTCTCGAACACGCTCGTGACAAAATCAACACGCTCATGCCCTATTGAAGTTATATCCAAAATGCCAGCAAGCTGCCGCATTGTCGCCACGCCCCATACTGCCTAATGAATCAGCTGCTAGACACGCCCATGACGTCATCTGACACGCCCGTCACCTGATCAAATTCTATCCGAAGTTTAGCCCAGATCGACACTTGTCCCGACACGTTGGCAGTCACGCCCATGAACATGTAGCGCCCTCCCCGACACGCCCATGTCAGGGGGCGTGTCACTTGAAAATTTTTTCTATAAATAGGAGGGCAGGGCTGAGTAGAATTATTCGAACACCAGAAGCTTCCTTAAGAACTGTTAGGACTCCCCAGCTCTCTGACAAGGAACTGGTAGAAGCCTTCAAGTATTCAAAAGTTCTGTAAGTTGTAATATTTTAGCTTTCTTTTCAGCTTTTCAGAAAGTTGTAATAATTTTGGACTTTATAAAATAGACTCTTTCAATTTCAATTCTGAGTAATTTACTGTTTTTTTTTCAGTTTTACTATCCTTTAATATTTTCATACTATCCCGAATGAAAGGCGAAGCTCTGCTTATGTCCTGGATTAAGATAGCGTGAAACTGCTTTATAAATAATTTTCAAAACCTTATTATTTCATACTATCCCGAATGAAGGGCGAGGCAAAAGCCTATGACTGGATTAAGATAATGCTAAAGATTTTCAATATTTTAGATTTTACTACCCTATCCCAAATGAAAGGCGAAGCGAAAGCTTATGTCCTGGATTAAGATATATAGGTAGATATAATTTTCTGTAATTTATACCGACCCCATACTGAGAAGAGTCTAAGAACCCTTAGCACTTGGTCAAGATGAGCTCTGGGCTGGATATTATTTTCAACTATTTCAACTCTACTTTCTAGTTATCCTAACTATGATTTTCTGTAAATTGATCATATACCAGGTGAAGAGACACTACGTTTACGTTAACCCGTTTTAAACGCAAGCCTCCCCGATCGTACTTTCGAGTCAGTGATGCTACCAAAGGGACCCTCTCGTTAAGTAAGGTAATTAAGAAATAAAATTGTTTTTAATAGCTGAATTAATATTCTCTCAAAGTACTTCTGAAATCAAGTACTACCTTCTGAGTCCTTATTTTAATAAAATCACGTATATATATATTTCTATCTTTTGTTTTTAAATATAAACTCAACTCCATTCGTTCGATAAGATAATAGTCTGTTCAAAAAAGTAGAATAATTAACACCTATCCCAGGAAAAATACGACCTTGATATTTTCTACAAAATACTATACTCCTATGCGATAGGTACTCTTTCCTTAATCCACAGGATATAAGTAAGTAAAAAAGAGATAGACTTATATACGTAAAAGATTATATAACAACAAATCTATCTTCTTCAAAACAATCTTTACTTATCAAGCTTTTTGGCGCCGTTGCCAGGGAATCGTTTATATGTGTTAATATTTGAAAATAAAAGAATGCTATTAATTTATCTTTTCTTTTTCTTATTATTTAAAAACCTTAGTTTTTATAAAAATTAAATAAACATAAAATTCCCTGAATTTAAAACTTTGTTTTTTATAAAACCTAACTTTTTTTTAACAAGTTTATTAAACACTAACAAATTCTAACAAAAAAACCAAAAACCATAACCTACTATTTTAACGTATTTTATATAAAATGTTTTTTATTATAAAAACTAGTTTATAATAAAACTGCTTTTTATTATAAAACCTGTTTTATATAAAACCTGTTTTATACAAAAAACCTATTTTTAGTTATTTTCCGTTTTAAGTCTTTTCGTGTGTTTGTATTTGTGTGTTTAGATATATTTGTTTGTAACTTAGTTTTTTTTTACTTAATTTATATATATGTTTTATTTTTTGTTTATCAAAAAGTCTTTTTAGTGTTTGACCCGCAGAACTCCATCTGATTTAAATCTTGAATCCTATCCTGAAATCGATTGCACCTTTCGCAGGTGCCTCCGATATCTGAATCAAGAGCTTGTATTAAATATGGAATACTCCGTAGGCTCCACACACGTACAAGAAATGGCAGCAGAGCAATAACAAATGCCAGAGGTGGTCCCCCAAATGACCATGTCTTATTATGCACGACCCAATTTAGATGACATCGGGTCTAGTATCGTTCGTCCAACAATTGCTAATAATAACTTCGAGATTAAATCGAGTATAATTCAAATGATTCAAAATTCTGTTCAATTTGATGGATTGCCCGACGAAGATCCAAACATGCACTTGTCCAACTTCTTAGAAATATGAGACACATTTAAGATAAATGGCATCACTGATGATGCCATCCATCTTCGCTTATTACCAATTGGGCTGAAATGACCAAAAAATTCCTTACCAAGTATTTTCCACCTGCAAAAACCGCACGTCTGTGTGCGGATATTTCTACCTTTGTGCAAAACAAGTCTGAGTCTCTTTATGAGACTTGGGAATGTTTTAAGGAATATCTACGTCAGTATCCACATCACGCACTACCAACATGGCTCCATATACAAATATTCTATAATGGTTTGAATATTCAAACCAGACAAGCCATTGATGCTGCCGCTGGGGGCACGCTCAATAACAAAACCCCCGAGGCCGCTCAAACCCTCTTTGAGGAGATGACCATGAACGCGTACCAGTGGAACGTGCCAAGGTCATCCCCTAAACAAGCTGGGATTTATGAGCTCGACACTTCTTCTACTTTAGCACTCCAACTAGAAAATTTAAAAAAACAATTGGCAGGAATATCTGCTTCCTCTGCCACAACTACTTAGAATCCGAATAATAATGTAATTGAAGAAATCGATTATATGGGGAACTCTTATAGACCTTCCTATAATCCTAATATTAACTCAAATCATAATTCTTATAATCCAGGATATAGGAACCATCCTAATTTTTCATGGAGCAACCCCAATAATGCTCAATGCCCTCCGATTGCAAATCCAAGTGGATTAGCACCGCAACCCCCACAACCACAAACATCACCAGCACAACCGCACCAATTTAGGCTAACCCCGATAGAAGACATATTCATGAAATATGTCAGTATCAATGAGTCCAATATCCGGAACCTGGCCGGATCTATTAAACACTTAGAAACACAAATTGGACAAATATCAAAAATGCTATCGGAACGCAAACCTGGTAATTTGCCAGGAAATATGGAACCAAATCCGCGGGATACTGGCCATTCCAGTAACCCACCAAGTTGACAAGCCGTCTAACTACGAAGTGGCAGGGAGCTACCACCACCCGTTAGGGTAGAAAAATAAGCGACGGTTAGCCTCCCTACACTACTTCCCATTATGTCTCTGCCTCCTCAACCCTCGTGAATTTCTTCCCCACCTATTGTTGTACCTTATCCATCTAAATTAAAAAATGAGCGAGAAGATGAACAGTATAAAATTTTTATAAAAATGCTAAAACAAATTCAAATCAATATACCTTTCTGCGAGGCAATTGCACAGATGCCTAAATACGCAAAATATTTAAAAGCGCTACTTTCAAATAAAAAGAAACTCGAAGATATTTCAAGTCTTTTCCTTAACGCCGAATGTTCAGCCGTTTTATTACATAAATTACCCCCAAAATTAAACGATCCGGGACAATTTTCCATCCCGTATCTCTTCGATAATCTATTAATAAAAGATGCGTTAACAGATTTAGGTGCTAGCATAAATTTAATGCCCTACTCTCTCTTTCAGAAACTAGGATTAGGTAACCCCAGCCCAACTAAAATGAGCATCCATTAGCAGATCGTTCTATTAAAAATCCAATAGGGATATTAGAGGATGTTTTGGTAAAAATAAATAAGTTTATCTTCCCGGTAGACTTTGTTATACTTAACATAGAGGAAGACGTCGATGTTCCAATAATTCTCGGTCATCCTTTTCTCGCAACCTCTCACGCGATAATAGACGTAAGTAACGGTAGACTTCTCTTACGAGTAGGAGATGACGAGGTTACTATCGATATAGATCCCTCTATGAAAAATTCTTTAATAAATGAGGATTCCTTCTATCTTGCGGAAGCCTCTTTTAAGGAAAATGGTTTTCCCTATTCTGATTTACATTCAATAACTGTAGAAGAATCGGACTTTGTAGACTTACCCCTTTCACAAGAAATGCCTACCGATGATCCTTTAGAACCTTTTATATCTTTAACTTCTACAACTCAAAAAACCCCAACTTTGTATGAAAAACCACCAACGCTCGAGCTGAAAATACTTCCCTCACATTTAAAATACGTTTTCCTTGAAGCCGAATCTAAACTCCCTATTATCATTTCTGCCGAATTAAATGATAAGAAAACGTATAAATTAATAGAAGTGTTAAAAAAACATCGTCATGCATTAGCATGACATATTTCTGATATCCAAAGACTCAACCCAACTTTTTATACGCATAAAATATTTTTGGAAGATAACCCTTATAAACAATCCAGCCCCAACGACGTTTAAATCCTAATATGAAGGATGTCATAAAAGCTGAAGTAATGAAATTATTAGACGCAGGAATTATCTATCCAATCTCAGATAGCACATGGGTTAGTCCCGTACAAGTCGTCCCTAAGAAGGGAGGTATAACGGTATTGCCAAACGCTAATAATGAACTAATTCCAACACATACTGTTACGGGTTGGAGGATGTGCATCGATTATCAAAAATTAAATGATGTCACCCGTAAAGATCACTTTCCACTACCGTTTATAGATCAAATATTAGAGCGACTCTCGGGTCACTCATATTATTGTTTTCTCGATGGTTATTCAGGGTATTACAAATCCCTATAGCCCCTGAAGACCAAGAGAAAACTACTTTTACTTGCCCCTTTGGTACTTTCGCCCATAGGCGAATGCCGTTTGGACTTTGTAATGCGCCAGCTATATTTCAAAGATGTATGCTAGCTATTTTAGGCAAGTTAGTAGAGGACGTTATGGAAGTATTTATGGATGATTTTTCCATATTTGGAGACTCATTCCATACGTGTTTAAATAACCTCTCTCGTGTTCTTCAATGCTGTGAAGACACGAATTTAGTGTTGAACTGGGAGAAATGCCATTTTATGGTCCGCGAAGGTTTAGTTCTCGGTCATAAATAATTCAAAAACTTCCTCCTCCAACAAATATAAAATATATTCGAAGATTCTTAGGAAATGTAGGTTTCTATAGACGGTTCCTTCAAAAATTTTCTAAAATAACAAAATCGTTAACTCATTTATTAGAAAAAAAAGCCTCATTTATATTCGATAGGGAATGCTTAGTAGCATTCAATATTATTAAGGACAAACTTCTGAACTCTACTATTTTAGTGGCCCCAAACTGGTCCTTTCCTTTTGAGATCATGTGTGACGCGAGTGATTCTGCGGTAGGAGCTGTTTTAGGACAGCGAGTAGACAAATATTTTCATCATATCTATTATGCAAGTAAAATTCTCACGGAAAAGGAACTACTAGAGATTGTATTTGCATTTTATAAGTTTAGATCTTATATCATGCTATCGAAAGTTATAGTTTTTACGGATCATTCTGCTTAAAAATATTTACTATCTAAGGCAGACGCAAAACCCCATTTATTACATTGGATTCTCTTATTACAAGAATTTGATTTAGAGATCCGAGATAAGAAAGGCGCAGATAATTTGGCAGCAGATCATCTTTCTCGACTAGAGAATGCTGAAACAGATACACTTGTGGAAGCCGACATCGAAGATAAATTCCCTGAAGAAAGTCTCCTCGCTCTCAAAAAGGTAACAAACTCTTCTACTCCTTGGTTCGCAGACTTAGCTAACTATTTAATAGCTCGAGTCCTTCCAAAAGCTTTTTCAATTCAAGAAAAGAGAAAATTCTTTTCTGACTTGAAAAACTACTTTTGGGAAGACCCGTATGTATTCCGAGACTGTGCCGACCAAGTAATTAAAAGATGTATTTCAACTGAGGAAGGACTAAAATTACTACGGCACTGCCACAAAGGACTAACCGACAGACATTATCAATCCAACCGGAGTGTACGTAAATCCCTTGAAGCAGGATTCTTTTGGCCAACTTTATTCAAGGATGCTCAAAAATTTGTAAGCATTTGCAACTGCTGAGAACGGTCAAGTAACATTTCCAGTCGGGACGAAATGCCAAAAAACTTTTATTTAGAATGTGAAATTTTTGATCTGTGGGGCATAGATTTTATAGGCCCTTTACTTCCTTCTTTTAAAAATCGTTATATCTTAGTAGCGGTCGATTACATTTCACGGTGGGCTGAAGTGCAAGCTTTTCCCACCGCTGACTCTAGAGTCATCGTTAAATTTCTAAAATCCTTATTTTCACATTTTGGCACGCCTAGGGCTATAGTTGGCGATCGAGGTACTCATTTTTGTAACACCCAGATGGCTAAAGTGTTAGCCAAATATGGAGTTACTCATAAACTCGCTACCGCTTATCACCCCAAAACAAGCGACCAAGTGGAGGTAGTTAATAGAGAACTAAAGCGCATATTAGAAAAAACTCTAGATACCAATCGAAAAGATTGGTCCCTCAAATTAGATGATGCACTTTGGGCCTACCATACAACATTCAAAATTGTGATCGGTTGTACACCTTATCGTTTAGTATATGGAAAGGCATGTCACCTACCTATAGAATTAGAACATCGCACATACTGGGCGCTAAAATTTCTTAACTTAGATAAAAACTTTGCTGCCGAACAACGTAAATTTCAACTCAAATAACTTGAGGAATTGCATGCAAACGCCTATGAAAATAATAAATTTTACAAAGAGCGATCTAAGTTTTATCATGATAGGAAAATTAATTTCTAAAATCTTTTTCACCAGGTGATCTTATCTTACTATATAACTCACGCCTTAAATTATTTCCAGGAAAATTAAAATCCCGATGGACCAGACCCTTTACTGTAAAACAAATTTGGCCATATGGGACCGTTCTTATTTCGAAGCCTGAACTAGGAACTTTCAAAGTAAACGAGAACAGTTTAAAAGTATATTTTACTCGGGATCCTTTTCAAAAAGAACATGAAACCCTAACAATACTCCATAACCTCGAAATATAAATTCACTTGTATATTTCCATCTTTTATGCTTTTGTATATTCTGTACATATTTATCACTTCATACATATGCCTAACATAAGTATGGGGGTGCTTTTAGCTATAATTTTTTTTTATCACTTTTATGTTATATTTTAAATAAAAGCATTGTTTATTTTAGTACTCATCCCAAACAAGTCAAAACTTTCAAAACCATACTATGTATATATATTCCAAAAATCTGAGTTAATCAAAAATGCAATTTATTCAATTTTCATATTTACTAATTCTTCTAATAACTAGATAGATATAAATATCCGGAATAAACTTGTAAACCCTACCTTGTAAAATATCATTACAATCGGAGTTAGTTTTTTAGCAAACCTGCTTTAATATATCAAAAACAATACATATATATACAATAGAAGTAAAACATATTATGTTCACCAAACAATTTTAGACAGTAATTATCATTACTTCAATCTTGCTAAAATATAGAAAATATCAAACTATTACCATTGCTCTCAAAATCTTTTATCAAAATTATTTTTACAACCCCCTACCTACTATTTCGCTTGGCATGTTTCTTTATGCACGCAAGCATCTAGGAGTATGTGCTCCTAGAAAAGAAAAGATCTTATGTCCATAGGAATAAAAAAATTCTATAAACATAGGCATCCAATAAATGTTAAAAGACCATATGAAATGGAGTATGTGCTCCTAAACATATGCATTGGATTAATTCAAAGTTCAATTCTTCAAAGTTTGTTTTTCTATTTTGGAAAATATTTTCCTAAAATAGTTGTAACAATGCATGAATATGAAAAAAGGTGAGAGGATAAAATTCATCACCTCCTACATTCAAAGCCTCTGTATGGGCAAAACCACCAAGTTGATATCCCCTAAAACCACTACAAAATTAAATTAATTTTTCTTAAAATTTTGAGAGAGCATAATTAATAGGTTGTAATTTTTCAACATATCTAATGCAAGATATAGTAGTCATAAAGCCAATATATCTTTGTTATATCTGATTTTAATATATGCTTACTATTTGTTTTTAAAAACTTTTTATGGCTATGAATTCTAACTCTGGTATCAATGATATATATATACGATAGCATTTAACTCTTTATCCACCGAATGTTTATACTTGTTTTATCTTGAAGAAATAAATTGATAGTAATTAGAAAATTTCATAACTTGTAAATATACTCAACTCTATATTTGCTCTGGAATAAAAAAAAATCTAAATATGGGGGTATTTGATGAGTATAAAAATATAAAATTTTGCATACTATTAATTTTGAATATTTATAAATAAAACCTTAGTTTTTATATATATAACTAATTATTTTTTTTATATTATGTTTTATATTTATTTTCTAAGTTTTTCTAAGTTTAAATATTTTTTTCTTCTTAGGTCACGCACCTAGTCACGTTCGTGACCTAGGGCGTGACAGCCCTTTTAAATTCTTTTTTTACTTTCTGTTTTTACTCACGAAAATCGGGAAATTTATGGACACGTCCTGAACACGCCCGTGACAAAATCAACATGCCCGTGCCCTATTGAAGTTCTATCTAAAATGCCAGCAAGTTGCCGCGCTGTCGCCATGCCCCATGCCGCCTAATGAATCAGCTGCTAGACATGCCCATGACGTCATCCGACACGCCCGTGACCTAATCTAATTCTATCCGAAGTTCAGCCCAGCTCGACACCTGTCCCGACACGTTGGCAGTCACGAACGTGAACCTATCACGCCTCCCCGACATGCCCGTGTCAGGTGGCGTATAACTTGAAAATATTTTATATAAATAGGAGGGCAGGGCTGAGTAGAATTATTCAAACACCAGCAGCTTCCTTAAGAAATGTTAGGACTCCCCAACTCTTTGACAAGGAACTGGTAGTAGCTTTCAAGTATTCAAAAGTTCTGTAAGTTGTAATATTTTAGCTTTCTTTTCATCTTTTCAGAAAGTTGTAATAATTTTTTACTTTATAAAATAGACCCTTTCAATTTCAATTCTGAGTACTTTACTGCTTTATTTTCAGTTTTACTTTCCTTTAATTTTTTCATACTATCCCGAATGAAAGGCGAAGCACTGCTTATGTTTTGGATTAAGATAGTGTGAAACTGCTTTCAAAATAATTTTCAATACCTTATTATTTCATACTATCCCGAATGAAGAGTGAGGCGAAAGCCTATGACTTGGATTAAGATAGTGTGAAAGCTTTTCAATATTTTATATTTTACTACCCAATCTCAAATGAAAGGCGAAGCGAAAGCTTAAGTCCTGGATTAAGATAGATAGGTAGATATTATTTTTTGTACTTTATACCGCCCCCATCCTGAGAAGAGGCTAAGAACCCTTAGCACTTGGTCAAGATGAGCTCTGGGCTGGATATTATTTTAAACTATTTCAACTCTACTTTCTAGTTATCCTAACTAGGGTTTTCTATTAATTGATCATATACCAGGTGAAGAGACACTACGTTTACGTTAACCCGTTTTAAAGGCAAGCCTCCCCAGTCATACATTCGAGTCAGTGATGCTACCAAAGGGACCCTCTCGTTAAGTAAGGTAATTAAGAAATAAAGTGGTTCTTTAATAGCTAAATTAATATTCTCTCAAAGTACTTCTTAAATCAAGGACTACCTTCTGAGTCCTTATCTTAATAAAATCATGTATATATATTTTTCTATCTTTTGTTTTTAAATATAAACTCCACTCTGTTCGTTCGATAAGATAATAGTTCCTAAAATATAGAATAATTAACACCGATCCAAGGAAAAATACGACATTGATATTTTCTACAAAATACTATACTCCTATGGGATAGGTACAACCGTCCAACTTTACTCATCTCAACACCATCCCGACTAGTGACGGCCAATGGTGCACTTACTAACTTCCCCAATGCTACCCATAGGAAGACGACTCTCTATGCATTGGACTACCAAATTTCATTCTATCCATTCAACATACATATGGCCATAGTTTATTCATCTATATGTCATACCGAATGATTTCAACATCATATAACAGAATGCACGTAAATGATAATCTACCAATTTATATCAAGCTATTTCGTTCGATTCAAGCATGCTTCACAACTCGTTATACGAATTCAAATTAACAAAATTCAAAATTAATCACACTACAGTTGTTATCATAAAAGAGTTCACCCGAACCACGAATTAGATTGCAACATTAATTCCACCGAATATAAATCCATTCTATACACTACCCAGAAATTTAGGTACAGAACAAATCTGGACAGCAACTTCATCCGAAGATTTCCGTGGCTATAGGAATTCGGTGAGTGCGTATAACCCCTCGATGGAAAGGTCTTTCATTGGCTACAACTTTCATGTTCAGCCTGCAACCCAGATCAGACTATAACCCACATGAAATTTGCTCCAAAGGCTGCATCGTATAGAATATAATTTCTGTGCGCTTAGCTTACATCCATTATTTTGATCAGACATTTCCGTGGCTAAAGGCTTCACCCGAAGGCATGTAACCCCTAGTTGGAAAGGTAATTTCAAGGGCTTCTAACTTTCGTGTTTAGTCGAAAGCCCAGATCGTAATATTTCTTGCCTGAAAATAGCCAAGAACGTCGTTGTGTGCAGAACACAGATTCTGCATGCATCTTGAAGCGGAATGAACAGCATCAGTTCATCTTCCTCCTCAAGCCGATCACCCCAAATCGCAACCAGAAGTACCTCCACCCTTATTCTCCCTCTCAAGGCCATTCTTCTTCACGAAACCACCCCCATCATCACTTTGAAGAAGGGGAGGTTAAAGATGACTAGTCATTAGAACAAATGTTCTAGATAGGCCTTCCTAAGAAACCTTCTCCGCACACATCAAGACTCATTTGAGTCGATGTCTCACCAAAGAATATCTAAGATCTAGCACCAAGGGAGAGGGGAGTAAGCTAACCTCTTTTCCAGCGGTACCACTATTTCCGGCCATGGATCTTGTCATCCTCCTCGGTGGCATCGCTTTTTTCCTTGACAGCGGTGACGTTTCTCCTCCTCCAAGGTTTGCTCTAATAAGATATCCTCCTCCAGGAAGTTCTCTCAGGAAAAAGGGCTGGAATGAAGAGTGAAAATGGCTAGGGTTTTAATTTTCCTTTTTATACAGATGTGACACAGGTAGGGACACGGCCATGTCCTTACCCGTGTCCTGCTCTGGTGAAGCGGCTCGATTGTCGTTTCGTGCCCCTACAAGGGTACTGACACGCCCGTGTCAGTACCTGTGTCTAGGTGACACAGCCGTGGTTATGGTCGTGTCAATACCCGTGTCCTGGTCGGGACACTTCTCGTCGACCTGGGCTTTAACCACACGGGTAGGGACATGCCCGTGTCACTTCCCGTGTCATTCGCACATGGGTAGAGACACAGTCGTGTCTCTACCCTTATCCTTCTCGGGATCGATCACTCAATCGCTACGCAGCCAAGGCATGGCACACGGGTAGGGACACGCCCCGTGTCCTACTCGGGACAAACCACTCAACGCCCTTTTATTGCCACTCAATGCCATGGACACTCAGCGCCACTAAACACGGGTAGGGACACGCTCGTGTCCCTACCCGTGTCATACTCAACCCAGTTTTTAACTTATTTCCCTTTCCAATCGCTTCTTTATCAAACATTGCACTGTGAGCAGCTTTGGCAGGGGCTTTAGCAGCCTTTCTGGCATCAGCTTCACTTAAGGGAAATTCCTCAGCAATAACAACTTCATTAGCAGCAGCAGTAACATCATCAGTAGGATTAATAGGAATATGTATACCTGAAGCTTGCTTAACTAGCCAATGACAACTTTCAAATACATATTCGTTTGATTGTTTGAAGTTGTCGACCATGATTTACTCTAACCCAGCCATCTTAGTTGCATATTCCTTCTCCTTCTTTTTGGCTTCTAGGGCAATTGAGTTTGCATAAGAGTGCAGTGACTCATCTATATGCTTTACATTCTTAGTGAAATCGACCAGCAAGGTTTTCTGATTCATGTTGAGGGTGACCATGTTGGTATCGAACAGTTTGATGTGATTGGCTACGACATTGGGATTTTGATTTACCACTGCCAGGTCAGCAGTGGCCTTCTTTAGCCCTTGCATCAGAAGATTGACGGTAGTGCCGGCCTCAGCATACTTAGCTTCAAATCTTTGTTCCATCTTATCCAGCTTGTGATTTATCTCCACAATATTCTTTAGCATCAGATCCTCTGATTGCTTAATTCGTTTAAGTACTCTGTTGTGAGATCATTTAAAGGAGATCTTCAGTTCATCTACTATACCTTGAATGATATTTACAGTGTGATTTGCTAGGCTAGTTCCTAACGGATGATCTTGATGTAAAGCCTGGTCGTGTTCTGGAGGGATAGGACTCTGTGAGTCAAGACTCTCCTCGCCAGATTCACTTGAGGAGCTCGATAAATTTGCAGTCTCCTGTGGAGGGATAGAGGTAGCATCTGCCAAGTATCCATATATACTCATCACCCCCTTAAGCATAGTATCAAGTTGTTCTTGAGGCCGGGAGGTCTCCCCCTCAACTGTTGCGCCAGATAAATCAGGAACCTTTACCTAAATCGGTTCCTAAGAAGGGAGGTCAACATCAATCTCCCACATGGCCATATCATTTCCAGCTTTCTCATCATCAAGATCCTTAACGACATGTTGCTCAGGGGAATCCACATCATTCTCACTAGCAGCAGCATTCTCCATATCATCCTCTACTTCCTCCTCGTCAGTCTGATCAGTAGCGAGGGTTTCTACTGCATCCTTAGCGATGAGGGTAATATCAGTAACAACGTCTACTTGATCTGAGACTGAGGCTTCCATCCTAATGGAAGCAGATGGACTGTGTAATGACTCCCCCTCAGTTCCTGCATTCAGCAGATCAGGAACTTCACTGGGCTGATCCGAAGGATTTGTGAACTCTGGTGCTCTGTCTTCTTCATCAACACGTGTTCCAGACGCACCCCCTTGGACAAATCTTCTTTACCACCTATCGAAGACGCTGTAGTCCATCTTTTTTAGATAGTGAAGGGGAACTCCCTTAGTCATATCAAACCTATCTCCATCCATCTGGTTCAGGTAGAGACTTATGATTCACCCAAAGTTAGGAGTATGTAGGGTATCTTTTATTTTCTCAAATAACATGGCCCCCTAGTTCAATTTCTTTCTGCACACTATTACTATCAGGATCTTAATCATTTCACCTGAGATGTGATCATGGGAGCCAGGCTTGCAGATCAGAACCTTCCCTATGATATCTGAAAGAAGCTTTCCTTCTTCGTTCATGTCCTTGCGTTTAATAGCCCTGGTCCCTCGAGCCAATCCACGGAAAAGCAATGTCCTTGTATGATCATCTTCGTCTAGATAGTCGTGTTGTTCGATGCTGGAGAGCTAAAGATGATGGGACAATCTTGAAGCGGTCATCTTTATCCTTAGGCATGCTATCTTACTCTTTATCAATGTGTCCTCGTGACGCAGCTTGGAGTTGGGGAAAAACTCAAGAACTTCATAGCCGAGAATCTTGCACGGGTGCTCGAGAATGAAGGAGAGTCCGGCTTGTTCCAACATCAAGATGATGTTTCTGAATTTGTCTGAGGCAAAAGCAAAGCCTATCCTCACCAATTCACTTTCAGTGAGGAGCCCGACCATTATTCGAGGAGCCATTATAAACCTAAGCGAGTTAAACCCAAGGAGTTAACTCTATCTACATCTAGAATTTGTAGGAACTAAACTAGGATGGATGATCCTTGAAAGTGGAGCCGAATATGAATTTCAAGGAATCAACCGAAGTTACCTTTCACTCTCGTAGAGTGTAAGGAAGGAGACGCGTAGCAGGTAGTGAGTAGGTCTAGCCCTAGGGTAGATGCAAACTGAGGCTGAAGAGAAGCGTACGTCGGGGCTGAAGGGCTGGCGGAGGATCGGCGAGATACTTTCGTCGAGCTGATCCCGACGATGGGAACGCAGAGTCGACGGGAGACGACAGTAGGCTACAATCGACTGGAGCCAATGACGGGAGTCGATGAACGACGGTTTGAGAGCGACGGGAGGAAGAATCGTTTCCGCAAGTTCCGCATGGAAGCTGAAGGGTTTCCGCATGGATGCTTATTTATGCAGTGTCGATGTAAGACCCCCTTTTTTTTTAAACATCGGGGTCTTAGCCCAGAACTGCTGCTTTGCGGTGGCACCGACTCACGGGAAGGCCTCCACTACAAAATGCCAATTCTGCCAGCCCTTTTCGATCGCAGAACAGTAGCATAAAGAAGTAAAAGCAAGTCCACATAACCACATATATATAAATAAATCTCCACGAAAGGGAGTGTCCACAATAATAATATATCAGAGTACAAAAGGAGGGCTTGTGCCAGGTACATCATATCCTCACTACAAGTCACTCGCGGAAGCAAAACTAAAACTAAGAGACACCGTAACTGTCACTGAACCGAGAGCACCCAAGCTAGACTGGCCCATTTCCACCGATTCTGTACTCTGCTGGTGCTGCATCTCTGGGTGCTGCTTCCTTTTTGGCCTGCCGTCGCCGCCTCGCAATCCACGTCTGCGTCTACGTCTTCGGCCTCCTGGCTGCCGAGCTGGTGGTATCCCACCCATCAAGGGGCATTTAACTCGTGTATGTCCCGGCTGGTGATAATGGTAACACGGTCGCGGGGTCAACTCTGTCAGAAACTACAACACCCGTGACCCTTCCATATGGTACACCTAAAATATTGTGGTTCGAAAACCGTTAGTCATAAAGACTAAGCCCTATCATCCCCTACACCTTCCCCCATGGCTCCTAAGTACCGAGCGAAGAGGAAGAAAGGAAAGGATATGTAGGTGGAGAATAAGTCAAAAGCAGGTGACAGCGGACCTATGCTAGCAATTTCATAGTAAACATGATAGAAGCAGAAAGTAGGAAATGTAACCTTAACTTATGCGCGGAAGCGCATAAGCCAAGGGATCTTTTGCAGCGCTCCCATCGTATAAAGTGTCCCATACCACTGATACGTTGGGGTGTCGGTTATCAAACAGCTAAGAGTAGCAAGAAAGTGAAAGCACAAGAAATATAACCATTGATTTATAGGGATTACCCTTATAAACCAAGAGGTCGTTTTGTAGGGCCTATCGTATAAAACGTCCCATACCAACTTATACGATAGGTGGCAATGTTTATGCTATGACACGCAAATATGTTATGAAATGCACAAGCAAGTGCAACACACCCACCAACTCTATGCGCACAGACCTTTAGTTCCCCCTGTTCGGGCGGCTAGCTTCACCCCCAGGAACCTCTATTGTGGCAAACGGAGACAGTGGGTCGGGCCCCCCACTCCTAGGCGGGTAACCACACTACCAGGCCTAGCCCTTCCGTCCGCCACTAGAAGAACACAACCTAGAGTATCCGCGTACTAGTGATGGCTGTACCGACCAGGCTTTCTTTGGCTAAGTGTCTCACACCGCCGAGTCAACGTACCGCTGTCGGTGTGATCGATCGCCCAATACCGATGACCCACCACTTCTATGCACATGCAATCATGACAATTATATTTGTACAAGTTCTCATGTTACCGAGCCTCCAGCTCTCTAGGCTACCAAGCATGTACCAAGTCCCCGAGCATCCAGCTCCCCGGACTTCCCAATCACAAACCAGACCACTATCATTACTAGTAGGCCCTTAAACCACGGACCTACTCTACCCATTCCATGCCAATTCTTCTTCCTAAGGGTACAAGTGTAGGTGTGAGGTAGAACTATTATTAGGGTTACTCTTGATCATTTTATTCCTAAGAATTAAGGTTAACCATGGACTTCCCGAGGTTTACCCGGTGAAGGGCTCGCAGCGGTACTAGGAGCAATGATGGGGTGAATCCCAAAGCTCCCTTTCCAAGGCACTTATTATAATTGATTGGTTCCCTTAACCCATTCCCTTCTCACATTACAGTGGGCTAATCCTAGGGTGACTTTGACTCTTCCTCTTCTCGGGGAGGACGATCTTCCGTCGAACTTGAACACTACTTATCGTTAGTCAATCTCACACCCTATCCATCCTGACTTCCAATAATGAACTTGATTTAACTCACCCTATCCAAACCAGCAAACTATCAAAATTCCATCTCCCAAGTTCATTACTCACTCTAGTTCAGCTTCTGCAGTTTTTACTAAACGCAGACCATCCTAAGCTTTATGAGGTATGCAAGGGGTGGTACTCCCTACTGTCTTCCGAATCCCATATAATATTTACTGGAGGTCTACCATGACCTAATTAGTCTAAATACAGAAAATAATAATTTTCCTATTTATCGGGCATTTAATTTATTTATTCTAAGATTCCAAATGCCCTAGTATGACCATGAAGTGCACTAATGAGCCAACAATAAATCATCATAAAATCAGTAAAAATCCTATGAGGCATTTAAACAGTAATTCCAAGTTTTGAGAAATTCAAGAGGTGTTTAGGCCTACACTTCCTAATTTACCGTTTTAGGCCACTTTTACTATATTATGAAGGAAGTACAGTAAATATATATCCAAAAATTCCAAGAAAATTATAGAAGCTATGTAGGGACCTAAAACCATCATAAACCAAGTATCATAATTTTTCTCCAATATTTAAACTCTAAATTTATTTTAATGCAAGGTACTAATTTTCTTAACTTATTGAAGGAGCTACTGTTTTTAGTCATCTAAAATTCCAGAGAAAATTATAGGGTCACTATCATAATTTGAAACACCCACTTACCCAATTTCTTAATTTTCCAAATAATAATTGGACATCATTTGTATTTTTGACTACATATCACAATTAATACGTTAAAGAAGTATGTACCAGAAATAATTAGTTAAAATTTCCAAGAAAAATACTGTAGGTATAACAAGCTATAAGATGCCCTAATCCAAGGGTTCATAATATTACAGTGAACAAAAATTCCATAATCATCAAAATAAATATCTAGGGCATGATTAGAGTTGTAAATGAAGTACTGTATAAATTAATCCAACAATCTCAACAAAGTTATATCATGGCTATTTTGACCAGAAAATCCCCTTGCCCAAATCTTACTTGATTTGAAGTTCATTAGATAGCTTAATAATTCAAATTAAAGTTGGTGACCTAAACTAGGGTTAGGATTTTAGGTGGCCTAGATGTCTCCAAATACCCTAAACCTTTGTCCAGAGAACTATACTTTCCCTATGGTTCTCTCCACCAAATTTTAAGTCAGTCCAAGGTCATTTGACCCCATGACCTTCACAACCCCAAAAACCACCATTAAGGGATTTTCTCTAGGGTTATAGGGCTACCCTACACCAAACCACCCCAAGCTCCCTTGGAGGGTGTGTCATGCCCTAAACAGCCTTTGGACAAAGTATCAGCCTCTGTTGAGGTGATATAGCCACTCATATACCAAGGGGGAGTTTGATCCTAAACTATCCTATATGGATCATCCTAGGGTTGGACACAACCCTATTCAAAACATCTCCAAATGAGATGAAATTTTTACCAGATCCTTATGTTACACCCGGGGACCGCTCACCAAAATTTGGGAGGGTTTGGAAGTCATTTACCCATCTAATTAATTTATGCTAGGATTATTAAATTTTTCTAAAAACTATAGAAAAATATTTCCCAGAAATCCTAATTTTTGGATAACACCTAGACATAGGTAAGATTAGGCCACACCCCAAATTTCAAGTCATTTTGATGACTGGATTGGAGTGGGGAATTTTTCTAAGGTTAAGATAGCCCTATGGATAGACCTCACCAAAAAGTGTGCTGTGGTCTAACCAGGACTCCAAATCGAGTGAAATCAATTTTGAATTAAACTATACTTCAAGGGCTACATTTTCTATATTGACCACTTTTATGTTTCAGCCCCTACGGGCAATAATTTTCAGTTTAAACCTAGGGTATAGTAAAGGGATTTAAATTCCTAATTATATAAAATATAATATAATAAAAATAACACTGTTCATCTTCTTCTTTACCCGAACCCGAACAGAACCAGAAAACGACTATTCCTGTAGCTTTTCCAAAGCTATTTCCAGGACACCCAACCATCTCCCTGGCCGGCCACCACCACCATCACCTCTGTTGATGTGAGGGCTACCGTCGGGCGGTGGAACGACCGCCGGAGAGGCGGTTTCCGGCGAACCCGCCGCCATGAATTTTCGGAAAAACCATGAAAACGCTCACCTGATCTGGCTCTTTTGAGCCCGATATCTCTCCTAACGACTTCTAAGATCTATCCGCAGAAGAAGAGGGAGGGGAGGACCTTATTCGCGGTTTGGAGGCGAGATGGACGTCGGACTGTCATGGCGCGGTGGTGGCATCGCCGGAAATTCTTCAACAACAAGGGGAGGAATCTGAATCCGTTTGATCAAACGCGTAACCTTCTCCTCTTGCTCCAAGGGGGCTTTTATAGATTTACCAATGGGGAGGGGAAAGGTCTAATGCTGGTGGCCATTAATATTTCTGTTAATAACGTTTCGGTTATGATGTAGGGAAGAGGAAAAGGTGGAAGATGAATTGGCTGATCCAGGTGGCGATTTCCTATTGGACCTCACTCTCTCTTTCTAATTAAATAATTAAAGACAGAAACGGCTAATAAATATTCCTGCTATACATTCCATAATCAGAATTGATTAAGACATCGGTTACCGAAATTTAAAATCTGGCTGATGTTTCGGCCTTGGTCACGGGCATGATACATAGGTCACGGGCGTGACAGGCCCGAATTGCCAGTTCTGGGTTCGACGATCATCGAACTGAGATCGACGATCGTCGAAGGGCGGTCACGCCCTAGGTCATGAGCGTGACACATGGGTCACGGGCGTGACAGGCCCGGGTGACCAAATTCTGGGTTCGACGATCGTCGAACTGAGGTCGACGATCGTCGAAGGGTGGTCACGCCCTAGGTCATGGGCGTGACACATGGGTCAAGGGCGTGACATGGTCATGAGGCAAATTCCTCGCTCGGCGATCATCGCGCTGAGATCGACGATCGCCGAAGGGGGTCACGCCCTTGGTCACGGGCGTGGCACCTGGGCCACGGGCGTGACAGGGCCGGGTTGAAAATTTTGCGCCCGACGATCGTCTCCCTGAGATCGACGATCGTCGAGGGAGTCACGCCCTAGGTCACGGGCGTGACACCTAGGTCACGGGCGTGATAGGGCCGGGTTGAAAATTTTGCTCCCGACGATCGTCGAGGGAGTCATGCCCTAGGTCACGGACGTGACGGGTCGGTCACGGGTGTGACTAACCCGTGACCCGAAATCTTGGTCGATTTATTTCAATTTTTGGGCTTCCTAGGGTTCTGTCAAAACCAACCGACTCCTAGGGGTCTATCCGGAAATAGGATGTTACAGTCGACAGGAATGTGAAGGGTCGGGAAATAGATCGATAATTAATTGGCAATTTTCCGCTAGTTCCGTTCGATTATAGCGATCGACGGGAATTCCTGCTAATTCGAAAATTTATGGTGACGGGAATTCCTACTAATTTAACCTTGCTCTTTTAAATAATGGATTAAAAATTTTCAGGTCAAAATAGCTAAGCCGAGTCGATGGAAGGTTAACACTAGAAATAATCACCGGCTATTTCTAGTGTGTCAAAATGTAATAATTGTAGTTGTAACTTCAGGTACAAGTCCCTTGAGATTCATCGGACCAATTGACACTCACTTTCACACATTATCAAGATATAGAAAATTTATCAGATTCTAAAATAAGGATCATATGGTAATTAACTTGTGTGTCCTTCCATTTAAGGTGTGTATATATATATATCTTGAAAGAAAAACTACATATATGTTTGTATATATATGTAAATCTATGTAATGCGATTCAATTTTTGAAACTGATTGCGTGTACCTGGGATTTCTTGGTTGATTATTCGGGTCCACTATTTGAAGTACGGCGGGTATCATGTACAAGTAGGACACTGTAGTTAGCATTATCTCTTTTCCCATAATCTTGTTCCATAGCAAGCCTGGAACATATCTTGTCTAGGTCCTATCATGTTCATGGGTACCTAGACTATCCTGCAAAAAAGAATTACCTTACCTTTGGAACCCAATAGGTATTGGGTCCTAGGTTCTTGTCAGCATAAAATGCAACATGCCTTCCTACAGGATTTCTGTCAGGAAGGCTGTCTTTTGCCAAAAAATGTGGAGATACCCTTGCCCTTGGCACAAAAGGATTATCCCAATAATCTATGGCAAAGTGACCCACTCTGCCACAGCACCAACACTCATGAACATTGTACCTCCTTTTCTGACAAGTTCTATTAATAGAGTTAGTCATGACCCTAGGTCTGAAGGAGGCAAAGCTGGATCTGCTCTTAGATTTACCCTTTCCACCGAGACACGAGGGGGGTCTGAAGGTGAACATGTGATGAGTGTCGAGTGGCCTGGGGGGTGGTGCTTTCTTTTCATCCAGCACACATCCGGGGGCCCCAGTGATGCTTGTTATATGTTTGCCAGCTTCATTTTTCTTTGCCCTAGGGTGGGAAGATGTTCTGTGAGAGCTGATTCCTGCAATATCATTAAGTGTGGGAGCTGTGGCCGTAAATACAAACGGTTAATGATGAGCCATGTGTATTTTCTCATGGGTTGCCATAACAACACTTGCACTATGGGTGTTTCAACATGAGGGCCGATCATTCTTGCAGTGACCATAGTTGTTCTTATGGTCATACCTGAAGGAATAATGAGTGCCCCTTCTACTCGGTGTTGGGGGTCTGTAAGCAGTTTCCCCATTTATCCACGATTTTATAATTCGCGAGATCCACCCATTTTCTCCCTTACTCTTAATAACATCTATCTTGGAAAAATTAGATACTATCCTCTTCTCGGTCTCTATATGAAACTCTAGATCCGAAATCTTTCCGTCCTTCACCTTGATGGATTCCAATTGGAGGTCGATCATGGTCCTCAACTAAGCAATTTACTTAGCTTGTTCCTCAACAAGCAAGTTGCTCTTCTGAAGGGCACTACAAAGGGAATCAAGAGTTTCAATCTTTTGATTGAAACTGTCAATTTCCCTTGCATCAATTGATGGACAAACCTCCGAACTTCTCCTGTCTTCAGGAGATACAAGACGAAAGAAGCAAGAAGAGGAGGATACCTGACTTTGATTGGGCTAATAAGGGTTAGAGCTATGGTCTGTAGAGACTGATGTTTTAGCTTCATCACAACTGCATTCCTCAATCTCTTCTTCAATCTCAGATAGAGACACAGGAGCCCTCATATTGAGAGGTTGTTCTTGACTTTCATCTTCAGAATTGAGGACCCCCACATATGCTTCATTATCTTGCAGGCATTCAGTCTCGGCAGTCTTCGTTCCCTCCATGAGGTCAGAGATAGTTTGCCAAATGGACTTTGCAGTCATACACTTATCCAATCTTGTAAGAGATGATCCGGACCAAATATCAGAAATGATTTGTCGAACCAGCTTGTCTAAGTTGAATAGTGAGTGCTCAGTTTATGACATCTCTCCGGGACTCTGTGGGATTTAAAGATCTTCTCTAGAGTCAGAAGCCTTCATGGGAATGAAGGGACCCTCTTCTACAATGTATAAAGCACGAGGGTCAATGGCTTCCAGATGAAACTGAACTCTCATTTTCCATATGGGAAAATACTCTTTTGTGCAGGCAGGCAGTCTCAGGGGAGAGACATCTGAGTATAGCTTCATGCTTGAGTCTTGTAATTTTCTTGACACTAGACACAGGATCTTACTCAAGGTGTTAACCTTATTGATGAGTAACCTCCCTCTGATACCACTTGTAAGTATCTAGTGTCGACCTAATCCACATAGGGGGGGGGGGTAATAGGTGTCGTGCAGTCTTTTGCGGAATTAAATTTACCTGCATAAATTAACAAACAGAGTACAGAAAACACACACAGAATTTTAGTGGTTCCCAGATTTGGGTACGTCCACTTTCCCCCTTCGACCTATCTCCCACAAAGGGACGACTCGGTCACTTCTCCAAACGGATTGAAATCCAATCCTCACACTACGGAAGAAACCCTTCCAACAAAGGAGTCACAACTCCACCACCACGGGTTATACCCAACCCTTACAACAAGGAATGAAAATTCCTTTACAACAAACCAAAATTGAATGTAAAAGAAAATACAAACAAAGCTTTTTGAGATTCCGATGTCCTTCTTCGTTTGTTATAGCTTGCACGAAAAATATGAAGAGTTCACAACCAGATTTATTTCTTTGAATGGGTCTTCTAGAGATCGGTGGCGACAAGTGATTGCGGCGGCGATGCTTTGTAGATCCAAACTTCTTGACGAAGCAAGCAAGGTCTACGAACGATCTCAGTCGGATCAGTCGTCTCAACCAATTCGGAATGGAGAACAAATCTCGTTCAACATATCGGAAGACAATAGATCTCAAGAGAGATGCGTGATACACTCGGCTTTCCTCGGTACTTTCGTCGGAAGATCAGAGAAGCACTGAGATCAACGGCGGCGACGAACTCGTGAACGGCTATAGGCGATCAGCGGCTTCCGCGATGCGCTAGGTCACGTTCAGCCTCTTTCGTGTTTTCGTGAATGGTTGTTCTTAGAGGTTCTAAATACGCATATATATATACTAGAAGCCAACCCTAAAGACCGTTGTGGGACCCACAAGGAGAAGCCCTAGCCCCGGCTGAAACAGCGCACGACAAGTTGGTTCGGTCCAGCGAACGGAGGAAATTTTCCTAAGGCAAAATCGATGGGAATCGTTGGTGATTCCCATCGATGTCAGCGAGAATCACTCACGATTCCCGTTGATTCTGCCTTGGCAGAATCACTGATGAAATCTGTCAGTCGGAAGAAGTCGGCGGGAGAAGCTATCTGATTCTCGACGAATCGGCGGGAATCACTAACGATTCCCGTCGAAGTCGGCGGGACTCACTAGAAATTCCCGTCGAAGTCGGCAGGAATCACTTAGCGATTCCTGTCGATTTTGTCTTAGAAGAATATTCTCTTCCTTCCTTTGATGACTTGGTCTTTGACCCATCTTTTCTCCTTCTTCTGCTCTTGATCTACCTTGACCATGTACTTGAAAATAAGTACACTCCAATAGAGAGAGCACACGTGAGTCAACAAACTGATCTACTCAACGAGGGAGTACGTTGCGCATACCTGTGTATATTGACCCACTACATCCTGACATTGGCATGTACTTAGCATGGAATAGCTGCAAGCACAACTTGATATAAGATCGTCAAATACATTGTGAATCCATCTTAGCTTGACTGGAGTCTTCTTCAAATCCGGGTAACTGTGGATACAATACCCAATAACTTCCTTGTTCCCTGCGAGTGCGCACCTGATCGCCTGCACCCCCTTGAGCCTACACCAGCTCTCCCGACACCAAAAACACGCACAAGGGGCCTCACGCGAATCGGAACGTTACAAATCCTAAAAACAAAATAAAAGATTTTGTCCCCGAAATCAGGCTAAGGCTATGGGGAGTGAAGCATAGAGAAAAATAAAATGTGCTTTTAAATAAAATTACCTGGAGAAAACAACTCCGGTTAGCATCTTTTCATCAAATCCATTGGCTCCCACGTGAATTCCTCCTTACCATGATTTGACCATTGCACTTTAATAAGGGGGACACTTTTGCGGTGCAAGGTTCTTATCTCGTTGTCTAAAATCTGAACCGGCTCCAGTCGCACAGACCTATTAGACACCACAGGACCATCAGTTGTACGGATGTATTGATCGGGACGAAACAGCGCCTTCCGAAGCGACGACACATGGAACATGTTGTGGAGATTCTCTAGCTCGGGCAGTAGCTCCAACAGATAGGCTAAGGGGCCATACCTTTCCAGTATAGTATAAGGACCCACATTCCTCAGGCTGAGCTTCTTCACACAACGCACCCGCGACAATCCATGCATCGGCCGGATTTTAAGAAATACTTTATCACCAACTGAAAACTCCACCAGGCGGTGTCTTGCATTATAATACTTTGCCTGCCGAATTTGAGCCTCTAACATGTGATCCCGTATCAGCCTAACCACCGCATCAGTGTCATCTATATACTCAACTCCCAAAGTCTTCGTGTCTTCATTTTGCACCGAAGAAAAGGGGGTTCTACACATCCTTCCATAAAGAGCTTCATGGGGCTCCATGTCGATGCTCGCCTGATGGATGTTGTTGTAGGAAAACTCCACCAGGGGTTAGAGCCTTTTCCACGGCTCTCCCCTATACAACACACATAATATCAACAGATCCTCCAATGTCTGGATGGTCCGCTCAGACTGCCCGTCCGTCTGAGGATGGAACGCGGTGCTGAAGGTAAGGAGCGAGCCCAAATATGCCTTTATCACCTTCCACTCCTTGGAGGTAAAGCGACCATCACAGTCAGAAACTATCGTCTTAGGCACGCCATGATACCGTACAAACTGCTCCACAAAGAGGCGTACCAAGACATCCACGTGAGCCTCCTTATTCATAGGGATAAACCGGGCTACTTTCGTCAGTCGATCTACGATCACCAATACTGAATCATTCCCTGAGCGTGAGCGAGGTAGACTATGTACGAAGTCTATGGAAATATCCTCGAACTTCTACTCGGGGATGGGCAATGACTGTAACATGCCGTTGAGACTCCTGCACTCCGCCTTCACCCTTTGACAGGCTTCACAATGTGTAACAAAATATCGGACTTCATTCTTCATTCCCGGCCAACATATGGCCTTCCGTAAGCCGGCGTACATCTTTTCAATTCCAGGGTGCACTGAGTACTGAGAGCAATGCGCCTCTCTCAAGATATCCTCCTGGATTTTACCGCCCTTGGTAATGTAAAGCAGGCCACGAAAATAAATGAGGCTATCCTTTAGTGTGTATTCGTCGGTAGTACCGTCTTCGATTGACTTGATTGCTGGGGCTAGAGCCGCATCGAATCCTTGCTCCACCCGGATCCGGTCCCGGATATCACAAACTATGCTCATGCTTGCCAAGTACTCTGTATATTCTGCCGAAGGAGCATTAAATATCAAAGTAATTTTCATCTCCTCAATCATCTGAGCCAACTCCATACTCATCAACCGGGACTCTGGGCTCGAGTCCGGTATTTTTATACTCAACGCATCGGCTACTGATTTTGCTTTTCCGGGGTGGTAGTTCAAGGTGAAATCATAGTCGCATAGAAATTCTAACCACCGCCATTGTCTTAAGTTCAACTCCTTCTCAGTATGGACGTACTTCAAGTTTTTGTGGTCTGAAAAGATCTCGCAGTGGACGCCGTATAAATAATACCTCCAAACCTTCAAGGCGAACACCACAGCTCCCAGCTCAAAATCATGAACCGGGTAATTGATTTCGTGCTTCTTCAATTTTCTTGAAGCATAAGCAATCACGTTCCTGCGCTGCATCAATACACCTCCCATCCCTTGATATGACGCGTCCGTGTAAACTTGAAATCCTTCCTTCCCAGATGGAAGGAAAAGGATCGGGGCAGAGGTAAGTCTATCCTTCAATTCTTGGAACGTAGTTTCACATTGGGGTGTCCACTCATACGACACACCTTTCTTTGTTAGGGAAGTAAGAGGAAGAGCAATCTTTGAGAATCCCTTTACAAACTTGCGATAGTACCCAGCAAGTCTAAGGAAACTCCGCACATCGACCGCCAACTTCAATGGTGACCACTCCTTTACGGCACGCACTTTGGCCGGATCCACAACTAGCCCAGCTCTACTGATCACATAAACAAGAAGGCAACCTCCTTAAGCCAGAATTCGCATTTGCTAAATTTGGCGTACAAGGCGTGCTCCTTCAATTTCTTCAACACCAAGGTCAGGTGCTCGCCATGCTCCTCCTCTGTCCTTGAGTAGAATAGGATATCGTCGATGAAAACAATGATAGAGATGTCCAAATAAGGCTCAAATACCTTGTTCATCAGACTCATGAAAGCCGAAGGGGCATTTGTGAGCCCAAACGGCATTACGGTGAACTCGTACAACCCATATCTTGAACTAAAGGCTGTTTTCTGGATGTCCCCTTCTTATATTCTTAACTGGTAACACACTGAGCGCAAGTCTAGCTTAGAAAACCAATGCCCTCCCACTAGTTGATCGAACAACTCGTCGATCCTAGGTAGCGGGTAAGTGTTCCGCACCGTCAACAGATTGAGTTCCCGATAATCTATGCACAGATGCAGGGTTCTATCCTTCTTCTTCACGCACAATATAGGGGCTCCCCAGGGTGACGAACTAGGGCGAATGAACCCTGACTCCACTAGTTCTTGTAGTTAAACTCTAAACTCTGCAAATTCTTTCGGGGCCATTCGGTAAGGGGCCTTGAATACAGGCTTGGCACCCGGTACGAGATTATTTTGGAAGTCAACCTCTCTATGCGGGGGTAATCCTGGTTGTTTCTCAGGAAATATCTCGGGGAAGTCCCGCACCACCCGTACGTCTTTTACGTCCAATGCTACTTCCTTAAACTCGAACCAGATCATAAAAACTTCATCCCGTTTCATGTGGGCTTTTACAACCTAAATAGATGATAACGTCAGATGGGGTGCGAAGTTAATACCTTGGAAGATTATGTCAGAGTCTCCATGTCTCAAATAGATCCGTTTCGTCGCGCAGTCGATCCTTGCAAAGTGCCAGCCCAACCATGTCATGCCCAGAATGATGTCAAATTCCGGCATTTTCAAGATAGTGGCAGGCGTAACGAAATTCCTTCCCTCAATAAATACCTCAAGATCGCACTTAGTGGTTGTAACCATATCCGAGCCGTCCGGAAGGCGCACTAGTCGGGCTATTCCAGTAAAATATTGCACACCCCCCATATCCGAGCCGTCCCAGCCCCTCTTCTGGCTTCTTCTTTATGGACAACAAGCACTCCGCTCCCTTCTTCCTCTTCTTCGACGTCAAGAATCTCAACAAGAACCCTCGACGCAAATCCTCAAAGCATTAGATTTAACTTGCCGGTAACTGGTGGAACCAGTCCCTGGCCTTCTCCTTCAATGTGATGGCAAAGAGCCTACACTCGAATTCATCCGACATTTGCTTTATGGAATCGACATGATGGGTCTGGCATTCCTTCATTTTACCCGTGGCGCTCTGCTACTTATATAAAAAATTAAGTAGCGCCCACACCAACAGTCCGTGCTTTTGGTGCAGTTGGCTATGTGCTTGATCCTTCAATTGGTATCAGAGGAGGTCACAGGTTCAAGACCGGGGGGGGGGGGGGGCGGGGCGCTATTAAATCCTGATTTTTCCCTTCTACCTGTGTGGGTCCGGTGGGTCAAGCAACCGTTGACATGTGGTAACCCCACCTCTGAGCCGTGTGGGCCATGTGATAACCCCACCTTTGAGCCGACGGGTTGTGCTGGACGCCGGGTGGGGGGATTGTTGGGTCCGACATTCTTTCACTTGACCGGTGGCGCTCTGCTATTTATATAAAAAAATTAAGTAGCACCCTCTCCAATAGTACGAGATTTTGGTGTAGTTGAGTGTGCGCTTTATCCTTCACGACATCCTCAAACTAATGCACATGATGCACGGGGTCATCCCTACCCATGTAGTAGGACATGTTAGGCTCTCGAAACCCGTCTAGAACCGGGGCCGAGACGATCATCTCACTCAAGGGGCTCCCGCCTACCTCCTGCTGAGAGGGCTCCTCTCACTGCCTCAAATCGCTAGCCCTGTCAGCGCTCACCTGCCCGTAGAAAAGCTCCCACCCGACAACATCCCTCTCGGTAACCTCCGTCGGAACCTCCTTCCCGGGCCGCTGCCCGGGAGCATTCTCGCCTACTGAAGGGGCTGCGACCATCAGAGATAACGGCGTCGCCCACTCGCCTCTCGCCGAGAAAGCAAAGTGGATAGTCTGCAAGACCTCCCGCCTGAAAATTCCTCCAACATCTCCAGCGTCACCCCGCTTCCCAGAGGTTGGGGGGACCTCCCAAACCATCTCCTTCACCTTTGCCTCCAATCATGAGACTTTACTTGAGATTTTCTTGTACCAGGTACGATCCACGCTCACCGCACCAGAAATATTGAAGCATAAAAATGGCCTCAATGTGAGTTCAGACATTGGGGTGTAGCTATCACCTACTTCTCCCAAACCTAGGCCCCTGACTAGTAACAAAGAATCAGGAACTGACCCTAAGCCTCAGCTGGGAGGTCCCTCCACTAACCAGAAAGAGCTCTTGGGCGCTTCCCCTCCTAAGCCAATTGCTGGACTAGGAGTACCTCAGAAAGCACTAGAATATTTTTGAAATTATCTCCGCCCCCATCTCTGAGGAACCTATTGGGTCTATTTATATATTTCCAATATCCGATTTGCAAAAAATGTAATTTTGCTATTCTAAAATTACTAAAATACACTGGGCTGGTCTGCCAATAGACAAGCTCTATTGTTCTGAGGAGCAAAATGCAGAACTAGGGGCATCTAGGTAATTCCACCTCTAGACCCAACCTGGCGGAAGCCTTCCCGCTGATCCCTGTGGGCCTCCCGCTCATCACAAGTGTGAGCCTTCCCGCCTACCCCGGGCGGGAGCCAAAAGACTAAATTGGCGAGAGATGAGGGAAGCATCACTCAATGCCAAGAGCCGAAGTGCTCCCGCCGGTATGATGTGTAACCCCTTTTGCCTATCCTGGGCGGGAACCTTCTCGCCTACTTACTTATTTGATCTGATTTCAACCCAAAGCTAGCCCTAGTCTAGCCCAATCCGGGTTCTTTGTGTATCTTGATCCCACCCAACGAATATGGGGTTGTGCACTAGGGTGGTGGCCTCAATGTCTAACTCAACCAATCAATACAAACATATTAACAAGGTACTGTGGTGATGGGCACTTTGTCCAACTTAACCCCACAGTCCAAAAATATCTCTAGTAGTGTAATGATTCATAATTTGGCACTAGTTTGGTGTTCCCGTATTCACTACCAACAAAAGGCCATACTTATTATCCATAAACACCTATAACCTCAAATAAGCCATAAGAACTCTCCTTTGACATAAAGGAAGAAAGTTCAAAGTAAAATCATTCGAAGCCATACCCGACAAATTCCACTTAATTCAGCGAGATATTTATAGGTCCAAGCTGATTTGTTGAGTATACTCGACGAATATAATAGATACACGATGAATCGGCCTAAAATACTAAGTTCATGGAAAAAGCGTCGAGTACACTCGATGCCTCGTTGAGTGCTTTCAATGCACTCGATGCCAACCAGCTAACTCGATGATTCAGCCTTCACTCAATGCCGCGTTGAGTGTATTCAACAAACTCAATGCTTTATGCTTAGTTTCACAGACACTCAACGCCACTCAATGCCAAGTCTATGCACTAAACGCTATTGGCATTACTCGACGAATTCGTCGAGATAACTTGATGAATTGGACTTATACTAAAATCTCACTCAATGCCGAACTCACTCTCGATGGACTCATCGCTTTTACTTAATAGAGATGGAGACACTCAATGCCAACGCTTATATTCATCGACTCAACGCCTAACACTCGACGAATTGGACTTAGTCTAAAATATTACTCAATGCCTGGGTTTATTACTCGACGAATGCAGCAACACTCAATGCCAAGTATCATTCTCGACGAACTAAACGCCTGATACTCGATGAATTCAGCAACACTCAATGCCAAGCATTACCCACAAAAATTTCAATGGATTCTTGACAAATTTGACTATGCTCATACTGATACTCACCGAAATTTAATTGGACAATTTTCAACTTACATCTGATGAATTCTATCTACTCATATACAACGAATTTATACTTAAATTAATTGTAATACAACGAAAAATTGGCTTAAGTCTACTGTTCTAAACTCGACAAATTACCCTTGTCCAACAGCAAAACCCGACGTATAACCTAATGAAATTAATACTTTAATCAACAAGTTTTACTCGACTCCACCACAAGATCGACTAGGCAAATCCTGGTCGAAAAAAAAAATAATATGGTCTAAAAGATCGGCAGAGGCCGAACCTGACATTACCCTACACCTATATATACGGAGAAAAGAAAGGTACTGAATCTTACAAAGGGAAGAAAGAAACTTGGCAAGGGGAAGAAGTCACCACTTGCCTCGATCCAGCCGAAACCTGGCCACACAACGCTTCTCCTCATGGGTTTGGCCGCAAGAACCAACAAAACTTGAAAATTTTCGATATGAGAGAAGGTCAAAACCGCATACCTCAGTCTCTAAAAGTCCAAGAAACGGGAAAAACTCACCGTAGATTTGTAGATCACAGTGAGAGCAATCCGAATCTACACTCCAACAATGATTTCGTGCACCAGAGCTCCTAAAATCCACGACCAAAGGCTCTCCAAAGACCGCCTCTTTCTCTCTTTTGCAAAACAGTCGACATTTTTAGGAAGAAGACGATGAATAGGGTTTACGTCTAATCGGAGGCTATTTATATTGAATAGATAATATAATATAATAATATATTATTATTATTAAAATGTCCAAGTGACAAAAACTCGCACTAACTCATATTTCTACGAAAATCACACAGTAGCTAAATATTGACACTACCAATCCAACGTCGAAGTAGGAACTAAGATCCAAGAAACCAAACTCGGGTAAAAATCTCCCGAAGTCAAAACACCACCATTCCCAAAAAGGCTCCGCCGTGTTCCAAAACGAACCCCGACTCGTAAGGTAATATCAAAATATAGGAGGAATTAGCCAAGGTAATACTTCCAAATTAAAACCTCGGATACCAACGAGAAAAAATCACGCTCCGACAACGGTACCCACCAAATAATCGCCAATGTAACGCCATGACGTTAAAATTACGTTAACAAAATAATTAAATTAAACATCGAAAAAATAGGGGCGTTACAGCGGGGGTAGATGGAGATGGCTCCCTAGATCATCCTACCGACACTCTCCCCCCAGTTCCCCTAGCTTTCCTATTATAATAATTCTCTTGAACTGATTCTTTGACATTGACCTTTTATAACTTAACTATTTTTTCTAGATTTAATTTCCAATGCTTTTGATTCGCAAATCATGCTGTGCTTTAGATTTGGCTCGTATTAAGAGAGAGCATGTGACAGGGCTTGGCAATTTGTGCATGGCGAGCCAGACTGACCAGTCGGATCAGTAATTATTATTTTTCTATAAATAGACCCCCTCACATATCCCCAAACTATCTCCTTTATTGCAGACTCATACCCCCATTCTGTTGCCCTTCTCGCCAATTGCACTCACACCAAGTTTCAAGAAAAAGATGGGTAAGATGTGACCTGACTCTGACGAAAGTTCCCAGTGCGCGAGAAAATTTGCCAAGTACAACTTCTATGAAGGGAATACTACCGAGCAGGAGCACGCATACTTTATTGCCGACTACATCCCATCGGGTTTTACCGTACGCCGACCCAAGAGGGGCGAGGCGATCAATACTATTTTTGCTGATGAGCTCACCTTCCCCATCTCGCACTTTGAAGTGGGGTTGCGCCTTCCCCTCTGGCTGGAGATCCGACAGATTTTGAAGTACTACGGGGTAGTTCCCGCACAACTGAACCCAAATGCAATTGCCATGATGGGGGCATTTGCATGCTTCCTCCGGCGAGAGCGGATAGAATTCAACCTCACCATCTTCTGCAAGCTATTCATATACCGCGTGACCAGTGATCGGGTCGGCTTTATTGCCAGTTCCCAACTCAAAGTTCGCGAGACGGGGAATAAGAACCATAATTGGTTCTCAAAATTTATCTTCATCAAAGGGGATCAAGGCAATGTCCCCTTCTTGCCTCAGCAGCGGAGCGAGGAGGTATACCGTCCACCCATCGTGATGGGAAATGATGTCGAGCTGCACAAATTCTTCCTCAACAAGGATTTCAAGGTCGCCTTCCTCCGAAGGGGCCTCGGCTCGCTCCATCCAGTTCATCCCGGCGAAGGTATACATTTTCTTCCTTTTTTAATTAACTCGCTACCATTAAAATACTTTCTAATGACAAGTTTTTTCCTGTAAGGAGTGACAGATTCCTGAGCACCCGATCTTTGCGGACTCGGGACTCTACCCCGACCCACTCGAGTACTTGCGGGAAGCCGCAGCGGCCTACCGGATGAAGTAAGAGTCAGCTAGGCCTCCCTCCAGCAAGAGGCGACCCAACCCCATGAGCTCCAGCTCGCCTCGCCACTCCCCACCGCCGAAGAAGATGAAGAAGGAGATGGCGATCTCCAAGGGGAATCATATAATCCTTGACTCGCCAGAGAAGGATTAAGGCGGGGGCGACCCTCCTGCTTCCCTAGTTGCCGAGTCCCCGGTCGGCGAGCTTGGCCTACCGAAAGACCATCGAAACTTTGGTCTCGGCGGGAAAGAAAAGGACCAGCTCAGTGAGCCGATTGTCTAGTAGGATGAGTAGGCTCACAAAGTCTCCGTCTCATCCATCCTCAACTCCTGATAAGAGTGCCACCCTCCCAGCAGGCATGCCCATGCACTTGGATTTGGGCTATTCGGCCGCGAGGATGCCACGACTTATAATGATATGAGCCTCCAACAGCTTGCCCACGAGTGCTCGCGATCCCAGATGCGCGCCATGGAGCTCGCGTACATGTCGATTCGCCACGGCTTCTATGTCAGCCATAACTTGGCAAAGGCCGAGGAGGAGCGAGATTTCGCGAAGGACGATGTCGCCGACCTTGCTAGGCAGCTGGGAATTGTCGAGGACATCCTCAGCAAAAATGTTGGTGGGGTGGTAAGTGTCAGCTAACCCCTCTTCCAATTACTTAGTACTTTCACAACTTCTCTTACCTTTTTTCCTTGTAGGATTTCGAGACTGCGAACCGTATGTGCGCTCACACTGCTGAGCTGGAAGAAAAGGACAAGAAGTTGGAGGAACAGAATTAGGGAATCCAAAGCTCGCTCACTCGCCTGATGGACATCTTCCTTCCCCCCTCTGTCGGCGAGCCGGGCGTTAAGTGAGGCAGAGGTTGCCAAGAAATTGTGAGTTAACTTTATCAGCACTGGTGACTTCACCCTGCAGGTTATGCGAGACATGCAGGTGTTGATGGATAGTTGCGAGGAGATGATCGCAAGGTACCTAGTGCTTTAACTGTTTCCCCCCACTTCCCCCTGGGGAAGTGGTTGTCCACTTTGACTCACTCTTCAAGGGTGTTTCCGAATTCTACGATGGCCATTCTAGGGGGGGTGGGTGAGAGCTAGCTCGCACACTTTTTCCTTTTGTTTTATTTGTAATGAGCTCCCCCTCATATTTTGTAAACTCGCCGAGGCGAGTCCCCTTTTTGCAATGTAATACATTAATGAAAAGCCAGCTAAATTTTCTCATTCTTCTATGTTTACTTCCCTTTTGCTTGTTTAATGTACTGCACTCGCATGCGCGCGTCTTCCCCTCGCTAAGCGACCACGCTAGGGTAGACCCAACACTAGAATGTATTTGAGTTAGGATAATACCTGCAAAGAGGCCTTAAGATCTCTCCACCTCTTGATATTAGGGAGTATACAACTTGCAGAGCTGGATACGCGACCACCCAGCTCGCCTCAAAATCTCTTTCCCTTTTAAGGACATGTGCTAGGCCATAATTTTCCCAAGAAAAATATCGAGGAGATGGAGTGTACCTGTCGAGAATAGTCTCGACTTTCCTTCCGTCGTAGGTGTCGAGATCTTGGCTCGCCACCTCTGGCATTGCCATGCTTAGATAGTGCTACCCCTTATTAACCGCCAAGATACCGGCTCGCCATTACTTGCTTGCCTAAAGATTACTGGATCTAATATTTTGTTTTCCCTGTGATCGGTTCCCTATGACCTCGGCCTCATGTTTTGATGTCAAATCCCTTATGTTTATCGACAAGAGTAGCATGTGTAAGACTCCCCCCAGAACACAACACATAACGCGAGGGTAGTCTTATGACCAGAACAGCCTCTTTACGGTAGCACCAACACACGTGCTGGTCTGTACCACAAGACGCCTATCCTGCCGGCCATAATAATATTTATCCATGGCCAACCCAACAAAGAATATATAATAGAAGTCAAATCCACACATAAGCATGTAAAGTCCAAAATAAAGTACAACTAATAAAGAATCATCATCATGATTCTATAATATCAGAGTACGGTATGCCAAAAGGCTACAAGGTAATCTCCAGAACTCATATCGGTGACAGACGGCATCGACAGAGCCATAATATCAGTACCTGACTCTCTAGCCTGGCTACCCTACTGTAGGACCTGCAACTGCTCACTCTGCTAGATTCCCTCCTAAAAATTGAAGGCGTAGCATCCGTTAGTCATAAAGACTAAGTGGCTATCTAATTCTCTCACCCGGCAGCTCCTCGGCACCGGGCGGAAAAAATGATAAGGTATAATATATATGTATATATAAATAGTATATCAAGCAGGTGGTAAGTCTATACAATATCATGAATAGTAATAGAGTATAACGATAATAGCGTTCTATTCTTGCAGTTCTACACAAGCTATCAATCTATCAAGGTATATATATTTAAAGCAGGAAAGTAACTCATCTTATATGAATGCCCATACACACATATAAGTTAAGGATCGGCTAAATAGTAATTACCCAATCATATAAAAGTGCCCAGACATACTTATATGATGAGGATCTAGTGTATGCAATGTATGTAATAACATGTATGCAATGCTATGAGTTACCCATGATCATGCACAAGCAACTGCTATATCGACAAAGACTTATAGTTCCCACTTTTCGAGCAGGTAGTTAACCTCTCGGGTGTCAACCGTCGTGGCCAGACGGTGATAGTAGAGCAGTATCTCCACTACAAGGTGGCATCCACACTATCTGGCCTAGGCCTCCATACATCTCAACGCTAAGAACACAACAGTAGAGCTCACATACATATTAAGGCTCAGCAGGGTTCTCGGGTAGATGTGCACCGAGAACCAAGCCCTGAACTGTCCTATGTTTTGACCCGAAAGGAGCCTCAGAAAAAGCACGAGGACCAAGCCTAACCATCCACTTGGCACGGAAGGAGCCTTAGGAATGAACACTGAGGACCAAGCCAAACTGCCCAAAGTCTATCTGTCAACTCCCATCGGTGTGACGACTAGCGAGCTCGTAGACCTACCACACTATCCTTAACCAATGATTATAGCACCGCATGCCAACTCACTCCGCATGCATTTTAACTTGACCTTAAAATACTTCGTTGCCTAGAAGGAGCCTCAGAACAAATACGAGGACCAAGCCTGACCGTCGACTTGGCCTTGCCATACTACAACTTCTATTCCTATGTTCATCTCGGGATGGAGCCCCTTTGTGCACCTCAAGACGTCTTAGTCATTCACCTCTTCTTACCATCTCAATCATTTTACTATCAAGCTCCTCCAATCACCTCCACTAATGCGTATTGTTAACTTTTCATGAAGATTTATCATTCCAACCACTTCTAGCTTTTATTCATCATGGTGACACTTGATATGATTCAAATAACTCTATTAATATTTGTTACTATGCTTATATCAAGCCTCAACTGGAATCTACATAAATCGGAGAATTACACATGAAGGAAACCTGCAGGACAGCAACTTCGGCTGGGAATTCCCATAGTTATGGGAACCAGGTGAATGCATATAACCATTCATTTGAAAGGCCCTTTTGTGGCCTACAACTTTCTTGTTCAGCCGACAACCCAGATCTGACTGTATCATACTGGCGAATGGCCTCGAAGTTTGCTGGGCACAAAAAACAGATTTATGTGTGCATACTCCTCTAACCCCTTTCACCAAATAGTTCCAGAAATTTCCTCCACCCTTATTCACACTCATTAGGCCAACTCTCTTCATGAAACACAATCCTCCAACCCTTTAGAAGTGATGAAAGGTTGAAGATGCTAAACTATTGGGCACAAGCCCTTGTCGGCCTCCTCCTAGGAAATCATCATCTCCCAAGTCCAGACTCCTTTGAGTTGACATCTCTCTTAGAAAATAGCCGCAGCAGCAATGATCTTCCCTCCATGGCTGTAGACGCAAAACTATCGGGTTGAAGCTCACTTTATTACCGGCATTTCCGGCCATGGATCTCGTTATTCGCCGCAACATGCTTCTCCTTTGTTAAAGGAGGTTGTTCTTCACCGAAAATAGAAGGATCTTCCCTCCAAAATCTGACACCGGCGATATCGCAATCCACTTCTTTCGTCAAGTTCGCACGAGTAAAAGCTTGAAAATAATCAAAGTGGCGGCTAGGGTTTGACTCTCCCCTTTTATATTAAGGTATCATGTTAAACTGCTCTGCCACGTGTTGTAATGTTATTGGACCGCAATTTAGGTAATTTCGAATGGAGGCTGAAGAATCGTCGAACGGAGTTCAACGATTGTCGAAGGGAGTTCGACAAACTCTCGATGAAAACTTAGCCTGACGCATTAACTCAATGTCAAGTAAGATCGACTAATTTGGGGTCGACAAACCCCAAGGTTGACGAAATCGAGGTCGACGAAACCTGAGGTCGACAAAATCGTGGTCGACAAAATCTTCTGAGCTCGACGAAAATTTTGGTCGACTAAATCCCATTTCAAGGTTTTAATACCCTAAGTCTCTAGTCAATGAAATCGAGGACAACGAAACCCAAGGTCGACGAAACCTGAGGTCGATGAAATCGAGGTTGATGAAACCTGAGGTCAATTAAATCGAGGTCGACAAAATTGAGGTCGACGAAATCTCCTAAGCTCGACAAAAATTCTTGTCGACTAAATCCCAGTTCAAGGTCTTAATATTCTAAGTCTATGATCAATGAAATCGAGGTCGACGAAACATGAGGCCGACGATTTTAGCCCAGGCTTCTCGAGAACAGTCCTTCTTAATTCTTAGTTGATGAAATATCTGATTGTCTTAATCCTAATTCTGTACTTCTAGCAAGAGGAAAAATAAAGGGCAAGCTAAGGGTGAAAGCTAACCCTTCATTACTCAACATCCCGAGCCATATATTCCGAGTAAATTCTTGATCAAATCATCGAGTCCAGTCGAATCACTCGACGATAAGAAAACCAGAGCCAATTCTCCCTTCTCAAAATGCGTGCAAGGGGTCTAACACGAAATGGGATGTTGCAAATCCTATAAACAAAATAAAAGATTTTGTCCCTGAAATCAGTTAGGGCCATGGGGAAAGTATAGATTGAAATAAAATGCGCCAGTTAATTTTACCTTGGAGAAACAACGTCGGGTAGCACTTCTGCATCAAGTCCATAAGATCCCAAGTAAATTCCTCCTTCCCGTGATTAGACCAAATCACTTTCACCAAAGGAACACTCTTGCGACACAAGTTCCTTGTTTCGCTGTCTACTATCTGCATCGGCTCCAGTCGAACAGATCTATCCGTTTCCACTACCCCATCTGTGGTGTGAACATGTTGGTCGGGCCGTAGCTGCGCCCTTTGAAGTAATGACAAATGGAAAATGTCATGCAAATTCTCTAACTCTGGTGGCAGCTCCAGCCGCTAAGCTAAGGGTCCAATTCTTTCCAATACAATATAAGGCCCCACATACCTCAGACTTAGCTTCTTCATTCCTCGCAATCACGATACTCCATGCAGCGTCCTGATTTTTAAAAATACCTTATCACCAACTAGAATTTCCACCATCCGATGTTTTGTATTATAATACTTCGCCTGCCGACTCTGAGCCTCAAACATACGGTCTTGTATCAATCTCACAAGTGCATCGGTGTAATGAATATACTCAATTCCTAAAATCTTTGGGTCTTCAACCTGCACCCATGATAGTGGGGTCCTACACTTCCTCCAATAAAGAGCTTCGTATGGTGCCATCCTGATTCTAGCTTGATGGCTATTATTATAAGAAAATTCTACCAATGGTAAGAGCCTTTCCCACTGCTCGATCCTGTGTAGCAAACACAACCTCAGTAGATCTTCTAATGTTCTGATGGTCCTCTAGAACTGCCCATCCGTCTGTAAATGAAAAGCGATGTTGAAGGTAAGGCGAGATCTCAAGTATGTTTGTACCGCTCTCCATTCTTTTGAGGTAAAGCGACCATCGCGATGTGAGACGATTGTTTTTCGCACCCCATAATAACATACAAAGTGTTCCACAAAGAGTCGCATTAAAACATCCACATGTGCCTCCTTCTTCATAGGGATAAATCTAGCCACCTTCATCAAGCGATCTACAATCACCCAAATCGAATCATTTCCGGAGTGCGAATGCGGTAATCCGTGGACAAAGTCCATGGAGATATCCTCGAACATCCATATAGGAATGGGCAATGACTCTAATAATCCTCCGGGGCTTCTGCAACCCACCTTCACCTTCTGACATGCTTTGTAGTGTGAAACATAAAACTTGACAACTTTCTTCATTCGCAGCAAGAACATTGTCTTCCGTAAGTCGCAATTCATCTTTGAAATACCGGGGTGAACTGAATACTTAGAACAATGTGCTTCTCTTAATATGTCTTCCCGGATTTCACCGCCCTTGGGAATGTAGAGCCGGCCACGAAAATAAATGAGGCCATCTTTTAATGTATACTCTTTGGTGGATCCACCCTTAACTGACTTAATCACGAGGGACAGGACACCTTCATCGATCCCAGCTCTACGTTCAACCTTCATCGATCCAAGCCTATCACGCCCATGTCCAATAGGCTACACGCCCGTGATCACTCCACCAGTCCTAGATCAGTTGCTGCCGACATCAAACTGCAGGGTGTCCTGTCACTCCCCCCTGCACGCCCCCCTAAACGCTCGTGATAAAGCTTGTCATGGCCGTGACCGACACGTGTCCCATTCCAGATGCTTCCAAAACCAAGCAAACTCATCGGGATTTTGATTTCTTCAGCACGCCAGACCAGACACGCCCCCCTATACGCCCGTGACCTGGGGCATGTCACCTCCTTTTTTTGTCTATAAATAAAAAGTTTATGTAAGATCCAATGTTCGAATTTTTGGACCATTTTAGTGTTAGGTGCTGCTTAGGTGTTTCTCCAGGCTTCGTAAGGAGATATTCTCCCCCTTACTTTTATGTTTGTTTTAGCTTTGTAATAAACTTTTCATCTTATTAAAATTAGTAGCTTTTTCCTCCTTACGTTGTTATGGATCGCATCTATGTGCTCCACGTTCAGCAATCTTATTTATCTTTTTTTTTTCTTTACTTTTCTAAGTGTGTGTGTGTGTGTATGAGAATAGGTTTAACCTTTTGTTATTTTGTTACATAGTTTTGTTGAGATTTAGGATTTTGTTCTTTTTATTTCATTCTTATAAACCAATAAAAGTATATTGAAAGTGGTTTTTATTTTTCTTTAACTTTGATTTTCTCTGTTAGGTCGTAAAACTTTTTGTTATTTTCAATTTTATTTCCACTTTTTATGCATTTTTATGGAGTTATAAGAATGGATTCATAATCATTTTAATTTTCGAGCACTTCGATTTTTGTTTTTTATTTTCAAAACACTTGCTCGTTTAATTTTTATTTTCTCTTTTTATGCTATTCTATCAAGTTCTAACGGTAAAAATATATTTGTTTTAATTTTTAGATCACTTCGTTTTTCGCCTTTTTTGCTTTTGTGCGTGAGTGTATGAGTTAGACTTTCTTCCTTTCTTTTATTGAAGAGTGTGTGTGTGTGTGTGTGTGTGTGTGTTTGTGTGTGTTTTATTTATGTAGAGTGTGTGTGTGTGTGTGTTTTATTCTTGTAGAGTGTGTGCGTTTCTTTCAAGTAGAGTGCGTGCGTGTATGAGATAGCATTTTCAATTTTCATTTCCCTCCTACTCATTTGAGTAGGACTCGCAATTTCCCTCCTACTCGTTTGAGTAGGACTTGTCATTTTATCGCTTTCATTTTTCGCCTACTCGTTTGAGTAGGACTCGCACTTTATCGCTTTCTTTACTGCTTTAATTTCCCGCCTAGTTGTTTGAGTAGGACTCACACTTTTACTGCTTTAATTTCCCGCCTACTCGTTTGAGTAGGACTTGCATTTCAATTATGCATTTTCTTTTCTTAAGCCATCCCCATTCCGATGTGTGGCTAACCGCTCATAGCCCTCAGTATCAATAAGCATTGAGATAGATAAAATCGCTTTAATTAATTAAAGGTCTCATTTTTCTCTTTAATTAAAGCACTTAAGTTTTGCCCCGAGTATACGACGCGTAGAACCACATATCGATGTGTGAGCTCTATTTCCAGTGTCCATACACTAGCTTGCCGAGAGGCCGTGCGTATGGACCGATCACCCTTGGGTAAAGAGAATTGCGTGCATAACCTCGTGAGAGGAGAAGCGTAATTCAACCAGATTGGGTTCCCCACCCAATAACGGGGTTCTTAGCGTAATGTGGGCATTAAGAGGAATCCTTCGTCGGAATAGCGTTCAGTCGAATCGTCTTAATGTTCAGATGAGCGATAGTGCTAGAGATATATGAGCTCATTCTTTTGGAGCCTCCACGACCTAGTCACCCTTTTATTGATTTGAAATTTAGGATATCTAGTTATTAAAAGTCATTTTCGTTCAAATTCCTTTAGTACCACTGTGCTATTTCTTCATTGGCATTTTCTGCTTTTATTTTCTGTATTTTTTATATATCTGCCTTAGATAATTAAATAAACACCGACCCAAATGATATCGGTAAAATAATAGTCCCTCCAGGGAAAGAGTAGAAATAGTCAACCTGTCCCCGAGAACAATACGACCCCGATATACCCCACCAGAATATCCTATACTACACGCGATAGGTGCACTTGCCTCCTTTCATTAAAACTCGGTTTCAACACTTTTTTATATTAAATAAATCTGCACGCCCCGCTTTTTCTAAATAAAACGACTTTTATACACATAACAAACCAACCCGCGGTGCCGAGAGTTTTATCCATCAAGTTTTTGGCGCCGTTGGCGGGGAATTTTCTTGTTGTTTTTTTGAATCTTTGGAAAACTATTATTTTAACCTATTTTTATTTATCTATATAACAAAAAAATGGCCAACAAAAAAATACTAGTTATAATAATAATTATTATTATTATTATAAAACTAATTCAAAAAAATTTATGATTATTATTTCATATATTTATCTATTTAAAAAACCAAATGAAATGACGTCGTTTCCAAAAAATCTAAAAACTAAAAAAAACATAAAAGAACTAAAAAAACTAAAAAAAGCTAAAAAAAAATCTAAAAAATCTAAAAAAACTAAAAACTAAAAAAAATTAAAAACTAAAAAATAAAAAAATCTAAAAACTAAAAACAAAAAAAATCTAAAAACAAAAAAACCTTCGTCGATCCTAGCTCGACGTTCAACCTTTCTCGATCACAGCCTGTCACGCCCATGTCCAATAAGCTACAGGCCCGTGATCACTCCACCAATCCAAGATCAGTTGCTGCTGACATCAAACTGCAAGGTGTCCTGTCATGCCCCCGTGCATGCCCCCCTACACGCCAATGACAAAGCTTGTCACGCTCGTGACCGACACATGTCCTGTTCAAGATGCTCCCAGAACAAAGGAAGCTAACCGGGATTTTGACTTCTTCAGCACGCCAGACCCGATTGGCCAGTGACCTGGGGCGGGTCACCTCCTTTTTTTGTCTATAAATAAAAAGTTTCTGTAAGATCCAATGTTCGATTTTTTGGACTATTTTGTTGTTAGGTGCTGCTTAGGTGTTTATCCATGCTTTGTAAAGAGATTTTCTCCCCCTCACTTTTATGCATTACAACAAATTGCACTAATAGTAAGGACCTAAATCGTTACAATAAGTACCAAAAATCGTTGCAAAAACTCTTTGGTAACGAAAAAAACTTTATGTAACGGTCGTCCTCTAAATCTTGACGCTAATACTTCTTATAACAAATATATGTGTGTCGTTACAATAAATTAGTTACAACAGTAAAAATTATTCTGCCGGCCGGCCGACCGTCGACTGCCCGCTACCGTCGCTGTCGGCCACCCGCCGTCGCCGTCCGCCGCACGTCCGCCGCCGCCGCCACCCGATCACCTCCCGGTCGCCGCCGCCCGCAGCCGCCGGCTGACTGCCGGCCGGCCGGCCGCCACACGCCCTCCTGCTGCCGTCGGCCCCCGCCGCCTGCCGTCGGCCCGCCGCCCGCCCGCCAGCCCGCCGCCCGCCGCGCCTGCCTGTGAGCCCGCCCGCGAGCCCTGTATATTTCATAAATTCATAGTGGAATGGGAAATATAAACCCAAAATTGATGTTTTAACTGACGGTGTGGGACTAAAAATGGCCAAACATATTGTGAGAAAAAATTACTATTTATAACATAACATTAGTTCTGTTATAAATACTTACATTTATAGTAACGAATTAATTTTTATTGTAACAAAATATAAAATATTCGTTTAAGTACTTTTTGGTAAAAAAGAAAAAATTCGTTACTAAATATAGCTATTAGTAACAAACTGTGTTTTAGTTATATTTCAATCCTTACAACAGGTGCAGTTTGTTGTAGTGATGTTTGTTTTAGCTTTGTAATCAACTTTTCATCTTAATAAAATTAGTAGCTTTTTCCTCCTTACGTTGTTATGGATCGCATCGGTGTGCCCCACCTTCAGCAATCTTATTTATCTTTTGTTTTTCTTTACTTTTCTAAGTGTGTGTGTGTGTGTATGAGAATAGGTTTAACCTTTTGTTATTTTGTTATTTTGTTACTTAGTTTTGTTTAGATTTAGGAGTTTTTTCTTTTTATTTCATTCTCATAAACCTATAAAAGAATATTGAAAGTGTTTTTTATTTTTCTTTAACTTAGATTTTCTCTGTTAGGTCGTAAAACTTTTTGTTCTTTTCAATTTTATTTCCACTTTTTACGCACTTTTACGGAGTTATAAGAATAGATTCGTAATCATTTTAATATTCGAGCACTTCGATTTTTGTTTTTAATTTTCAAAACTCTTGCTCATTTAATTTTTATTTTCTCTTTTTATGCATTTCTATCAAGTTCTAACGGTAAAAATGTATTTGTTTTAATTTTTAAATAACTTAAATTTTCGCCTTTTTTGCTTGTGTGTGTGAGTGTATGAGTTAGAATTTCTTGTTTTCTTTTATTCAAGAGTGTGTGTGTGTGTTTTATTTATGTAGAAAGTGTGTGTGTGTGTGTGTGTGTGTTATTTCTGTAGAGTGTGTGCGTTTTTTTCAAGTAGAGTGCGTGCGTGTATGAGATAACATTTTTAGTTTTCATTTCCCGCCTACTCGTTTGAGTAGGACTTGCAATTTTCCGCCTACTCGTTTGAGTAGGACTTGTCATTTTATCGCTTTTGAAAGAAGGGGGTTAGGCCTGATTTACTCTTGGGGGGTGAATAGAGTAATTAAAATTTTGGCTATTTTTAATTTTATCAGAGTAGAAAATATGTGATACCAATAATAATATTGAAGGAAATAAAAATAGGTTAAGCAAATCTATCTATCACAGCATAGCAAGAACAAGAAAGAAAATGATCATACAGAGACAACACAAGAATTTTATAGTGGTTCCCCATCCTGGGTACATCCACTCTTCTACCACCCTGGTAGGAATCCGTTATCAAGTTTTTTATAAGGTGACTGCCACCATAAGATCTATTTCCTGCGAGATCTCACAACACTTTAGGCTTTTGATCAGTGGCCCAAAAACCAAGAATAAACTTTTGAAGGGAGTTGATAAACCCTTTATACAGGAGGTTAGAGAGGGGTGATGAGTACTTCTCTTTTCTCTAAACAATAGAGAAGACAAGTGGATATGTTGTTGTCAAGACTCCTTCTAAGATATTGAGATGGTTAAGAAGGTTGGAGTCTTGCTCAGGGTGTAGGTATTCAGCCTTATCTAAATTAATCCTGGAACTTTCTGACTCATTCAAGATGATGTCCTTGAATGTTCCTGGAGGATAAGGTTGAAGAAGACTCTTGATAGTGATGGATGTTCTTCTTTAATCTTCAGAATGGACAAGGAAGAAAACAGAATGTTTTTTGTATACAGAGAAGAAGTTTAGTATGATGTTGTTTTGTGCAATAGTATTATCTTCTATGTATTGTTCTTGTATTCTTACTGCAGGTTTGGTCTGTGTATATGAGGACTGGCTGATTGAAAAGAGAAAATCTCTTTTATATTTTGCCATCAATAATTTCTCCTTTGAAATTTGAATTGCTGGCATTAATTGCTGATTGCCCTGGAGAATGAAACGGCTGGAATATTGACTTAAATGAGTTTCCCCAACTGTCCCATTAAAATTACCAAGTAATTAACCTGATGAAGACCATAATTAATGCAGCTAATAACGGCTATATTCAGGGGAATATGAGTATTAATTACTCAGGAATATTACTGTTAAATAATATTGAAAGTATGATGCAAGCTTGCACGTTGACACTGAAATATATCTACGGATGTACACGAATATCTCTCTACGAACAAAATTCTACACTCGCACACTCGATCTACGCAGCACCACATAATGAATGTTATCAATTTTATACTAGCGTACGGGTAGCCAAACCAATTAGGATCGAACAGAGGCTATATGCCTATGTTCTTTCCGGCTAAAGGGACCTACACGGTCCGAACGAGCGGTGTTGTACCAAAAGAGATCTACCGAATAAAATACGATTCGGAAAGGGTAGATCTCTCCCAACATTTGAAAACGAAGGTTCACCAAACCTTTTCGAAATTAAATCAATCAAGAAAAGCACAAACCGAGCGAAGAAAACCACGATGAATTAATGCTAACAAAATTCAACGCCAAGGATTTCCACCACAAGAATATCTAGGAAAAAGAAATCACATGAAGGTAGGAATTTTTTGTTACCCAACCAAAATGGATGATTTCGATTATCTCTACGTTGATCACTCTTCAACGTCTCCGTTGGAGTCACGTTAGAAGGAGAGGAAACTTGTCCGCCTTCGTCGCTTCACGCCGGAGTAGGAATCCACAAGGAAGCAACCTTTATTGCCTTGACCGAATTATCTTCAATGGAGGGTGGTGCTCGTTTTTTGCAAGTGGTGGTGGTGGTGTGGTTGGTGGCTAAGATGGAGGATGCTAGGGGAGAGGGGGAGATGGCCTAGGCCGAAATTTCAAGAGGGGAGAGGAGGAGGAGGAAACGAATTTTCACAGAGGGGAAGAGAGAGGAGGAGGAGAAGTCGAGATAGTGAAGGGAGACAAGGGGGGCTGAAATTTAGAGAAGGAGAAAGGAGAGGAGGAGAGGAGAGGAGGAAGGAAATCTTCACAAGATTTTGAGGTGAATTTTTTTCTTCTATTTTATTCTCTTTAATTATTCCTACATAACATGGCTATATATAGCCTACACCACTCAATCTCCCTCCATTCTAAATTCTAAATTCAAAATTCAAAATGAAAGTTATGATAGTTATATGCACCCATCATAATACAAGAAATAAAATAAATAAAACAACCTATGATGGTTATAAGCACCCATAATTACATGAATTATTTAAATGCAATAAAAATAAAAATGCTAAAATAAAATAAAACATGAAAATTACTTAATAATTAATAATAATAATTAATAAATTATTATTAATTATTAATATATTGGTTTGGGTTCAGGATGGATATTATGGCGACGCTCCACATGGTCATCCGTAAGCACGTCATCGCCATCTTTAAAATGTTGCCGATCGTCGTCTTCATCAAAGTAAGGGACAGAAGTAAGGAAAACTTCTCATTTAGGCTCGGGACAAAAATCATCGACCTCTGAACGTAATTTGTCGATCGGAGTTCCAAGTTCGTTGACCTGAGAATTCCTATTCGTTGACCTGAGCTCTGCGAACTGTATTTAGAGAATAACTTGCAAATTTTGTGCTCTGAGTTCGTCGAGATGAGAATTTGTCTGAAAGAATCTATCGTAGACCTGAGCTCGAATATTGTCGAGCACAACTCAAAGAAATAACTCTGAGTTCGTCAATCTGAGATCAATGATCATCGAGCTGAGTTCGAAGAACTTCAAACTGATAATTTGATCTCTGAATTCTTCTATGTCTTGAATCTACTAAGGTCCTCTGCTGGCTGGTGCATGAAGGTTGAACCTAAATACTACCCTAAATTCTAGGACTCATAGACTTGACCCTTGCTATACAATATGGGTCAAACTCAGCCTAATTAGTTAACCTAGCCCAAATCAAAACTAGGGTTCCAACAATCTCCCCCTATATGGGTGAGGTCACTAATACAAGATAAAGAAAACAATCATAAAGCAGAGAAACATATATCTGGCCGAAATAACTACATTCAGCAAATATCTACAATAAGTGCTTCATAATATACAAATAAAGTTCAAAATAAGAATTAAACACAAAGAGTCACTTATTTTGCTTAGGCCTTTCTTTCTCAGGATTATCTGAAGGCTCTCTGAAAATAATTTCTCTATTAGGATCAGTAGCTTGTTTCTTTGTCATGGTCATATCTGATGCACTAATGATATTGACAGATGTGGCTCTTGGAACTACAGCTTCTGGATGGAAGCTCATATAATCATCAACATTGAAAAATTTGTTAGCTTTGGCATACCTCTTTAGTTCTTCCTTCCTGTATGATGACATAGTTGAATATTGGGAGGGATCCTTTCCTTCAGCTTTTGCTTTGTTGATTTGAGAAAGTGCTATCAGCTCTTGGAACCTGGTTATTTTTGCTGTTGTATCCTGCTTTGGATCTACAAATGATATTGGTGGAGATTCTGGCCTTTTAGGACTTGAGTCCTTCTGTGAATTATCAACAGAAACTTAAGTACTTCTCTTATATGTAGCTGGAGGAGGTTTTCTTAGAGATGACTGTTGCTGACTGCCTGGCTTGGAATGTCTCTGATAGGTTTTAATGAAAGGTGTAGATCTTTGAGATAAACATCCAGAGGCACCAGAAGATGGAGGAGGAGGGTCTTTCCTAAATTTCTTAGGAGGACACTTATACCTCCTTCTCTTCTTTCTTTCTGCTCATTTTTAGATAGCCACATCCACTATGGCATCCCTGGGTATGGTGTAATCTTTTGCAAGATATAGTATGGAGTATCATTGGTGGGATTTGGCTTAAAAGTAGCCTTTGGAATAACTTTTCTCTTCTTAGCAACCTTAGTTCTGGCCTTGGGATCATTAGATTCATCAGAATCTACATCATCAATATCATCATCAGATGATCTTTGAGGATTGTCATACATCGCATCTATTTATTTCAAGGTTTCCTCTGAAATCTTCTTCTCAGGTTGAGGAAGCACTTGAGGTTTAGTAACCGTCTGATAATCTTCAACTTCTTTGTCAGGAAATAGGAACTCATCCAAATCCGGATCATTCAGAATATATCCAATTTCTTATGCCACATCTTGAGCAATCAATTCATCCAAATTAGGTATTGGGCTATCATCCATTATATAGGTTGGGCCTGATGGTTCCACAATCATTTTAATAGCAAAACTTTCCTTCAGTTGATTAACAACTTCAGGACTTATTGGTGTAGTATAACAAACAATAACCATGGATTGCTCTTGAAAAACCTTTGGAAGAAAGTAAATATATGCATTAATAGACTTTAATAACCTAAATAGATCTACTGTGGGATTGACAAAAAACTCATGAACAGTCACAATCTCTGGGAGAGCAACTTGCTCACATACACTCAACATATAAAAATCAACTGATTCAGCCTCTATAATCATCTGTACATCTGTTATTGGTAACTCAACAATCTGCAAAACTGTTGTTGTTGCTACTGCTGGAGGAGACACTGGAGCTTCTTCACGAGATATCTTCCCCTGCCTGCCTTCAGAGGGTCCTAAAGCCAGGCCCCCATAAGAAGGAATAGTAGGGGCAGTAGACAAGAAAAGCAGAGAGGGTTGAGATGGATTCAGAAAGAGGTTTAATGGACTCTGATATTAGTTATTTAAGTAGTGGAGTGATGATTTCAAGTATAGAGGGAATGGAATCCCTTAGCATAATCTCTGAAGGTGTTTGGGTTGAGGCAGAAGGATTGATGTCTGTCATAGGCTCATCATGGGATGATGGGGAATTGAGAGGGGATGACAGTAGATGAAAAGATGGTATGGATTAGATATTATTGAGGGGGATGTCATCTAGATATTAAGGAAGAAGGGATTGAGGTGGAGCGACATGCTCTTGAGTGTGAGGTGGAGTTGTGTTGGGTACATTGGAAAATGTGTACCTGATTTAAAGAAGCCTAACTTAGCTTAATGATATACATCAAGGTGTATTTGATGTTGTTTTAAGTTGACATATACAGGTGAAGAAGTATTAAAGAATACATGAAATTATTCTAAGTCCATGTGTCGACACCTGAAGAAATTGTGTCGACACTTCAGAATAATTGGTTCGACACTTGAAGGAAGCTGTGTCGACACAGAGAAAGATAGTCGACCACATTTGTGTCGACACTGGGAAGCAGTGTCGACTCACAGAAAGATAATCGACCACATTTGTGTCGACACTGGGAAGCAGTGTCGACTAACTGAAAGATAGTCGATCTCAACTTTGTCGACACTGGGAGGATGTGTCAACACATTGAGAAAAGGTCGACACACATTGGCAGAAGTCAACAAAACTTGTGTCGACACCAGAATACTAAGTCGACATATATTGGCAGGATTGACATTTGCTGAGTCGACACCTGAAGGCAGAGTCGACACATATTAAGTTCTGAATCTACAATAACTGTGTTGACACACAGGACTTGTGTCGACACACTGCAAAGTCAAGACCAAGTTATTTTCTGATGAAAGATGAAGTGTTGAGTCGACACAAATTCTCTGTGTCGACTCATTCTCAAGATGAAGTTCTGAAGAAGCTGTGTCGACTTAAAGGCAAACTTGTCGACAACATCAAAGGCTGTGTTGACACTAAAGTTACTTGTGTCGACACATATAGACAGTTGGTCTCGAAACTTCCTGACAGTCTGTCTCAACACTTTGCTGACCAAGACTAAGGCACAGGATTTGTTTGAAGACTTGACAGCTGTGGGTTGCAGCCAGTTAACTGATGTTGTCAGACTCGTCAGAAGACAGTTATAAACCGGATCAGCCGGTTACCATTAAGAAGGTCTATAAATAGACAGATTCAGAGAGAAGTAAAAAAAAGAGAGATTGAATTTTTGCAATCAATTTGAGAAATCAAATCAAGAGGGAGTAATACACAAAAGAAGATCTTCATCAGAAGATCTAAGAAGACGATCTCAGGATCGATCTAAAAAGAGTTCTATCAAGAATTCAGAAGTGTCATCAAAGGTGTTGGATAGAGATAGATTCAGCCATTTGAAGAAGAAGAAGGAAGCCATCACTGGTTTCTCAAGAAGCTGTTTGGGAAATCAACTCAGCTAAGTTTAGATTCAAGAAGCTTTGAAGAAAGCTCAGATTCAGTTGATTTCATTCTTCAGCTGATCAAGAACTGCCTTGTCCTTCTCTCTCTCATCAAGGGCAAGTTAATACAAACTTCTTTTCTAATTTCTGTAGGATCTGTCAATACAGATCTGAGCTGTAAGCCTGTGTTATAAAGGCTGAGTGTAGGAGAGTTGATCTCTGAGTGGTAGGGTTGTTTGCCTGAGTGTAGGAGAAGGTTCTACTCTGAGTTGTAGGCCTTGTGATAAGGCTGAGGTAGGGCTTTTGAGCCTGAGTTGTAGGAACCTTTTCAGGTTTTGAGCTGTAGGATCTGTGGATCTGAGTAAAGAGGAAGTTTGGCCGAATCTAGCATACTGCTAGATAGGTGAAGGGGGAAAGTGGATGTACCCAAACCTTGGGGAACCACTATAAAACTGTGTGCAATCTGTGTTGTATGATTTTCTGTGATTCCTGTGCTGACTGTATTAATTCTGTAATTGAATTCTGCCTAAAAGTGAAAACAAGCATAAGAACCTATTCACCCCCCACCCCTCTAGGTGTTTAGGTTGTCTTGAAAGTAAAACTATCAAGTGGTATCAGAGGGAGGTTCCTCAAAAAGGACTTAACAGTCTAAGGTAGATCTGAAAGGCAGAATCAAGATTCAAGAAGATGGGTTCTGGAGAAAATCACAAGGAGTTAGGGTCAATGAAGTTACCCATCTGCAGGAGAGAAATCTTTGGAATTTGGAAAGAAAGAGTCAGATTGTTCATGGAAGCATCTGACCCAAGAATATACATCACAGTTCAGGAAGGACCCTTCATTCCAATGAAGGTATCAGTTCTTGATGCTAATATTCAAACTCCAAAGAGTTATTCTGACATGACCAAGGATGAAATCATTTTGGCATCCATGGACAAGAGAGCTCAGAATATTATTGTGAGTGTCATAGATGATGAAAGTGAAGGGATAGATACTACTCTAGAGGGGGGGTGAATAGAGTTATCAAATTTTGCACTAGACAAAACTTAATAGTCTACCCAACTCCCTTGGAGTGAAATGCGGAATGAAAAGATTATAGATATAGAAATAACCCTAAAGCCTAACACAAGTGTTGTGCACAAACTCAAGCTAACTGTAATTACAGTTAAGGCTTGGAAATCCTAATCAGCAACTAGCACACCTAGTTATATCTAATCACAACCACAATGCAAGTAATTAAACAAGGCAATCCAGACGACACAAGGAATTTATAGTGGTTCCCCAAACAACTTGGGTACGTCCACTCTTCTACCAACAAGGTAGGAATCCACTCAGGTTTTTGATCAGGTGCCCTGCCACCAACAGGATCTGCTTCAGGTAGATCCAGAAACCCTTTAGACTTTTGATCAGGTGTCTAAAAACCGAACACAGGTTTTTGATCAGGTGCCCTGCCACCAAGGGATACTTTTGAAGGGAGTAATAACCCTGTATAGGAGGGGGAAAGAAGGTTAAGATGTCTTCTCTATTTTACAATAGATTAGAGAAGCACAAAGACTTGCACTGAGCTAGAAATCTCAAGGAATCAAGGCTCCCCCTGGCTCAAAGAATGTCCAGGTGAAGTCTTGCTTCAGTGCAGAAACTCTTCAGAAAGATCTGAAGGAAAAACTACAAGAAGATAAATAAAATATAAAATGGAAATCTTCTAGCAGCTATCTTCTTCTTCTTCTTCTTCAAAATAACTCTGAGTCTGAACTTTCTGGAAGCAGGAGAACTCAGGTTGAAGAAGAGCAGAAGAGCTTAACACTTCTCAGTTGGATGAATATTGCTGAGAGCACTTAAACTTGGTCTTGATGAAAGCTTGAATGCTTAAATGAATAACTGGTTAGCTAGCTGAAATCCATCTCCAAAGGATTCTTTTTATAGCAGCAACAAGCAACGGCTCTTTTCAATTTGAACTGTTTGTCTTCTTCTGAAACTTGAAACCTGGGCTGCAAATATCACAAAGATAAACAAACTCTACAGCAAAATATTCTATAAAAGGGATAAACCTTTTTCTAGGAAGCTACAGGAAGCAATCTGATAATACAGGTACTAAATAAAATCACATCAGAGATAAACTCTTTATAGCAAAAGGAAGACTTTTCAGTCTAACGGCTATAAAGGACTGACAGCAGATAAAGTAAAATACAATGTCAGCTAATAAGACAAACAACTTTATCTGAAAAGATTTTACTCAGGCAAAAGGGATGGAGCAGATATTGCCTGGAAATATTATCATAAAATAACTGAAATAACATGCCAGATAAAGTATTAATTAATTAAATATAATAAATAAATACAAAATAAAAAGGCAGACAGAAAACGTCGAACGACCCTCGGAGATCGTCGATCGACGCATGGAGATCGTCGAACTATCGGATGATGTATCTATAGGCTTTCATACACATTTTCAGATGATGTATCTATAGGCTTCACAGTTTTAAATTTAACAGATAAATCTAATAAACTTTCAGCTGTACCTTTAACTTCTTGAACAACTAAAGCTGGAGGAGGAGCAAATTCAGCAAACTTTTTACTTGATTTTTCAGAGAAGATGGTTCTTTTACCTTTTGCAACATCCTTAGCAACATGAACTGGTATATCAGGAGAAACCTTTCTCTTGGGAGAAGGAGGAGGTGAAAATGTTGGCTTTTGAAATACAACCTCCTTTACTTGCTCTTTAACCTCAGTATCATGCCTTTGAGTACCAGTATATGATTTTCCTTGGTGGCTCTGAGAACTTTTCCTTGAACGAGGCTGACAAGGAGCAGATTTTGCAGATGGAGCAGAAGGATTAGCAAATAAATTGCCAGAGGCTCCTGCACTAGGAGGTGGAGGAGGAGGACCTCTGGGTGTCCATCTAGAAGCAGGACTATCATATCTCTTAGATTTGTTTCTCTCCTTTTGCTGGTTCTTGGAAAACCACATCCAATGTTGGAAGTCTTCCGACTTAGGGTAAATCCCTTTCAATATGTAATAGGGAGTATCATTGTCTCGATTAGGAGGAGGAGGAGCAATAGCTTTCCTTTTTCTCTTTGCAGCTTTCCTTTTCTTAGAGTCCTCAGACATATCTGAATCATCTTCATCTTCAGAATGAGAAGAGAGAGGATGATCATAAGGGTCATAGGCTTCAGATACAGCCTTTTCCTTTGCTTTCAGATCAGCTTTCTCTTTTTCTTCTTCTATGGCATCCTGAGCTAGAAGAGAATCCAGATCAGGTCCTGGAGAGTCATCCCATACAGAAGATTTTTCATCTTGCAAAACTTTTTCTTTCTCTTTCAAAATATCTTGTACTCTTTTCTGCCAGGCAGCTCTTGCTTTCTCTTCTTCTAAACTCAGTACTAGAGTCTTTTCATCTTGACTTTTAGATTCAACATCTTCTATATCAGCTTGAACAACTAAAACATCTGCAACAGATTCTCGAACAACTACTTCTACTTGAGCAGCTATATCTTTTTGAATATAATTTATAGATTCATGAACCCAAATCTGCTAAATAAGCTAAAAGCATTTCTTCTAGGTATTCACAAACTAGCAAATCAATTGACTCGTCAATAAAACGGATGAGTGAATTACCTTCATACTTTACCAACTCCCAGGATTCATCTAGATAGGATGTAATAATGCCTTCTAGGAAACGGGCAACCAAAGGAGTGGTGAGATCTTCTAAACAAACTTTTACAGCAAATTCGGATAACATAACTGCATCAGATATTTCTTTTTCAGATAATACTGAAACTTATTCTTCTTGAGCTGGAGCAGTCTCTTCTTGAACTGTCATCACTATATCTGTCACCGCTGAAGGATCTGCTGGAAGGGAGGAGGCTGGAAGCTCTGAGGCATCTTCATAGAACATCTCCCCCTGCCTGATTTCAGTGGGGACTGAAACCAGGCCCCCGGAAGAAGAGGGCTCAGCAGATTTAGAGAGGGATTGGATGGTAGCAGTCAAAGTAGCAATGGAGGAGGCAAGTGGAGCAATTGCCTCTTCAATCATGATTTTGATTGAAGGGGTAATCAACTCCAAAATGCTGGATATGAATGCTGGGGTGACTTCAAAAGAATATGGGGGAACTACAGATGATGGAAGATCAGCAGGAGGAATGTATTCCTGTTGAACTGGAAAGCGAACTGGAGATGGAGAATGATGTGGAGACGGAGAATGAATAGGGGACTGACGAGGTGTTGGAGTCCTCTCAGATCCTAACAAATCAAAACTAGGATCAGATATCCTAGCCAGATGAGAAGGAATAGGAAATGCAGGAGGAGAAGGAATAACAACCGTGGTTGTATCTCGAACAGGAGAAGCAGGAAGTCGTACTTCAGCTGAAGTTGATGGAACTTCAACTGAGGTAGACGGAACTGAAAAGGATGGAACTACTTCAGTAAAAGTTGATGGTAAGGCAGAATAAGATGATGGAAGAGAAGGATGAGCTGAGCCAGCTTCTAGCGGGTGAGGAGTGACTGAATCAGTCCTTGTGCTCTCGGATGTCGCTGGAGCAACCCCTGTGAGAACGGGCTTCAAGAAGGTCCTCTTCCACTTGGAGAACAAATTCGGATCCATCTTCTTGCTTGCATTAATTGTTGTAGCAGTTGAAATCAGCAGCTGGGGATACTTCTCTTTCAGAAAAATTCCAATAAACCTGCCTAGGGTAACCTCTTTCTTACTGTTCTTTTTCCTTATTAAATCGAACAAAACTCCTGCCCAATTAATCCTTTTCTGATTTACAATTGCACACATCAGTGCAAATTGTTGTCTAGTAATGTTGTCATGGGCGGAGTGCTTTCCTAGAAGCACTTTTCCAACTAACTCAGCAAGAAATTTGATCTTGAAGGGAAAATTCACCTTGAGCAGCTTCGTGGGAATGCCCTCCGCATGTCCCAGCTCAGTCAGTATTCTTCCGAACTCGGGAGCATCCTGCTCAAAATCTTCTTCACCATTTATCAATCCAAATATATCAGTCAGAATGGCGGGAGTTAAAATAACCTCTTCTCCGCCAATAGAGCCGGTCATCGATTCGTCGGTGGAGGACGAAGTAAATGCCCATTCCTTAATCTCGGGAATACTTAACTTAATCCTTGTTGACATTATTCTTTCTAACCCTTGATCTCTGCATAACTGGAGGATTACCACAATCCCTGATTCACAACAGCTGAAGGCATCAAAGTCGACACTGAATCCTGCGTCGAACTTCACAACTGCGAGCAATGCTGGAGAAATCGCCATTGAAGTGCTGGAGAATGCACGAGAAAGACAGAGAAGACGAATCGACAGAAAATCGCAAGAGGAGGAGCAAGCGGGAAGACGGAATGCGAAAGGACGCTCTCCGTCGACGATAAAACAAAAGATCTTTTAACCTAGGTCGACTATCGGCTTTATATTAAACCGGAGATAGTCGATCTATTTAAAAGATACTGGACCCGATGGTCGAACGGCCGTTCGACGATCGGTCCAGAAGCAGAGTAGTCGAGCAATCGTTCGACTATTTCTGGCTTCTCAAACAAAAAGCTGTCGTCATCCAGAGATCGACGATGAGCTCGACTTGTTCTACGATGGTCGAACGCCGGTCGACGATCTTCAAACAGATAAGCTATTATCAACCAGAGGTCGACGATAGGCTTGATCCGTTCGACGATCTTCGAGCATCGTTCGACGATCTTCAAACAAGTTTCAACATTGGCAGATATAGTCACACTTAGTCTTTTCCATTGATCATGCCTAGTTGAACCAAAAAGAACAGATGTTTCTGTTCATCTAAGGGCTTGGTGAATATATCACCTCTCTGAAACTCAGTGGATATGAACTCAAGACAAATCTTGTTCTTTTCCACACAATCTCTCAGTAAATGGTGCCTGATCTCAATGTGCTTCGTTCTAGAGTGGTGCACTAGATTTTGTGCAATTGAGATAGCACTGGTACTATCACACATGATTTTGGTGTTCTTGTGTGAGTAACCATAATCCACAAGCTGGTTTTGAATCCACAGGATCTGTGAACAACAACTGGCAGCTGATATATATTCAGCTTCTACAGTTGAAGTTGAGACAGAAGCCTGCTTCTTACAGAACCAAGAGACCAATCTCTCTCCTAGGAACTGACAAGTTCCTGAGGTGCTCTTCCTGTCAACTCTGCAACCAGCATAGTCAGAGTCAGAGTATCCAATTAACTCAAATTCTGATTCTGCTGGGTACCAAAGTCCTAGATTTGGACATCCCTTCAGGTATCTCAAGATTCTCTTTAGAAAAATCAGATGAGATTCCTTGGGGTTGACCTGGAATCTAGCACAGAGGCATGTAGCAAACATTATATCAGGCCTACATGCAGTTAAATATAATAGGGAACCAACAATGGCCCTATAATTCTTTTGATCAACTGGCTTGCCGTGATCATCAGAATCAATAACTACATTAGTAGCCATAGGTGTAGGCATTGCTGAAGCATCAGCCATCCCAAATTTCTTTACCAATTCCTTGGCATATTTGGATTGGGAAATGAAGATACCATCAGCATCTTGCTTAACTTGGAGACCAAGAAAGTAAGACAGCACACCCATACTACTCATCTCAAACTTAGAGTGCATCAGGTCAGAGAACCTTTTGCAAAGTTTGGGATCAGTGGAGCCAAATATAATATCATCCACATACACTTGAACTAACAGGATTGTGTACTTGTGGTGCTTGACGAAAAGGGTTCTATCAACTACTCCCCTAGTAAAGTTGTGCTCTAAAAGGAAACTAGCTAGAGCCTCATACCAGGCTCTGGGTGCTTGCTTTAGTCCATAAAGAGCTTTCTGCAACTTGAACACATGTGAGGGCTGAGTTGAAGAAACAAACCCTAGTGGTTGTTCAACAAACACCTCTTCCTTAAGCTCACCATTCAGGAATGCACTTTTGACATCCATTTGAAAGACCTTAAACTTCATGTAGGCTGCATAGGCCAAGAAGATCCTTATTGCTTCTAGCCATGCAACAGGAGCAAAGGTTTGGTCATAATCTATACCTTCCTCCTGTCTGTAGCCCTGAGCTACAAGCCTTGCTTTATTCCTTACAATAATTCCATTTGCATCCAACTTGTTTCTATACACCCACTTGGTGCCTATGATCAGTTGGCCTTTAGGTCTTGGAACCAAAGTCCAAACTTTACATCTCTCAAACTGATTGAGTTCCTCTTGCATAGCAATGATCCAGTGGGGATCTAGCTCTGCATCTTTAAAGGTGAGGGGCTCAACCTGTGAGAGGAAACAAGCGTGCATCACATCCTGTCTTAATTGGTGTCTTGTTTGCACACCAGCTGATATGTCTCCTATCACTTGAGATGTGGGGTGATCTCTAAGTGTGACAATATCAGCAAGTGGGATGTGATCTTCAGCAACAGTTGGGATTAATTCCTCAGGAGGAATTTGATCTACTGTTCGTGGTACAACAATAGCTTCTGCAATGTCTTCATCACTGTCTGATTCAGTGATCTGAAGAGTTGATAGTTGAAGAATTTCTTGAGTAGCATCAGGTACCTGCAATGAACTAGAGGAAGGAGAATTTTCCTTCTCCTTGTAAAACATCTGAGACTCATCAAAAGATACATGCACAGATTCTTCAATTTTACAGGTTGATTTGTTATAAACCCTATAAGCTTTGCTTACTTGGGAATATCAAAGCATGATTCCCATTGAAGCTTTTGCTTCAAATTTTCTAAGATATTCTTTATTGTTATTATGAATATACACTACACAACCAAATACTCTAAAATAATTAATTTTAGGTTTCTTTCCTTTAAGCAACTCATAAGGAGTTTTACACTTAACCTTGTGTATCAGACTTCTATTCAAGACATAATTGGTTGTGCTAACAGCTTCTGCCCAATAAAAGAGAGGCATATTAGCATCTGCCAACAATGTACTAGCAGCTTCAATGAGTGTTCTATTCTTCCTTTCAACTACCCCATTTTGTTGGGGAGTTCTAGGAGCTGAGAAGCTATGTTTGATACCTTCTCTCTCACAGAATTCTTGCATGAGAAGAGAGTCAAACTCAGTACCATGATCACTTCTGATCAAGGCCATATGAGTAGAGTACTCAGTCTGCACACATAATAGAAAGTCTGTAAGGGCTTTGAAGTTATCAGCCTTAGTTCTCAAAAAGAAAACTCAACTGAACCTAGAGAAGTCATCTACAATTACTAAGGTGTAATACTTCCCTCCTAAACTCTGTACATTTATTGGGCCAAAAAGGTCCAAATGTAATAAGTACAAGATTCTAGGAGAATCACTCTTATTTACTGATTTAAAAGAGTTCTTGGTTTGCTTGCCTAGCTGACAAGCCTTGTATAGGCTCTCCTTCTTGTATGGGCAAGAAGGTAAACCTCTAACAAGGTTGTGTTTAGATAACCTAGATATATTTTTAAGGTTAACATGACTAAGCCTCTTATGCCACAAAGAATTATTATTAATTGTTACTTCATTAAATAAACAGATTTCAGAATGAGTTGAATTGAAATCTACTAAATAAATTTTACCTATTCTAATGCCTACTAAAACAACATTATTATTTAAAGTAATATTACAAGACGAGTTAGAAAATGAAACCTGGTAGCCAGCATCACATAGCTGGCTGACTGAGATCAAATTGTGCTTCAGTCCTGTCACATATGCAACTCTCTTGAAAGTAACATCTCCAATTATGATCCTGCCATAGCCTTCTGTCTGACCACAGCTTGAATCTCCAAAGATAACCTTTGGGCCGAGCTTAACTTTAAATTTTGACAGATGATTTTTATTTCCTGTCATATGCTTGGAGCATCCACTATCCAAATACCACTTATTTTGAGTGATAGGATAGGCCTTCACCTGCAAGACATTTATTTAGACAGTGTTGACCCAGGTAACCTTGGGTCCCTTGTTTTTCACATAAGAAAAGCTAGAAATAAATGAAAATGCAGGCTGAGGGTGATAACCTAATGGGTGAGATCTCCTAGGTGGGATTCTCCATGTAGATGATGGGTCAACAAACCTAGGGTTTCTATTTTCATTTAGATTTCTACGGGTTTGATGATGATTTTGAAAATCGTATTGAAAATGTCGATCGACGTTCGACGATGGGCGCTCAGATCGTCAAGCTTCGTTCGACCATTGCGCTTTCGATCGTCGAGCAGCGTTCGACGCTCTTTGTATTTCTTTAAAAAATTTCTTCCTCTTTTCCCTCATAGCTTTATTTAAAGTTTTATTAACTTGGTTTACTTGCTCAGTGTTCTTCATTCCACTAGCTGAAATGAAGTTCACTGGAGTTGAAAGATTATTTTTAAGAATAACTGGGGGTTCACTGGGAGAAGCTCCTAAGCCTAGTTTGTTATTGCCTGACCTAGTGTTAGTCATGCTGGTTATCTCTAACAGCTTAAGGCTTCTACCATTTAGAGATTCCTCTAACCTTTTAGACTTAGCTAACTCTATTTTAAGAAATTTAATTTCTTCACTACAAGTAGTGAGATCTTCCTTTAACTTAATATTTTCTATAGCAATTAATTCTGAGTCAGCTAACTTATTTCTAAGTTCTTTAATCTCTTTTTCTGAACTAATTAAGTCTAAGCATAAGGATTTAAAATCTAATTTAAATTCTTCAGAAGTGAAGTCATAAGAAGATAGTACCTCATCTTCTGTTGGCATTTCTTCTTCTTATTCTGAACTCTCTGCAGCAGAGTGATTGCTGCAGGCATCTATTGCCATCAGGCAAACTTCCTTTGCCTTCTTCTCTTCCTCATCCTCACTGGAGCTAGAGGAGGAAGATTCTTTATCAGAATCACTCCAGGTTTCAGCAATGAAACCTCTCTCCTTCTTCTTGTTTTTGTAGGAGGATGGCTTGGAGTGCTTCCTGTGCTGTTCCTTTTCTTTCCTCTTATCTTTGTTCTTCTCCTCTGGACAATCTGGTAAGATATGTCCAGGTTTCCTGCAACCATAACAGATAATTTCTTTAGCAGGTGAACGGTCATACCTTGGTTTGTCTTCATAGCGTGAAGACTTCTTTCTGAATTCCTTTCTCCCCATTTTGAGAAACCTCTTGGCAAACAATGCCATTAGTTCCTCATTGGATTGGCTACCTTCAGAAGCATCAGCAGCCTTAAGAGCTAGAGATTGCTCTTTTCTTGTTGGAGTAGGGGTCTTTGCTTCAGCTTCAGCTTCCCTTGTCTTCAGTACTTGCTCAAAGGATTTGAGCTTGCCGAGAAGGGCTTCAGTTGAAATCTCATTTGTGCTTCTGGCTTCCTAGATGGGCCAGATCCTTAGATCCCATGTGCTAGGGAAGCACATAAGAATCTTATCATTGACCTCTATCAATGATATGTCCTTGTCAAGGGTCCTTAGCTCATTGATGATTGAGCTGAGCCTTGTATACATGGCTTCAACTGATTCAGCATCAGTTTTCTTGAAGTTCTCATATTGTGAGATAAGGTTGGACCTTCTGTCCTTCCATTCATCAGCTGAACCAGCTACAATCTGGTTCAGTGTATCCCACATAGCTTTTGCTGAGGAGCAGTCAGCAACCTTCTGGAATACCTCATCAGACATTGTCTGAGCCAGAATGTTCATCGCCTTGGCATCTGCTATCTTTGCCTTCTTGTACTCATCATTGTAATCTGGAGGAGGCACTGCACTCATATCAGATGATGAGGCAGTAGCAGCAGCAGGTGCTCTTGGGGGTCCTGACAAAATAGAAGCAAAGATACTTTCATCAATAGAATTCATATATAATTTTATCCTTGCCTTCCAGATGCCAAACTTAGCTAAGTTGCATGCTGGAGGTCTGGTGCTAGAATAATCCTTGGACAGGGCCATGATAGTGAATATCTATAAGCTTAGGTATCTATCAGGATCTTGTGACTTAGGTGTTAGCCTATTCAGTCAGTCAACCTCCCTCTGGTACCAATTGAAAGTGAAGGGATAGATAATACTCTAGAGGAGGGGTGAATAGAGTTATCAAATTTTGCACTAGACAAAACTTAATAGTCTACCCAACTCCCTTGGAGTGAAATGCGGAATGAAAAGATTATAGATATAGAAATAACCCTAAAGCCTAACACAAGTGTTGTGCACAAACTCAAGCTAACTGTAATTACAGTTAAGGCTTGGAAATCCTAATCAGCAACTAGCACACCTAATTATATCTAATCACAGCCACAATACAAGTAATTAAACAAGGCAATCCAGACGACACAAGGAATTTATAGTGGTTCCCCAAACAACTTGGGTACGTCCACTCTTCTACCAACAAGGTAGGAATCCACTCAGGTTTTTGATCAGGTGCCCTGCCACCAACAGGATCTGCTTCAGGTAGATCCAGAAACCCTTTAGACTTTTGATCAGGTGTCTAAAAACCGAACACAGGTTTTTGATCAGGTGCCCTGCAACCAAGGGATACTTTTAAAGGGAGTAATAACCCTGTATAGGAGGGGGAAAGAAGGTTAAGATGTCTTCTCTATTTTACAATAGATTAGAGAAGCACAAAGACTTGCACTGAGCTAGAAAGCTCAAGGAATCAAGGCTCCCCCTGGCTCAAAGAATGTCCAGGTGAAGTCTTGCTTCAGTGCAGAAAATCTTCAGAAAGATCTGAAGGAAAAACTATAAGAAGATAAATAAAATAGAAAATGGAAATCTTCTAGCAGCTATCTTCTTCTTCTTCTTCTTCAAAATAACTCTGAGTTTGAACTTCCTTGAAGCAGGAGAACTCAGGTTGAAGAAGAGCAGAAGAGCTTAACACTTCTCAGTTGGATGAATATTGCTGAGAGTAGTTAAACTTGGTCTTGATGAAAGCTTGAATGCTTAAATGAATAACTGGTTAGCTAGCTGAAATCCTTCTCCAAAGGATTCTTTTTATAGCAGCAACAAGCAATGGATCTTTTCAATTTGAACTGTTTGTCTTCTTCTGAAACTTGAAACCTGGGCTGCAAATATCACAAAGATAAACAAACTCTGCAGCAAAATATTCTATAAAAGGGATAAACCTTTTTCTAGGAAGCTGCAGGAAGCAATCTGATAATACAGGTACTAAATAAAATCACATCAGAGATAAACTCTTTATAGCAAAAGGAAGACTTTTCAGTCTAACGGCTATAAAGGACTGACAGCAGATAAAGTAAAATACAATGTCAGCTAATAAGACAAACAACTTTATCTGAAAAGATTTTACTCAGGCAAAAGGGATGGAGCAGATATTGCCTGGAAATATTATCATAAAATAACTGAAATAACATGCCAGATAAAGTATTAATTAATTAAATATAATAAATAAATACAAAATAAAAAGGCAGACAGAAAACGTCGAACGACCCTCGGAGATCGTCGATCGACGCATGGAGATCGTCGAACTATCGGACAGATAGTCGAACGATCTAGATAGTCGAACTATCAAAGGAGATAGTCGAACTATCGCAACAGATAGTCGAACTATCAGAAGATAGTCGAGCTATCAGATAGTCGACCTATCAACAGATAGTCGAACTATCAAAGCAAAACCGATAGTCGACCTATCAACAGATAGTCGAACTATCAACGCAGAACAGATAGTCGAACTATCAAAAGATAGTCGAGCTATCAGATAGTTGAACTATCAAGGCAGATAGTCGAACTACCAAGGGAAATCAGATAGTCGATCTATCAGCAGATAGTCGAACTATCAAAGAACGACAGATAGTCGAACTATCAACAGATAGTCGAGCTATCAGATAGTTGGACTATCAAAGCAGATAGTTGAACTACCAAGGGAAAACAGATAGTCGACCTATCAGCAGATAGTCGAACTATCAGAAGAAAACAGATAGTCGATCTATCAACAGATAGTCGAACTATCAAACAACGCAGATAGTCGACCTATCAAACAGATAGTCGAACTATCAGATAGTTGAACTATCCAAGCAGATAGTCGAACTATCAAATAAACAGATAGTTGAACTATCAATAGATAGTCGAACTATCTCAGCACACAGATAGTCGAACTATCAACAGATAGTCGAACAATCCTCGCAGACAGAACGTTGAGCAACTGATCGACGATCGTCGAACAGTTAGTCGACGATAGTCGAGCGGCGTTCGACTATAGTCGAATGAAAAACTACTTAACCAAATTCTTTATCTAGAAAAGCGGGGACTCTACAGCTAGACCACTAACCATTGACCATAGATATTTCTTGGGTCAAGGGACTAAAGAAGAAGACTAAACTCAAATCAAACTAGGGTACCAACAGATGATTCTACATTTCAGAATCTGATTCACTGCAAGACCTCCAAAGAAATGTGGGACACCTTGATTGTCTACATGGAGGGATCTGAAGAAGTAAGACAGGATAGGAAGTCTATGCTCAACCAGGAATATGAAAGTTTTAGACAAGGAAAAACTGATAGCATAACTGAATGCTATAAGAAATTCTATAGAATTGTGAATGAGTTAATGTCCTATGGAAGAGTCTTCAGTACCTATGAACTGAATGACAAATTCTTAATATCCTTGACAAATGATTGGGACACAAAGATCTGTGCCATAAGAGAAGTGGATAAACTGGCAGAGATTTCTCCTCCAACCTTGCTTGGAAAGTTGTTATCCTATAAAATGCAACTTATGGTGAGGAAGGAGGAGGAAAAGAATTCAAAAGGAGAGCATAGAGAGAAGACAGTGGCCTTCAAGGCAGAAGCCACTAGAAAGAATAGGAGGATATTATCATCTCCTCCTAAGGAAGTTGAAGAAGTTAGTTCTGAAAATTCAGAGAATCAGGGTTCAGAAAGCTGTGAGACAGATGCAGATTTTGCTGCATTTATAAGGCAATTCCAAAGATTCTTAAAGAAGAAGCAGTGGAGGTCTAGGCCCTCCTCATCACAGCAAGTTGATGACTATTATCAGAAGAAAAAGTCATCAAGGAAAGAGAAGAGCAGAAAAAAGCCCAGCAAGGCCACTACTTCAAAGATTGTCTGCTATTGTTGCAATAGGCCTGGACATGTAGTGGCTGACTGTCCTGATAAGAGAAAGGAGTCATCAGACAAGAAGAAGACTTATCAAAAGGGCAAGAAGGAAAAATCCTTTATTGCAAAGAAGGAAAAGAGCCTAACAGATCAATCAACTTCAGAATCAGAATCTGAAGCTGAAGCATATATTGGACTGTATGCTGCTACTGAAAAAGAAGAGTTCATGCAATTGCTAGACTCCATTTATGAACAAGAGGATCATCAGTGCATAGGACTGATGATAGGAGTAGAAGAAGACATGTGCCAGAATCAGTCTGGTCCTAGTAAGATACTATATCCTTCAAAAAAATCTGTTTGTAGTACAAGTGCAGAATCAGCTACATCTGCATCAAGTGATGTAGATGTATTTGAATCTGAAGGAGAAGTCTATCAATTGATAGATAAGTATGGGGACTTGTTGCAGGCCCTTAAGAAAAGCAAGAACCTGGTTAAATCTCAGGCTCAGGAAATTGCTGATCTAAGGGTAGCTGCAACTGAGTTAGAGAAAGTAATTGCTCAGAAGTTAAATGAAATTGCCAAGCTGAAGAATATAACTTTTATTCAGATGGGCACAATTAATTATACCAATGATCAAGTGAAGAATCTGGAGGCCAGACTAAGAATAGAAAAAGATTTAGTGGCTAGTTACTCTAAGCCAAAGTCTATCTTACCCTTGATAGATGAATTTGTGACTCAAAAGGGTAAGGCAGGATTAGGATTCAAAGGTAACCCCAGGGCAGCCCAATTCAAGAGGAAAGGCAAAGCTCCTGTCAAGCCACTAAACCTTTCAGTCCCTATTAAGTTTAGAAAGGTGCAAGTGCCTTCTAACCAATATGATCATGAAAATATTCATGGTCATTTTTAGACTAATGTTCTGATTAACAAGGGTGTAAATGCCAATAGGCCTATCCATGTTCATAAACCCAATGGTTACAAGAAATCAGTGGGTGAAGCTGCTGCAGCACCAGCAATGGACAGAAATTCTTCTGTCAAGGGTGTATCTAGATCTAGATACAATAAGTTTGAATGTTGGTGTTGTGGCAAAAGAGGCCATTTTGCATTAGACTGCTGGCATAACACAAGTGTTAGAAAGAAAAATAGTCTACCTGTTAGAAGAGATAATGGTAGCTTTGTTAATGCTAACCTGAACCAAGGACCCAAGACTTTCTTGGGTTCTAAGGGTAAGTAAATCTGTGTTGCAGGAAAGTCCAAGTGGCCATGCCCCTATTTGGTACTTGGACAGTGGTTGTTCCAGGCACATGACTGGGACAAAGGGGCTGCTGAAGGAGTATACATCTGTCAAGGATGGACCTAAAGTGATCTTTGGTGGATCTAAAAAAGGAATCATCAAAGGGTTTGGTAACATTTCTTCTAACCTAATTACTATCACCCAAGTGGCTTATGTAAAAGGTTTGAAACACAATCTAATAAGCATAAGCCAGCTGAGTGATTTAGGATATGACATTTCATTTGTTAAGGATGGATGTCATATCAAAAGGTCAAGTGATCAAGAGATCATATTGACTGGGTATAGGAAGAGAAATGTATATTGTCTTAATTTTGTATGTGAGAATAAGGCTTCTCCCATCTGTCTTGTAGCTGATGACAATGCTTCTCATTGTGTTAAGTGGCACAAGAGATTGGCTCATCTTAACTACAAGACAATTGGCCAACTCTTTAGCAAAGAGTTAGTGAGGAATGGTCCTCAAGTTAAGTGTATAAAGGAAGGAATATGCTCAGCTTGTCAAAAGGGCAAGCAGACAAAATCCTCCTTTCATAGCCTTGAAAACAAGGATTCTGTGAGGTGCTTATACCTCTTGCATATGGATCTTTTTGGTCCTATGCCAGTTCATAGTCTAGGTAGGAAGGTCTACACTTTTGTGGTTGTAGATGACTATTCTAGATTTACATGGGTGTTCTTTCTGAGACAGAAATAAGAAACCCCAAGTGTCTTACTCAATTTTGTGAAGCAAATTCAGAATGAACTGAATAGTACAGTGGTCAAACTTAGAAGTGACCATGGTACTGAGTTTCAATCTGAAAGCATGACAAAGTTTTGTGAAGACTTTGGGATTTTCCAAGAGTTCTCCTCACCTAGAACACCACAGCAAAATGGCATTGCTGAAAGAAAGAATAGAACATTAATTGAAGCTGGTAGAACACTATTGAGTGACACCTCTCTTCCAGAATATTTCTGGGCTGAGGCAGTAAACACTGCTTGTCATGTAATCAATAGGGCTTCTATCACCAAAAGCCACAAAATGACTCCCTATGAGATTATGAAAGGCAGAAAACCAAATCTATCCTACTTTAGGATCTTTGGTTGCAAGTGTTATATACTTAACAATGGCAAGTCATATTTGACTAAGTTTGCTGCCAAATCCTAGGATGGGATATTTGTGGGGTACATCACAAATAGTAAGGCCTATAGAGTCTTCAACTTGACTACTCAAGTTGTAGAGGAGTCTGTTCATGTTGTATTTGATGAAACAAGATTAATCAACTGTGAGTTGTCTTGTAGATCAAATGATTCAACAGGTATAAGCAAAAGTATAGACAAACTCTCCATTGCTGAAGCAACAAAGAAAGATGAAGCATTGGAAAATGAAGGCTATTGTCCAGGGGGAGTACAAGACTTAATAGGAGCTGATGAAAACCAAGAGGTTCAGCATGAAGAAGGAGCTGGAGATGTTCAACAAGAAAGGAATCTACCTCCAGCTACAAGACATTTAAGAGATCATCCAGCTGATCAGATTATAGGTGATCCAAGACAGGGAGTGCAGACTAGAAGCAGAAATCAAAGCACAGACCTACATTCAAGTTTCCTGTCTCAAATGGAGCCTAAGAAGTTTGAAGAAGCCATCCAAGACCAGCACTGGAATGATGCTATGCAAGAGGAGCTGAATCAATTCAGAAGGTGCAATGTCTGGGAGCATGTTCCTAAACCAAGAGGCCACAACATAATTGGCACAAAGTGGATTTATAGGAACAAATTGGATGAGAGTGGAATAATAGTGAAGAATAAAGCAAGATTGGTTGCAAAAGGATACATGCAGGAAGAAGGGATTGACTTTGATCAAACCTTTGCCCCAGTAGCAAGGTTGGAGGCAATCAGAATGTTCCTTGCCTATACAGCCTATCAAGACTTCAAAGTGTACCAGATGGATGTGAAATTAGCATTCCTGAATGGTGATTTAAAAAAGGAAGTCTATGTAGAGCAGCCATCAGGTTTTGTAGATCCTCTTAAACCTGATTATGTCTATAAGCTTAGAAAAGCTTTATATGGGTTAAAGCAAGCCCCAAGGGCTTGGTATGAAACCCTATCTACTTTCCTTATTGAGAATAAATTCTCAAGAGGAAAAATAGACAAAACTCTATTCCTTAGGGAATCCAAAGGTAAGATCATCCTAGTTCAGATCTATGTTGATGACATAATCTTTGGATCTACTGAAAACAACCTTTGTAAAAAGTTTGCCAAACTTATGCAAGGGAAGTTTGAGATGAGCAGTGTGGGGGAACTTAAGTTCTTCTTGGGACACCAAGTAAGACAGACTGATGATGGCCTATCCATATCCCAGTCTAAGTTCACCAAAGAATTAATTAAGAAGTATGGTATGGAGTCATCCTTCACTATGAGAACTCCTATGGGAACAAGTATGCCTATATGCAAAGATGATGAAGGTAAACCTATTGATGAATCTTTGTATAGAGGAATAGTTGGCTCACTACTATATCTCACTGCTAGTAGACCAGATATTATGTATGCTACATTTGTCTGTGCTAGGTACCAAGCCTGCCCTAAAGAATCTCATTATATTGCAGTCAAAAGGATTCTGAGATATCTTAAGGGCACACCTAATCTAGGCCTTTGGTACCCTAGGAATAGAGATTTTCTACTAACAGGTTATTCAGATGCAGACTTTGCAGGCTGTAGAGAGGATAGAAAGAGTACAACAGGTACTTGTCAATTCTTGGGAGGAAGATTGATATCTTGGAGTAGTAAGAAGCAGACCAGTGTGGCTATATCCACAGCTGAGTTAGAATATGTTACTGTTGGCATCTGCTGTGCACAACTATTGTGGATACAACATCAGCTTAAAGATTATGGTATTCAAGTAAGTAGAACACCTCTTTTGGGTGATTCTAAGAGTGCAATTTCTATTGCTAATAATCCTATTTCTCATAGTAGAACTAAGCACATAGAAATTAAATACCATTTTCTTAGAGAACATGTAGAAAGAGAAGACATCAGATTGGAATTTGTTAAAATAGATTATCAAATAGCAGTTGTATTTACTAAGCCACTGGATGAAACAAAATTCAATAAATTTAAAATTAAATTAGGCATGCTGACCACTGATTAGTTTATCAACAAACTTACAAGTAACATATTAGATTATCAAGTGGTCTCAAGTGGTATTGACAAAAACAGAATTTGGCTAAGTAAAATAGTGTCGACACATTCAGTGATAATGTGTCGACTCAGTGAAGTCATGACGACTAGTCAGAGAATTTGTGTCGACACTTAAGAATCAAATAGTCGACTCATCCAGGAATGTAGTGTCGACTTCACCAAGATAGTGGTGTCGACACTTACAGATTTTGTGTCGACACTTATCCTAAGAGTTGACACAGAATTTCTGATGCTCTACTATGTCTCTCAGGTGTCGACATATCCAAAATTGGTTTCGACACATAGTAGATAGATTTGTTGTCGAGATAATAGAAGTTTGTGTCGACACATTCCATCTGTGTCGACACATATAGACTATTTTTGCCCGCCTTTTGATCTTCTTTCAATAGAAGGTATAAATAGGTCAAGAACTTATTCTGTCGACACGCTTACAAGGTTTTCGAGACTAAAACCCTATGTCAACATTCTCTCTCTCTCTCTTCTCTCAAGCTTTCTCGTCTGATCAATGGCGCCAAAGGTTGCAGATAACGTCAATGAAGGATATGAGTTGGTGCGCAATGGCTTTGCGGATGCCCCGACAGATGTTCAAAGGATTGTCAATCTAATTTCTGAGTCTGGATTAGAGTTTCTAGTTTCTAAACCGACAAAGATCTGGAAGAAGGAGGTGATTGAATTCTTTACCTCTACATCAGTAGATTCAGATGGTCTCAAGATCAAAGCCACAATTCATGGGTCAAAGGTGAAAATTACCACAAGAAGTTTAAGAAAGATTCTCCAATTACCTATCATTGAAAATGAAGAAGAAGTCCCTGCTTCTAAGTCAAGAGAGGCTCTCCAATGGTGTGGATTGGATCCAACCCTGAAGATTGGAGCTGCTTTCAACAGAAAAGGGATGAATCAACAAGGAAAATTTTTGTCTGAAGTGGTTGGCAAGGTGATTCTGTGCAAACCAGGTGGACATGATAGGATTTCAGCCTATATGTTCAGTCTAATAACCAGAATTGTGTTTATAATTCCAACTAACTGGTCTGCTGTAATATTTGATAAAATCAAGGAAGGAATCAAGAAGCCAAATCTGCCTAGAATTATGAGTTTATACCTGATTGGAGTGATCCCTGAGGTTATGTAACAACTGCCTGGGACAAAGATTAATCACATGAGGAAAATGGATACAAGATTATTTTCAAGGTGGGATAGGGTGCTGTCTAAAGATGTGCCTGATGAGAGCAGGCAGGACACCCCTGTGAGATCCCCTGCACATGATCTAAGCACTGCCCAGCATCAAGAAGAGCAAGTGAGAAAGCAGGTTGAAGATCAGCCTGAGTCTGTTCAAGCTCTCACTCCTGCCCAGAATGTATCTACTTCTGAACAGGTACAGGGGGAGCAAGTGCATTCCCCTACCCAAGAAATTTGACATACTGAACAAGTGCAGGAGGTGCAAATGTCTGACCATGTGCAAGAGGAAGACCAAATTGATCTATCAAAAGATTTGAATATTGCAGATCTGGATGATTCAACATCTGTTCCAGCTCAGAAGGAATACACTCTAGATGAGTTATTTCCAAATGTTGAAATTGCTACTGATATAGTAGAGGAGGAGCAAGATATTGAGAAGGTACTAGACATGGAGATAGAGCAAGAAATAGAGAAAGAGCAAGAAATTGAGGAGGAGCAAGAAGTTGAGGGGGAGCCTGTGCATGTTGAGGCTGAACAACAAGGCACTGAGACAGATATTCCTCTTCTTTCTCCCGACAGAGTTCAAATTGACAGTTCATCTGATTTTGAGAATGAAGAAGCCAGACTGGCTAAGAAGAAAAAGCTCATGGTCTTTAAGAGAAGGAGCAAAAGCTATAAGCAGACTCTACAGACTACAACTCTCCAATCTCCTTCTGAATTCAATTATAACATGTTTATGGTAGATTTGCAAGTTAAGTTAGATGACCACAGGTTGGTTGTTGAGAAGTATGTTGATGAGAGCAATAAATCCCTTCAATTTGACTTGGCTCAAGATATTAAATCTATTAGATTTGAAGTAAATATGAATAAGAAGGGGATGACAGATTGCTTCCATAAGGGAGGTAATGCTGTGGTGTTTTTGGCTAAACAACAGCAGTCTATCATCCCTAAAGTGGATGATATTGTTTTAAAGCAAGGTTATGTTTTGGAGAATCAGCTGAGGATGAATGATAATTTGGCTGAATCTCACCAAGAAATTATTGATGTGTTGACAAAGACTACTACAGGGCTGACTGAAGCAAGAGCAAAGGAGATGGAAGAGTTTGATAAGAAACATCAAGATGCCATTGACTCAGTTAAAACTGCTATCACCACATCTCAAAAGGACATATCTGACAAGCTTCAAAGGTTGAAACCCTATTTTAAAGAGGGTGTGAATTATCTGGATGGCCAGATCAGATTTCAGAAGGAAGATCTAAGAGATCATATTTCCAGAGAAATCATAAAGGGGGAGAGGTTGTTAGTTCTTGCTGGCTCTGAGCACACCAAATGGGTGACAAATAGTATTCGAGCCACATTGGGATATCCACCTTTGTGTGATGATGCTATGGTGGCTGAGTCAGGAATTCAAACAGGTCTACTTGAAGGCAATAACCTGAGATTGCCCAAGTCATTTACCCTCCTCCAGATTTTGATATGATTGATCAGCAAGTTCAGGATATGTATAGTCCTCCAAAGGAGGTTACCAAGGTTATTATTGAAAAAGTTAATAAGCCTGATGCCAACTTGAAAGAACAGCAAGATGCTCTACTATCCAAGAAAAGATTTAGAGAGCAGGCTGAACTTAAGCCAGATTTTGAGCAGTGGAGCCCTACTTCAAGAAATATTATACAAACTGCATGGAAGGCTATAAAGGACCAAGAACATGAAAGAGGAAAGTGGTATAATGAAATGGAATGAAAAAAGTTTGAAGCTAGGCAGGAAGCCATAGTGCAGTTCAGGAGAAAAGCCAAGATGGGAAGTCTGCCACCAGATGCTCAGGAGCCGAGCAAGTACTTTCCAAAGCCCTTTCATTACTTTGAAAGGCAAAGGCTCAAGGAAGAAGCACAGAAGAAAGCTGAGCTAAAAGGCAAGAAGCCAGCTGAAGTTGCTGAAGCTCCTGTGAAGGCTCAAATCCAATCTGGCAAAGGAATTGTCATAAAAGAGCCTGATCAGTCTTAGTTCTAAGTTCTTTCAAATGTGTTTTGTAATGTTTTGTTTAATCATTCAATGTAAACATCTGTAATCAAACATTATCAAGTTATAAACAAAATTTTGTTTGGAATCACATATTCATGTTCACTCTGTGATGAATTGTTAATATTTTGTTTATATTAAGTATTCCTGTAATGTCATACATCATCATATTATTTTTTTTATATAAATGGTGTATATCATTAACTAAAAGGGTTATGACTTCTCCAAATAGGGGGAGATTGTTGGGTACATTAGAAAATGTGTACCTGATTTGAAGAAGCCTAACTTAGCTTAATGATATACATCAAGGTGTATTTGATGTTGTTTTAAGTTGACATATGCAGGTGAAGAAGTATTAAAAAATACAGGAAATTATTCTAAGTCCATGTGTCGACATATGAAGAAATTGTGTCGACACTTCAGAATAATTGGTTCGACACTTGAAGGAAGCTGTGTCGACACAGAGAAAGATAGTCGACCACATTTGTGTCGACACTGGGAAGCAGTGTCGACTCACAGAAAGATAATCGACCACATTTGTGTCGACACTGGGAAGCAGTGTCGACTAACTGAAAGATAGTCGATCTCAACTTTGTCGACACTGGGAGGATGTGTCGACACATTGAGACAAAGTCGACACACATTGGCAGAAGTCAACAATACTTGTGTGGACACTAGAAGAATGAGTCGACATATATTGGCAGGATTGACATTTGCTGAGTCGACACCTGAAGGCAGAGTTGACACATATTAAGTTCTGAATCTACAACAACTGTGTCGACACACAGGACTTGTGTCGACACACTGCAAAGTCAAGACCAAGTTATTTTCTGATGAAAGATGAAGTGTTGAGTCGACACAAATTCTCTGTGTCGACTCATTCTCAAGATGAAGTTCTGAAGAAGCTGTGTCGACTTAAAGGCAAATTTGTCGACAACATCAAAGGCTGTGTCGACACCAAAGTTACTTGTGTCGACACATATAGTCAGTTGGTCTCGACACTTCCTGACAGTCTGTCTCAACACTTTGCTGACCAAGACTAAGGCACAGGATCTATTTGAAGACTTGACAGCTGTGGGTTGCAGCCAGTTAACTGATGTTGTCAGACTCGTCAGAAGACAGTTATAAACCGGATCAGCCGATTACCATTAAGAAGGTCTATAAAAAGACAGATTCGGAGAGAAGTAAAAAAAAGAGAGATTGAATTTTGGCAATCAATTTGAGAAATCAAATCAAGAGGGAGTAATACACAAAAGAAGATCTTCATCAGAAGATCTAAGAAGACGATCTCAGGATCGATCTAAAAAGAGTTCTATCAAGAATTCAGAAGTGTCATCAAAGGTGTTGGATAGAGAGAGATTCAGCCATTTGAAGAAGAAGAAGGAAGCCATCACTGGTTTCTCAAGAAGCTGTTTGGGAAATCAACTCAGCTAAGTTCAGATTCAAGAAGCTTTGAAGAAAGCTCAGATTCAGTTGATTTCATTCTTCAGCTGATCAAGAACTGCCTTGTCCTTCTCTCTCTCATCAAGGGCAAGTTAATACAAACTTCTTTTCTAATTTCTATAGGATCTGTCAATACAGATCTGAGCTATAAGCCTGTGTTATAAAGGCTGAGTGTAGGAGAGTTGATCTCTGAGTGGTAGGGCTGTTTGCCTGAGTGTAGGAGAAGGTTCTTCTCTGAGTTGTAGACCTTGTGATAAGGCTGAGGTAGGGATGTTGAGCCTGAGTTGTAGGAACCTTTTCAGGTTCTGAGCTGTAGGATATGTGGATCTGAGTAAAGAGGAAGTTTGGCCGAATCTAGCATACTGCTAGATAGGTGAAGGGGGAAAGTGGATGTACCCAAACCTTGGGGAACCAATATAAAACTGTGTGCAATCTGTGTTGTATGATTTACTGTGATTCCTGTGCTGAGTGTATTAATTCTGTAATTGAATTCTGCCTAAAAGTGAAAATAAGCATAAGAACCTATTCACCCCCCACCTCTAGGTGTTTAGGTTGTCTTGAAAGTAAAACTATCAAGTTGCATGCACTAGATATTGGGGTGGAGTTGGTTCGTGTTCAGGTGATTGAACTGGCGAGGGATGATGGACTGGGGAAGCAGGAGGTATTGGTGTATGGGATTGAGATATGTATGTTTGTTGGAGGGTTGTTGAAGGTGTGGAGGTGTTGGTTGTTGAGATGAAGGTGGAGGGGATGGAATCGTGATGGAGTGGACATCTTCAGGGGGTGGGGGAGCACCTGATACAGCTCTGGTATCCTCAGATGCCCTGGAGGAAGAGGAAGAAGCCTTAGATTGCTTTGGGATATTCGTCTCCCACCTTCCAAATAAGGCACATGGGAGCCTTTTGGAGTCATTGATGAATATGGTCTGGGAGACCAGGGATTCAGTAGCCTTTTCTTGAAGGAAGATTCCTACAATCCTTCCAAAACACACCTCTTTCTTCCTGTTCTTTTTCTTAATCAAATCAAATAATATCTTAGCCCAGTTCACTGGTTTCTTGTTCATAATTGCAAACTTCACTAGAAATTATTGCCTAGTGATATAGTCATGGGAAGTATGCTTGTCAAGCAGTACCTTACCCACCACATCAGCTAAAATTTTATAATCAGCAGACAAATGTTTCTTCAGAAGTTTATTATGGTTTTTTCCAGTATGAACCCTCTTAATCAGCATTTCATCATAATAAGTACTGTTTATTTCCAAATCTTCTTCTCCATTCACTAATCCAAATATTTCAGATAAAATGGCAGGGGTGAGAGAAACTAGGTTACCTGATATTATTCATGTCATTGTATCGGCATCTGGTGTAGAGGAGGTGAAAACCCATTTTTGAATTTCTATTACAGCAATCTTTATCCTTGTTGTCAAAAGGTTCTTCAACTATTGTTCTTCAAATAATTTAAGAATATCTAAGAAGATTTGATCTGAGTGCTGGAATGACTCAAAGTCTAAATCAAATCCAGTATCTTACTTCATCGCTACAAGGGTGCTCGCCGGAATCGCCATGATCATCTACAAAAGGAAACAGAGACACCAAGTGTAAGGGAAACAGAAAGCACGGGATGGAGCTCGAAGAAAACCTATATATAAGCGTTTTTAGAATATGAAGTGACAAACTCCGTCCTATGAAATAAAGAAAATTCTTCGGTCTGAGTCGACAAAATATTTTTTTAATAAAAGAGTTCGTTGATCTAAGTCTTAAGAAGGGAAAACAGTTCGTCGTTCTCCGGTCGAAGAAAATTTTTGAAGCCAGATCGTCGATCTCTAGTCGACAAAAATCACTCACACAGAGAGTTCGTCGATCTCAGGTTGACGAATTATCTCAAGAACATTTCTCAGTTCGTCTATCTCCGGTCGACGAACTGTGGCATATTTTTCGACCAAAGAAAGAAAGTTAAATTAAAGCTTCTTCATTGATCAAACCAAGCTGATTAAAAAAGAACAGATGGTTCATCTCATCCAAGGGTTTGGTGAAGATATCTGCTCTTCGCAATTCAGTGTAGATGTAGACAAGATTAATTTTCTTTTTGTCAACGCACTCTCTAATGAAATGATGCCTTATTTCTATATGCTTTGTTCTAATATGATGCACTAGATTTTGTGCAAAAGAAATTGCACTTGTATTATCACAAAGTAGAGTTGAATTATTTAAGTTGAAACCATAGTCTAGGTGTAACGTCCTGATTCGCGTTAGCCCCCTTACGCACGCTTTTTAGTAAGGAGAATTGATTTAGGCTCAGAGAGTGCAAGCAATCAGGCGCGCACTTGTGGGGAAAAATGAAGTTGGACCTGTGTATGACACGGGTAGAGAAACGGGCGTGTCCCTACCTATGTGTCGTGGCTTTGAGTGTCATTGCTTTGAGTGATAAGAAAATGGCGTTGAGTGGCTTGTCCCGAGAAGTGGCATTGAGTGACATGGCGTTGAGTGGCATGGCATTGAGAGTTAAGTAGTCATTGCCCCGAGAATGACACGGGTAGAGACACGGGCGTGTACCTACCCTTGTCCGTCAAGTCAAGCTCAACAAAATATGTCCAAAGCAGGACAAAGGTATAGACACGGGCAGAACCACGGTCGTGTCATCTTGACACGGGTACAGACACAGGCGTGTCAGTACCCGTGTATGTGCACGAAGCGGTAGTCGAACTATTGACGTCGTTTTGCCCGAGCAGGACACGGGTAAGGACACGGGCGTGTCCCTACCCGTGTCACCTCTGAATAAAAAGTGCAAAATGAAACTGATGCCGTTCATTTCGCTTGTGCTGATGGGGGTGGTTTCGTGAAGAGGAATTGCCTTAAGAGGTTGAATAAGGGTGGGGGAACTTTTGGTTGTGATTTGGGATGATCGGATTGAGGAGGGAGATGAACCGATGCCATTCATTTCGCCTCAAGATGTGTGCAGAAATCTATGTTCTGCACGCAACGATCTTCTTGGGTATTTTTAGGGAAGATATGGCAAAATCTGGGCTTCTTGATGTAGGCGAGGGGTTCCGAAGAAATAAGTCTAGATTAGATAATTATTTCCCGCAAGAACAGGAGTTCGCATGCACACGATTACGACGCTCACACGGTTTGGACAATAACACAAACACGTGACGTGCACTTTTAGGGGTTTCAATACGATTGATTTTTATGTCACCCAACGCAAACAAATGTGATCCTAGCCTCTCCAACTTGCGTCGATCACTATGCAACGTTCACAACCACAAAGGAGATAATCCGGACTAAAATAACGATTCAAACAAAGTCCGAAAACAGCCCCAAATCAAATCAACATAAAGTTATACCAAATCCGTTTGAGCCACTTGAAATCCTAGGCTTAACCAACCAAGATTTGCAAGTGTCCAAAAGAACCTACCCCTTCCAAGATCTATCAGAAAGTTCGAAAAAGAATAGATTTAAATCATATTTTTCTATGCAAATAAACTTCAATATTTAGGATAGAAAATCAGCCACAATTCCACCATTAATCTCACAAAACATAAGGAAGAATTACACAAGATGTAAGGGGGGAGATTACCCATAACCAAAGAGACGAGCACACAAAGATAACTTTTGGAAGAGTCGCACTTCCACCGGATCCGTCGGAGTCGCACTGGACGGAGGACGCTAGCCACCTTCTTCGGAGTCACACCGGAGGAGGGAGGAGGTCGCCGGACAGTGGGGCAGCACCAAGAGGGGCGGCGGCTTGGGCGATTCTTCAAGGGGCGTCGGGTAGGAGAAGGCTTCACGCCAAACTCAAGGGGGCAGCCATCAGCTCTCTTTTTCTTCTTAATTTCAGCATGCTCTAATCTGAACCCTAACCCCTCTATTTATAATATACACCACTCAATCTCCACCCTTCATCAAACAAATAAAACCAACCATCCAAATGCTAAACGCAGTCCAAAATCTGAAATTAAACAACACTTAATAAGATTTATAAATTTATAAATTTTATTCTATGATTGGAATAAAATTTATAAACATATATAATCTATAAATGAGAACTAAAATATAGTAAAGACATGCATCAACTATGGCAAAGATATGATGCGGCGATGACGGCGAAGATATGACGCGGCGATGGCGGTGAAGATATGACGTTGCGATGGCGGCGAAGATATGACACGGTGATGGCGGCGAAGATATGACGCGGCGATGGCGGCGAAGATATGACATGGTGATGGCGGCGAAGATATGACGCGGCAATGGCGGCGAAGATATGACGCAGTGATGGCGACGAAGATATGACGCGGTGATGGCGGCGAAGATACGACGCGGCGATGACGGTTTAATTTCGCGGCAACGTCCGTCATAGTCTTGAAATTTAATATTACGGCAGCGGTCAGAATAATGCGACGAGGCTACGTCGTCCACGAACATGTCACGAATATATGGCGGGGCATCATCGCCATCAATCATCCCCCACTAAAAATCACTCATCACCGATGAGTGGGCCTGGAGAGGAACACGGTCGAAGGCAACATCAACATGTAGCAAATCTGGCTCGTGAATCCATATCGTAGTAGAGCAGTCATCACTCATCAAAGAGAACCTGTCAGACATAACAACAACAACAAAACTTTCGAGGAACCTCGAAAGGGTGTCAATCCAAAGAAAAATAACTAGAATCTTACCATCCGACGCAAAAACCAAGGAACCCCAGTGGAAGATAGACATGGAAGAAATCTCACTCCCCAACCCAAGAGAAGTTGTAGTTGAAGAAGGAAACGTCATAGAAGGCCACTCAGGTGGAAAAGAGACATGCAATTTTAAATCCGAAATACTGAAAAGAGGTGAAACACCCCATGCATCGCAAAAATTCGATAAAAATGCATCAAGTCCGAAGTTTTTGACAATCATGGGTGGGTCGGCATTTCGAAATGTTAATTCTATGACGGAGCCAGTAGGCCTCTGCTCGGGGACTAACCAAACTAAATTCAAATCATCAACTCTAGAGTAGGATGCTCTCCGAAGTGAATGAAAATGCATGCAACACAACTCCAAGAAGCCAGCTAACGTCACCGACATGTGCAAGCGATGATCAAAGAGGGATAGAGGAAAGATATGTACCACCTGATATGATGGATAAAAATGTCGTGATGACACCAAGTTAAAAGGTACGATCGTCATAGAATCATAAACGGCAGACAATGAAGACATATCCATAATCATACACTTAGCGAAATTGTCAATCACAAGTAATGCGTAGTCAAATCTACGAAGGGTGGTGGAAAGACCGAACACGAGAGTGATCAACTCATCAACACATATACGCCGAGGCATGTCCATGGTAGGGACTAATAAAGTGGGCATCTCGCAATAACTCGAACTTGGCCTAACTAATCCGCATCCTAAAAAGTTCGCTAGTCGAGTCAAATGAGCGGAAGGGATGACCGGTAAAATTGTTCCTGGAATAAAATCTAGATTAGATGAAGAGATTTCACGTGATGGTGACAATACCAAAGAAAGCTCATCCGAAAATACACTATTAGAGTCGTCCAAACCTACCCTTCCCTCGCTAAGTAGTTCTTCCACGACACTAGGTATATCACCTCCTTCAGGCTCATCAGACACATCATCAACTATCGCAGAAGGCTCAGAAGTAGGCTCAAAAAAGGTCAAGGCCGTAGTCAGGATGGGACACTCAATAGTATGGTGGTCAGACACCACACTAGCATAGCACGTAGGAATCATCTTATTACTCCCGCTGACAAGAATACTCTCACCCTGTGGGCTCATGGCATCCCTATCAATAATATTCGTCGAATCCGAAATATAGGACCTAAACGGTTTATTTTCCCTAAAGGTGGAAGTAGGCACACTGTGGACAGGCCGACCTTTGTGGGGATAAGATCTACTCAGAGGTCTACCGTCATTCATATAAGAAGGTATGGACCTAGAGCCATAACGACACTCACTCACTGGCTTGGAGCAATCAGTGCGGAGGTAATCAGGGTCAAATTGATAAGTGAGTATGCTACGCATGTGAGGCCACGCATAAGCAATACCACCTACGCGACGCTCTTCATTTAGCCAAAACACTTGGGCTTGTCTTAACAACTTCTCTCGAGCGACAACAACCTTTTGGAGGTCATCCAAGGCGTGCAAACAGAAATAACATTCCATCTCCCTAAGCCAATCCCTAAAAAGTTGTGGATGCCGGTAGCCATCATAAGTGGGTGCATCTTTTCTAGTGCGCGGAAGAGTGTAGAGATGGTTGGGTTTTTTTTGGCTTGTAGGCAAAGTAGGGGTGCAGTTAGCCATAACTTTAGCAAACAGTTCCCGAAGGTCCGACATGGAAACATTAACGTCATGGGACATACTCAGTGGGGACGGGAGAGCACGATCAACACGTTCTAAGGTGCGTGCAAGAGGAAATAGTTTTTTTTTTGGAGATAAAATCACCCTACAGGTAGAATTTTTTTTTGGGAAAATGATTTTTCCTAGGGCTGGCTGACCCTATATTGAAAACAAAAGATTTTTATAATTTCTCGACGTGATAAAAATGTAGACGTTAAAAATTTTTTTTTCTGGAAGTTCACTGAAAAAATAAAAAATTCAGCCCGCTATTTGCAGATCAGCTAGACAGAATTACGATTTTCGAATTTGCAGGCTGACCTAACGAGGACGAATCGAAAAATTTTCTATTTTAATGTTGCTTGAAATAAGTGCAGGAAGCTACAGAAAAATTCAGATTTTTTTGACAAGTTTTAAAATTTCGAGGGTTTTACTAAACGCAGACCAATCCGAAAATTTCAGATCCTTGAAAGATGAGATCGACCAACAAGGAACGCAGAGAGGATGTTTGCAACGTGGAAGTTGAAACGACCGCCTCTGATACCAAATTGATGTAGGCGAGGGGTTCCGAAGAAATAAGTCTAGATTAGATAATTATTTCCCGCAAGAACAGGAGTTCGCATGCACACGATTACGACGCTCACACGGTTTGGACAATAACACAAACACGTGACGTGCACTTTTAAGGGTTTCAATACAATTGATTTTTATGTCACCCAACGCAAACAAATGTGATCCTAGCCTCTCCAACTTGCGTCGATCACTATGCAACGTTCTCAACCACAAAGGAGATAATCCGGACTAAAATAACGATTCAAACAAAGTCCGGAAACAGCCCCAAATCAAATCAACATAAAGTTATACCAAATCCGTTTGAGCCACTTGAAATCCTAGGCTTAACCAACCAAGATTTGCAAGTGTCCAAAAGAACCTACCCCTTCCAAGATCTATCAGAAAGTTCGGAAAAGAATAGATTTAAATTAGATTTTTCTATGCAAATAAACTTCAATATTTAGGATAGAAAATCAGCCACAATTCTACCATTAATCTCACAAAACATAAGGAAGAATTACACAAGATGTAAGGGGGGAGATTACCCACAACCAAAGAGACGAGCACACAAAGATAACTAGTGGAAGAGTCACACTTCCACCGGATCCGTCGGAGTCGCACCGGACGGAGGACGCTAGCCACCTTCTTCGGAGTCACACCGGAGGAGGGAGGAGGTCGCCGGACAGCGGGGCAGCACCAAGAGGGGTGGCGGCTTTGGCTATTCTTCAAGGGGCGTCGGGTAGGAGAAGGCTTCACGCCAAACTCAAGGGGGCAGCCATCGGCTCTCTTTTTCTTCTTAATTTCAGCATGGTCTAATCTGAACCCTAACCCCTCAATTTATAATATACACCACTCAATCTCCACCCTTCATCAAACAAATAAAACCAACCATCCAAATGCTAAGCGCAGTCCAAAATCTGAAATTAAACAACACTTAAAAAGATTTATAAATTTATAAATTTTATTCTATGATTGGAATAAAATATATAAACATATATAATCTATAAATGAGAACTAAAATATAGTAAAGACATGCATCAACTATGGCGAAGATATGACGCGGCGATGATGGCGAAGATATGACGCGGCGATGGCGGCGAAGATATGACGCTGCGATGGCGGCAAAGATATGGCACGGTGATGGCGGCGAAGATATGACGCGGCGATGGCGGAGAAGATATGACGCAGTGATGGCGACGAAGATATGACGCGGTGATGGCGGCAAAGATACGACGCGGCGATGACGGTTTAATTTCGCGGCAACGTCCATCATAGTCTTGAAATTTAATATTGCGGCAGCGGTCAGAATAATGAGACGAGGCTACGTTGTCCACGAACATGTCACGAATATATGGCGGGGCATCATCGCCATCACTTCTGACTAAACATGAGAGTCGTAGCCCTTGGAATTACCTTTCCGACGAGTGGTTACACGCCTTTAGGTGAATTTGTTAGCCATGATAATGTCTGACCGAAGTAGAGGGCTGTCGGACTAAGCGTGCAGAAATTGTATTCTGTACGCAGCAGGCTTTGGAGTCAATTTCATGTATGATAAACTCTGATTTTGGTTGTAGACTGAACATGAAAGTTGTAGCTCATGGAAAGAACTTTCTATCGAGGGGTTACACGCACTCACCAATTTCTTGTAGCCACGGGAACCTCCGGTTGATGTTGCTGTCCAGCAGGTGTTCTGCCTCTGAAATTCCTGGGTAAGTGTAAAGGTGTGTTTGGACTCAGAAGAGATTTTGTAACAATCCAACGTTAAGTTGTAGACGAATGATAATATGCTTAATTGTGATAATTCAACGCATGATGAAATTATTGTATAGACCCCACGTAAACAAATGGTGAAATGGTGTGTGGTTGAACGAAACGACTTGTTGGGGGTTAGTGAACGAAGGATAATTATAACAAGATTTACTAGAGTTTGGGTAATTGTTCGGTGTTGGTTGTTATGAATATGTGATGTGTTAAATAGGTGGTTAAATCATGAGTACACAAATGATTGATTTTGGGTAAAGCAGTTGTAAGTGGTTATGTTACAGTTATGTGGCAATAACATAAGACGTAATCATGATCTTGAGGCTTATCATATAAGGGAGTCTAAAATTCTCCATTGTATGAGGTGCTTCGCTGCTTGTGTTTGTGGTAAACTCTTGAGGTTCCTTGGTTACTGGATTGTGAAGGGAGTGAGTGCGGATAACCGATCGCACTGGTTGGTAACGTTAGGAAGAATCATAAATGGACGGTTGGGATTTGGTCCTCAGTGTTCATGTCCCGAGGCTCCTTCCGTGCCAAGTGGTCGGTTGGGCTTGGTCCTTGTACTCATTTCCGAGGCTCCTTCCGTACCATGAAGTGGTTGTATTACATGCGGTGTGAGTCGATACGCGGTGTCGTAATCCCGGGTTAAGGATAGTGTGGCAGGTCTACGGGCTCGCCGCCGTCATACCGATGGGAGTTGACGGATAGACCTTTGGCAGTTGGGCTTTGTCCTCGGTTTTCACGTCCCGAGGCTCCTTCCATGCACAGTGAATGGTTGGGCTTGGTCTTCGTGCTCATTTCAGAGGCTCCTTCTGTAACACACCTTGGCTAGTTCGGGGCTAGGATCTCGGTGCACATCTACCCGAGACACCCGCTGAGCCATAGTACGCATGTGAGCTCCGCTGTTGTGTTCTTAGCATTGAGGCGTATGAAGGCCTTGGCCAGGTAGTGTGGAGACAAGCCTAGTAGTGGAGATGCCCACTCCATTATCACTGTATGGCCATAAAGGATGACTCCTGAGAGGTTAGCTACCTGCACGAAAAGTGGGAACTTCAAATCTGTGTCGACATAGCGATTGCATGTACGTTGTCATGGGTTAGTTATTGCATTACATACATGTCATTACACTTCATTGAATACACAAAGATCCTCATCATATAAGTTTGTATGGGAACTCCTATACGATGAGTTACTTACTGCTGAACGATCCTCAACTTACATGCTTGTATGGACATCTATATAAGTTGAGTTACTTACTGTTATAATATTATACTCTCATGCTGCTGTAGATGATAGAATTTGCTAGAATAAGTTGTTGCTCATTTATTACACTACTTTATATACATATTGATTTACCACTTGCTTGTACCTATGTTTATATATATTGTACCCTGTTCCTTTCTCTGTCCGGTGCCGAGGAGTCACCGGGGGAGCGGATGTGAAGCCACTTAGTATTTATGACGAACGATTGTTACGTCTTCTTTTTAGGAGGATACCCCGCAGGTGGAGCAGCAGGTTATGCAGCCGGACAGCCAGGCCAGGACGATAGGGCCTGAGGGGACGGTACTGTCGCTACCGTAGGTTACTGATGTGAGTGTGAGAGGTTTTTGTTGTACCCTTTTTGGGAAAACTATTTACGTACTCTGATATTTGAAGCTTCTTGTAGCTTCTTAACATATGTATTTTTTGGACTATATGCTTGGTGTGGATTTGACTTCTGTGTTATATTTTTGTTGGGTTGGTAATGTGTGATATTGGTTGTGGCAGGCAGAATAGGCGTCTTGTGGTACGGGCTAACCCGAGTGTTAGTGCTAGCGCAAGGAGGCTGTTCTGTGTATAAGACACCTCTCGTGTCATGTTCTGTGTTCCGGGAGGGGGGGTCTTACAAATGGTATTAGCTTGCTACGGTCCTGAACTGAAGAAGTCATTCAACAATGGTACAACCCCCGTTCCTTTAGTCAGTTTGCGGACAAACTGACTTTGCAGAAGCAGTGGTGTGCCCATATGTAATTCACGCTAAGTTTGTCCATCTTTGATCTTAGATTAGCCGACCTAACCTTAAGTTTGTACCTTGCGTGTAGATCCCAGTAAATGTTGAGCCTGTGAGGGGCACCCCCGCCCCATCCGTACCTACACAATTCCATCAATCCGAGCTGGGGCAGACGATCACAGCTATCCTGGACACCTTCAGGTCCCAATCCCAGCACGCCCCTGTACAATAGAAGGGTCCGGGATCCACTTGGTTAAGCACTTTCCGAGCTCTCTCCCCTCCTGCTTACCTTGGGACGGAGTCGGCAGTGCGTACGGAAGAATGGCTCGACCCTGTACAAGAACTGTTTGCAGGAATAAGGTGCCCAAACAATATGGCGGTGACCCTTGTAGTGACACTCTTAGAGCTGCACGCCAAAAGGTGGTGGAAGTCCCTCATGGGCTCCACTTTTTAAGGACGGCTGTACACACATATCAGTTAGAGTGAATTCTATGAAGCCTTTTTAGAGCATTTCATACCCTCGGCCGCTCGGGATAATCTTGAAGAGAGATTTTTACAACTGAAGCAAGGGTCCAAGTCGGTGACCGAATACCAACGGGAGTTTCAGCACTTGGCTAGATTTGCTGAATCTTATGAGTTAGATGATAGAGGATACGCAAAACAATTCCACAAAGGCTTGAGAGACCCCCGGAGGCAAGCCTTTTTGTTTATAGTGGACTCTAGTCTAGCCGAGATTATTGACATGGCAAAGAGGTTGGAAGCGGACCACTTGGAATTGCTTAAGAGGCTAGCTTAAGGCGTGATGGAAGCTGGCCCCAGCAATAGAAGGAGATTTGATAAAAGAGGAGGAAGAGGATACCGAAGAGGTGGCGGACGTTTCCCCAAATATTTTAGAATGGAGCGCCCGGTTCCGCAACCACCAACATTGCCTCAACCTAACCAATTTCAATAACCCGGTGGGCGGCAGGGGCGAGTGTGCTTCGAATGCAACCAACCGGGCCACATTTGACGCTACTGCCCGCAACTATTTGGAAATGCGCCTCTCGCTTTCCCTCTAGCAGCTCCTCAATGGCGGGGGCACATGCGTGGTCGAGGACGAGGACCACGAAGAGGAAACCCCAGGCCCGCTCGGGATCAGATGTATGCGTTAGACATGACTCAAGAGCGGAACCCTCAGGATATGATTGTAGGTATGATTACACTTAGTCATTTTATTTTCATTAATACCCTCAAGTTGCTTAAGATATACTCGACGCCTAGCTTGAGAATTATTATTGACACTTAGGCACCATAATGGTCGGCGGGAAACCGACCTATACGTTATTCGACACCGGTGCCTCGCACTCTTTTGTGTCTAAATACTTCATCAAAGATATATATGGAGTGCAATACTTCACTGATATTGCTCGAAGGGTGCGCCTTCTAGACAGATCGAAGATGACGGCAACCGTGAAGTGCGAGTTTGAGGTTCTCCTTGAAGGAAAGCTCTTCGACACTCTTGCCACCGTTTTGGGAATGCCAGAGTTCGACCTCATTTTGGGCATGGTATGGCTGGATCAGCACTATGCGAAGATTGACTGCGCGCAGAAGAGGATCTCGTTGAGACATGGAGATTCGGAGGTCATCTTTCAAGGTATTAACTTTGCGCCCCGTATGATGTTATCTTCAATCAAGGCTTTAAAAGTCCACATGAAGGGGGATGAAGTTTTCATGATTTACTTCGAGTTGAAGGAGTTGGCGTTGGATATCAAGGATGTGCGGGTGGTGCGTGATTTCCCCGAAGTATTTTCGGAGAAATTGCCACGATTACCCCCACACAAAGAAGTAGATTTTCAAATCAAGTTAGTACGGGGTGCCAAGCCTGTCTCCAGGACTCCTTAACGAATGGCCCCGAAGGAACTCGCCGAGTTTAGAGTTCAGCTGCAAGAGTTGGTAGAATCAGGGTTTGTTCGCCCCAGCTCATCACCTTGGGGAGCCCCTATTCTATTTTTTAAGAAGAAAGATGTAACCCTTCAATTGTGCATAGACTATCGGGAGCTCAACTGACTGACGGTATGAAACACCTATCCGTTACTTCAGATCGATGAGTTGTTCGTTCAACTGGTGGGAGCGTATTGGTTTTCCCATCTAGATTTGTGCACGGGGTATTATCAATTGAGAATACAAGAGGATGATATTCAGAAAATAGCTTTCAGCCAAAGGTACGTTGGGCCCAACGTTATATTGGAAAAGATTAGACCGTTGGCATATCGGTTGTTGTTACTGCCGGAGCTAGAGAATCTTCATGACGTATTCCATGTGTCGTCACTCTGAAAGGAGTTGTTGCGGCCCGAACAATATGTCCCAACCACTGATGGAGTAATTGCAACTGATAGGTCGATGTAAATAGAGCCTGTGCGGATAGTGGACAACGAGACGAGGATTTTACGCCGCAAAAGTGTTCCTCTGGTAAAAGTGTTGTGGTCCAATCATGGGAAAGAGGAGTACACGTGGGAGCTGGTGGACATGATGCAAAAGCGCTATCCGGAGCTATTTCATCAAGGTAATCTTTAAAAAATCATATTTTAATTTATGTCTATTTTATGCTTTTCTCTCCCTGTAGCCTTAACCTTATTTCGGGGACAAAATATTTATTTTGTTTATAGGATTGTTAACGTCCCGATTCGTGCTAGGCCCCTTGCGCGTGCTTTTGAGTGACGATAGCGTATTTATGCCTAGAGAGTGCAGGCGATCAGGAGCGCACTTGTGGGGAAAAATGAAGTTTGCCCTGTGTATGACACGGGTAGAGATATGGGCGGGTCCCTACCAGTGTGTTGTGGCTTTGAGTGCCATGGCTTTGAGTGATAAGAAAGTGGTGTTGAGTGGCTTGTCCCGAGAAGGACATGGGTAGAGACACGGGCGTTTCCCTACCCGTGTGTCGTGGCGTTGAGTGGCATGGAATTGAGTGTCTATTTTGTGTATGACATGGGTAGAAACACAGGCGTGTCCATACCCGTGTTCCATGGCATTGAGTGGCAAGGTGTTGAGTGACATGGCATTGAGAGTTAAGCAGTCATTGCCCCGTGAAGGACACGGGTAGAGACACGGGCGTGTCCCTACCCGTATACGTCAAGTCAAGCTCGACAAAATATGTCTAGAGCAGGACACGGGTATAGACACAGGAAAAACAATGGTCGTGTCACCTTGACACGGGTACAGAAACGGGCGTATTAGTACCCGTGTATGTGAACGAAGCGACAGTCGAACCGTTGGCACTGCTTTGCCCGAGTAGGACACGGGTAAGGACACGGGCGTGTCTGATGCAGTGGCCTAGAGCCGCCCCGCTCTGTCGGACTCACACCGAGCCAAAGGAACACGAATGGCACCCACTGCCGGGCTGTAGCCCAAGCACCCCACCCATGACCGCACCTATTCTCAGCGCGGCGGGATGTTGAGGCGAGGTATCGAACCCAGCCCCCTTGATAAAGAGCTTTCCTAACAGCTCTCATCACCAACTGAGCTGCAGCTCAGTTGGTGATGAGAGCTGTTAGGAAAGCTCTTTATCAAGGGGGCTGGGTTCGAGACCTCGCCTCAACATCCCGCCGCGCTGAGAATAGGTACGGTCAAGGGTGGGGTGCTTGGGCTGCAGCCCGGCTGTGTGTCGCTGGACGTGCTCCTCTGGCTAGGTTGTGACTGCCATCATAGCGGGGCGGCTCTGGGCCCACTGCATCAGTGTCCCTACCCGTATCACCTCTGAATAAAAAGGGAAAAATGAAACCCTAGCCGTTTTCATTTTCTTCCAAGCCATATCTTCTAGAGAAACTTCTGGAGGAGGGAAGAACTGCTGGAGAAAACCAAACTCCGAGAGGAATCGCCAACACCGCCAAGGAAAAGGGATGCCGATGAGAAGAATGACAAGATCCATGGCCGGAAATGGTGGAATCGCTGGAAATGAGGTGAGCTTCCACGCCTCTCCCTTGGTGCTAGATCTATAGTTATCCTTAGGCGAGATATCGACTCAAAAGAGTCTTGATGTGTGAGATGAAGATTTCTAGGAGGACCATGCTAGAACTTGTGTTTTAAGGTTTAATCATCTTCAACCTCCCCTTCTTTCAAAGTGATGATGGGGGTGATTTCGTGAAGAGGAATGGCCTTAAGAGGGTGAATAATGGTAGAGTAACTTCTGGTTGTGATTTGGGAGGATCGTCTTGAGGAGGGAGATGAACCGATGTCATTCATTTCGCCTCAAGATGTGTGCTGAAATCTATGTTTTGCACGCAGCGACCTTCTTTGCTATTTTCAGGCAAGTTTTGGCCAGATCTGGGCTTCCAACTAAACACGAGAGTCGTAGCCTTTGGAATTACCTTTCCGACGAGTGGTTATACGCCTTCGGGTGAAGTCGGTAGCCACGGGAATGTTTGATCAAAGTAGAGGGTTGTCACACTAATCGTTCAGAAATTGTATTCTGTACGCAGCAGGCTTTGGAGCAAATTTCATGTATGATACACTCTTATCTGGGTTGCAGACTGAACATGAAAGTTGTAACCCATGGAAACACCTTTCCATCGAGGGCTTACATGCACTCACCAGATTCCTGTAGCCACGGGAACCTTCGGTTGATGTTGCTGTCAAGCAGATGTTCTGCACCTGAAATTCCTGTGTAAGTGTAAAGTTGGGTTTTGACTCGGGAGAGATTTTGTAACAATCCGACGTTAAGTTGTAGGAGAATGATAATATACTTAATTGTGATAATTCAACGCATGATGAAATTATTGGATAGACCCCACATAAACAAATTGTGAAATGGTGTGTGGTTGAACTAAACGACTTGGTGGGTGTTTGTGAACGAAGGATAATTATAACAAGATTTACTAGAGTTTGTGTGATTGTTCAGTGTTGGTTGTTATGAATATGTGATGTGTTAAATAGGTGGTTAACTCATGAGTACACAAATGATTGATTTTGGGTAAAGGAGTTGTAAGTCGTGATGTTAAAGTTATGTGACCATTACATTAGATGTAATCATGATCTTGAGGCTTATCATATAAGGGAGTCTAAAATGGTCCATTGTATGAGGTGGTTCGCTGCCTGTGTTTGTTGTAAACTCTTGAGGTGCCTTGGGTACCGGATTGTGAAGGGAGTGAGTGAGGATAAACGATCGCACTGGTTAGGGTTGGGAAAATCATAAATGGATGGTTGGGCTTGGTCCTCGGTGTTCATGTCCCGAGGCTCCTTCCGTGCCAAGTGGTCGGTTGGGTTTGGTCCTCGTGCTTGCTTCCGAGGCTCCTTCAGTATCACAAAGTGGTTGTATTGCATGCGGTGAGAGTCGACACGCGGTGTCGTAATCCCAGGTTATGGATAGTGTGGCAGGTCTACGGGCTCGCCAATCGTTACACCGATGGAAGTTGACGGATACACCTTGGGCGGTTGGGCTTGGTACTCGGTGTTCACATCCCGAGGCTCCTTTCGGGCCAAGTGAATGGTTGGTCTTGGTCCTCGTACTCATTTCCGAGGCTCCTTCCGTATCACACATTAGGCCAGTTCGGGGCTAGGATCTCGGTGCACATCTACCCGAGACACCCGCTAAGCCGTAGTACGCATATGAGCTCCGCTGTTGTGTTCTTAGCTTTGAGGCATATGAAGGCCCAGGCCAGGTAGTGTGGAGACATTCCTAGTAGTGGAGATGCCCACTTTACTGTCACCGTCTTGCCACGATGGAAGACGCCTGAGAGGTTAGCTACCTGCTCGAAAAGTGGGAACTTCAAGTTTGTGTCGACATAGCGATTGCATGTACGTGATAATGGGTGAGTCATTGTATTACATACATGTCATTACACTTCATTGTATACACAAAGATTCTCATCATATAAGTTTGTATGAGCACTCCTATACGATGAGTTACTTATTGTTGAACGATCCTCAACTTACATGCTTGTATGGGCATTCATATAAGTTGAGTAACTTACTGTTATAATATTATACTCTCATGCTGCTGTAGATGATAGAATTGCTAGAATAAGCTGTTGTTCATTTATTACACTGCTTTATAATCATAGTGATATACCACTTGCTGGTTCCTATGTTTATATATATTATACCCTATTCCTTTCTCCTCCCGGTGTCAAGGAGTCGCCGGGGGATCGGATGTGAAGCCACTTAGTCTTTATGACTAACGGTTGCTACGTCTTCCTTTTTAGGAGGAAACCCCGCATGTGGAGCAGCAGGTTATACAGTCGGACGGCAAGGCCAGGACGATAGGGCCTGAGGGGACGGTACCGTCGCTAGCGTCGGTTACTGATGTGAGTGTGAGAGGTTTTTGTTGTACCATTTTTGGGAAAACTATTTATGTACTCTGATATTAGAAGCTTGTTGTATCTTCTTAACATATGTATTTTATGGACTATATGCTTGGTGTGGATTTGATTTCTGTGTTATATTTTTGTTGGGTTGGCAATGTGTGATATTGGTTGTGGCCAGCAGAATAGGTGTCTTCTGGTACAGGCTAACCCGAGTGTTAGTGCTACCACAAGGCATCTTTTCTGGTCATAAGACCCATCTCGCGCCGTGTTCTGTTTTCCGAGAGGGGGGTCTTACACTATGAGTTGGTTTTGAATCCACAGCATTTGTGAACAGCAACTGTCAGCTGCTATGTACTTAGCTTTTATTGTTGATGTAGACACAAATGTTTTCTTTTTGCAAAACCAGAAGACAAGTCTAGAACGAAGGAACCGGCCTGTTCCTAATATGCTCTTCCTGTCCACTCTACATCCAGCAATGTCAATATAAGAGTATCCAGTTAATTCAAATTCTGACTCTGTTTGATACTAGAGTCCTAAATTAGGGCAACTCTTTATATATCTCAAAATATTTTAAAATAAGGTGAGATTCTTTAGGGTTCACCTGGAACCAAGCACAAAGACAAGTAGCAAACATAATATCTGGTAATTTGCTGTAAGATATAATAGGGACCCAACAATGGCCCTATACACTTTCTGATCAACAGGTTTCCCATGTTCATCAGAATCAACCACAACATTAGCAGCCATAAGTGTTTTCTTAGCTGAAGCATCAGCCATCCCAAACCTTTTTATCAACTCCTTAGCATACTTGGATTGGGATATGAAGATGTCATCTGGGGACTGCTTCACTTGGAGACAAGGAAGTAGGAGACCTCAGTCATGCTACTCATCTCAAACATGGAATGTATAAGGTTGGAGAACCTTTTGCATAGTTTAGGATCTATAGAGCCAAATATAATGTCAACTACATATATTTGTACTAACAAGATTTTATAATGAAGATGCTTAAAAAATAAAGTCCTATCTACTATGCCTCTAGAAAAATTATGCTCTAAAAGAAAGCTGGCTAAGGTTTCTTACAAAGCTCTTGGAGCTTTCTTTAGACCATAAAGAGCTTTATGAAATTTGAAAACATAAGAGGGATTAGTTAAAGAGATAAAACCTTGTGGTTGTTCCACATAGACCTCTTCTTTACATTTAGGAATGCACTCTTTACATCCATTTGATAAACTTTGAAACATTTGTAGGAAGCATAGGCTAAGAATATCCTGATGGCTTCAAGCCTTACAACAGGTGAAAATATTTGGTCATAGTCAATGCCTTCTCTTATCTGTATCCTTGAGCAACTATTCTGGCTTTGTTCCTTATGATAGTACCTTGAGAATCTAGTTTATTTCTAATTACCCATTTAGTTCCAATGACTATGTAGTCTTTGGTCCTTGGGACTAAATCCAAAACTCTATATCTCTCAAGCTGGTTGAGCTCCTCCTACATTGCAAGGATCCAGTGTGGATCTTGCTCAGCATCTTTAATGGATTGGGGCTCAGTTTGAGATATGAAGCAGACATGCATCACGTCCTGGTGGAGTTGATGCCTTGTCTGCACACCAACTAAGATGTCTCCAATCACTTGAGATATAGGGTTATCTCTAAGTGTGATAATCTCAGTAGGAGGAGCTTGTTGATCAACAGCTTGGGGAGCTAATTCCTCTTATGGAATTAAGTTAGCTGTTGTTGGCTCTTCTTTGAACTCGGTGTCTTCATCTTCACTTTCTTCAGCAACATATGGAGAAGGATGTGTAACAACCTTATTGGTGAGGGTCAACTCATCCAACTTCTCACACAAGTTAGGTACCTGTAAAGTTTCACTGGTAGAAGCTATCTTCTCCTTATAAGATATATTAGTCTTATCAAATGAAATATGAATAGACTCTTCAATTTTCATGGTTGATTTATTATATGCCCTATAAGCCTTGCTTAATTGGGAATATCTAAGAAAAATTCCAATTTCAGCCTTGGCTTCAAACTTTCTATTGTATTTCTTGTTGTTTTTATGAATGTAACAAACACAACCAAAAACTCTAAAATAATGTACTTTAAGTTTCTTCTCTTTGAGTAGTTCATAGGGTGTCTTGCCCTTGAGCTTGTGTATCAAACTTCTGTTAAGGACATAGTTTGTTGTGCTCACTGCCTCTGCCCAAAAGGATAGCAGCAAATTAACATCTGCAAGTAATGTGCCTGCAGCTTCAATGAGTGTTCTATTTTTCCTTTCAGCTATCCCATTTTGTTGAGGAGTTCTAAGAGAAGAGAAACAATGCCTGCTACCTTCCTTCTCACAGAATTCTTGTATGGGAAGAGACTCAAACTCAGTACCATGATCACTTCTGATCAATGCAACTAGAGTAGAGAACTCAATCCTTATGCTCTTAAGAATATCTATAAGAAACTTGAAGTTATCTGACTTGTTTCTCAAGAAGAACACCCAAGCTAACCTTGAGATGTCATCAACAATTACTAAGGTATAAGACTTCCCTCCTAGGCTCTGTACAGTAATGGGTTTAAAAAGATCCATATGTAGCAAGTACAGTATCCTGGTGAATCACTCTTATTAAGTGACTTAAAACTATTTTTAGTTTGCTTTCCTAATTAATAAGCCCTGCAAAGGCTTTCCTTCTTGTAGGGGTAAGAAGGCAATTCTCTAACTAGGTTGTCCCTAGATTGTTTTGCAATGTTTTTTTAGGTTTACATGTCCTAATCTCCTATGCCAAAGATCATTGTTATTACTGTTTAGGTTAAACAGACCTATTTCACTTAAAATTAACTATATAGATATTTCCTATTCTAGTACCAGTTAAAACAACTTGGTTATCTATAGAAGTTATAATACATGAAGTTTTGTTAAATTATACCTGAAACCTTTCATCACATAACTTACTTATGGATATAAGGTTGTGCTTCAGTCCACTTACATATGCAACCTTCCTTAAGATGACTGTACCAATTTTGACCTTTCCATATCCTTCAATCTGTCCACAATTGGAATCACCAAATATTACTTTGGGTCCTAACTTTGACTTATAATTGATTAGGTTGTCCTTGTTTCCAGTCATATGCTTTGAACAACCAATATCCAGATACCACTATTGCTTTGTGGTGGGATAGTCTTTCACCTGCAATAAAACAGATTATCTATTCTTCACCCAGGTTAACTTGGATCCTTGTTTATTTACATAACTAAAGCTGGAAATATTTGAGTATTCTGGTTGATTTTTATAACCTAAGGGATGATATCTTCTGGTTGGAATTATCCATTAGTTAAAAGGATTAATATTTTGTCTTGTTTGATTAAATGGTATGTTGGAATTAAAGTTTCTGTTATTACAAACTGGGGCCGACAAATTCTGGTACGTTCGTCATTCTGAGGTCAACAAACGGGGATGAGTTTATAAAACTCCACTCAGAGAATGAAAGTATTCATTTTCTGGGCCCCAATTTCCTCGATCTCTGGTCGACGAACCATACTGGTTTCATCGATCGCAGTTCAGAGAATATTTATAATAGAAGTTTGCATTCTGAGTTCGTCGACTTGAGTTCGACGAGTTGTACACATTTTGTCGATCTGAGTTCGATGAAATCTGCTGAACATAGTGATAGTTAGGATTTTTCTTATTCTTTCTTCTTTTCTTATTCTTTTGTTTTAATTCTGTTTGTTTGATATTATTATCATCTATCTTCTCTTTACCTTTTTCAGAAACAAATTTAATTGGAGTTATTAAGATATTCTTCTGAATCAGTGGGGGCTGGCTTGATGAAGCACCTAAGCCGAGCTTGCCATTTAGCCTGGAATTCACTATGCTTGTGATGTCCATCAGCTTGATACTTCTCCCATTTAGGGATCCTTCAAGTTGCCTGACCTCAACTAATTTATATTTTAATTATATAATCTGTTCATTAGCTAATGCTATTTCATCTTTTAATTTGTTATTTTCAGAAAGCAGGTTTTCTTGTTTATTTAGTCTTTCTCTAAGTTCCTTAATCTCTTTTTCAGAATTAATTAAATCAATACATAAGGACTTGAATTCAGTTCTAAATTCATTTTAATCAAAATCAAAGAAGACAGTACCTGATCTTCTTCAGATTCAGAGTCTTCATTGTCTGATTTTTTTAGCTTCTGCTTCTGAACAACTGCCTGATTCATTGATGGCCATTGGGCAAATATCCTTTGCCTTTACTTCCTCTTCATCTTCACTGGAGCTGGAAGTTGAAGATTCATCTTCAGTCTCACTCCATGTCTCAGCCACAAAGCCTTTCTCCTTCCTTTTATGCTTGTTGGAGGATGGCTTGTATTAATGTTGTTTTCTTATTTCTTTTTCTCTTCTTCTCTCCTTCTTTTGGTTCTCTGGACACTCTGAGATGAAGTGTTCAGGATTCTTGCAGCCAAAAGAAACAACTTCTTTAGTTGTTGTTTGGTCAAACCTGAGCTTATCATCTTGCTTTGATGACTTTCTTCTGAAATCCCTCTTGCCCATCTTGTAAAATCTCTTGGCTAAGAGACTCAGGAATTCTTCATTGCCTGTTGGGGCTTCTGATTCTTCATTTGCTTTTAATGCAATACTTTTCTCCTTTATTCCTGATGAAGGAGTCTTCTGTTCTGCAGCCTCTCTGTACTTTATAAATTGCTCATAAGACTTAATCTTTCCAAGTAGAGATTCTGTGGTGATATCATTTAGAGTTCTTGCTTCCTTGATAGGCTAGATTCTTGAATCCCATGAGATGGGAAATCACATGAGTATTTTGTCATTCACTTCTGTAAGGGTGATGTCCTTGTCCAAGGTCTTTAGCTCATTAATGATTGAGCTATGTCTGTTATACATGTTACTAATAGACCTTGATTCACCCTTTTTGAAGTTATTATATTGTGAGATGAGATTGGATCTCCTATCCTTGCTTTTATCTAATGAATAAGCAACCATCTGGTTAAGGGAATCCCAAATAGCCTTGGCTGATGTGCACTCAGCCACCTTCTGGAAAATGTCATCAGACATTGTCTGAGCAAGAATATTCATGGCCTTTCCATCAGCTATTTTGGCCTTTTTCTGAGCATCTGTCCACTCAGGTGGTGGAACAACATGTGTGCTGGAACTTGAAGTAGATGTTGCCACCAGAACTGGTGGTCCTGTCAAAATATAATTAAAGATATCCTCATCAATAGAGTTCATATACAGCTTGATTCTTGCCTTCCAGATAGCAAACTTATTTAAGTTGTAGACTGGAGGTCTGATGCTTGCATAGTCTTTGTTTTGTGCCATGATGTGAAAACAGAAAAACTAGGAAAAGAAAATCAGATCTAGCAAGGATCTTTTGGTTCAAGTGTTAGCTTGTACAACCAAAGGAACACTCCTCTGATACTAATTAAAAGAAGGGGGTTAGACCTGATTTACTCTAGAGGGGGCGGGTGAATAGAGTAATTATAATTTTGGTTATTTTTAATTTTATCTGAGAAGAAAATAGGTGATACCAATAATAATATAGAAAGAAATAAAAACAGGTTAAGCTAATCTATCTATCATAGTACAACAAGAAAAAGAAAGAAAATGATCACACACAGACAACACAAGAATTTTATAGTGGTTCCCCAACCTAAGTACATCCACTCCTGCCAAATTATTAGGAATCCACTATCAGGTTTTTGATCAGGTGACTGCCACCACAAGATCTATTTCAAGGGAAATCTCACAACCCTTTATGCTTTTGATCAGGTGCCCAAAAACCAAAAATAAACTTTTGAAGGGAGTTAATAAACCCTTTATACAGGAGGTGAGAGAGGGTGATGAGGATTTCTCTTTTGTCTAAACAACAGAGAAGACAAGTGGATATGTTGTTGTCAAGACTCCTTCTGAGATGTTGAGATGGTTCAGAATTTTGGAGCCTTGCTCAGGGTGTAGGTCTTCTGCCTTGTCTGAATTAATCCTGGAATTTTCTGACTGATTCAAGATGTTGTCCTTGAATGTTCCTGGAGGAGAAGGTTGAAGAAGACTCTTGATAGTGATGTATGTTCTTCTTCAGTCTTCAGAATGGAAAAGGAAGAAAACATAATGTTTTCTGTATGTAGAGAAGAAGTTTAGTATGATGTTGTTCTGTGCAACTATATTATCTTCTCTGTATTGTTCTTGTGTTCTTACTGCAGGTCTGGTCTGTGTATATAAGGACTTCCTGACTGAAAAGAGTAAATCTCTTTTATATTCTGCCGTCAATACTTTCTCCTTTGAAATTTTAATTGCTGGCATTAATTGTTGATTGCCTTGGAGAATGAAACGGCTGGAATATCGACTTAAATGAGTTTCCCCAACTATCCCATTAAAATAAGCAAGTAATTAACCTGATGAAGACCATAATTAATAATTCCAATAACGGCTATATTCAGGGGAATATGAGCATTAATTACTCAGGAATATTACTACTAAATAATATAGAAAGTAATGGACAGAAGTAAGGAAAACTTCTCATTCAGTCTCGGGACAGAAATCGTCGACCTCTGAACGTAATTCGTCGACCGGAGTTCCAAGTTCGTCGACCTGAGAATTCCTGTTCATTGACCTGAGCTCTGCGAACTGCATTCATAGAATAACTTGCCAATTCTTTGCTCTGAGTTTTTCTAGTTGAGAATCTATATGAAAGAATCGATCATCAACCTAAGCTCGAATATCGTCGAGCTCAACTCAGAGAAATAACTCTGAGTTCGTCGATCTGAGATCAACGATCGTCGAGCTGAGTTCGAAGAACTTCGAACTGATAATTTGATCTCTGAATTCTTATGTCTTGACTCCATGGAGGTCCTCAGCTGGCTGGTCCATGAAGGTTGAACCTAAAGACTAGCCTAAATTCAAAGACTTATAGACTTGACCCTGGCTATACAATATGGGTCAAACTCAGCCTAATTAGTGAACCTAGCCCAAATCCAAACTAGGGTTCCAACAACTTTCATTTCCCGCCTACTCATTTGAGTAGGACTCGCACTTTATCGCTTTCTTTACTGCTTTATTTTCCCGCCAACTCGTTTGAGTAGGACTCGCACTTTTAGTACTTTAATTTCTCGCCTACTCATTTGAGTAGGACTTGCTTTTCAATTATGCATTTTCTTTTCTTAAGCCGTCCCCATTCCGATGAGTGTCTAACCACTCTTAGCCCTAAGTATCGAAGAGCATTGCCACAGATACAATCACTTTAATTAATTAAAGGTCTCATTTTTCACTTTAATTAAAGCACTTAAGGTTTCCCCAGGTATACGACGCGTATGACCACATATCGATGTGTGGGCTCTATTTCTATTGTCCATATGCAAGCTTGCCGAGAGGCCGTTCGTATGAACCGATCACCCTTGGGTAAATATAATTGCGTGCATAACCTCGAGAGAGGAGAAGCATAATTCTACCGGATTGGGTTCCTCACCCAATAGCGGGGTTCTTTGCGTAATGCGTGCATTAAGAGGAATCATTCGTCAGACTAGCATTCGGTCGAATAGTCTTAATGTTCAGGTGAGTGATAGTTCTAGATATAGGTGAGCACATTCTTTTGGGGCCTCCACGGCCAAGTCGCCCTTTAATTGATTTGTAAATTTAGGATCTCTAGTTTTTAAAAGTCATTTTCGTTCAAAATCCTTTAATACCGCTATGCTATTTCTTCATCGGCATTTTATGATTTATTTTCTGCATTTTTTATATATCCGTCTTAGATAATTAAATAATCACATGACAAAAATATTATCGGTAAAATAATAGTCCCTCCAGGGAAAGAGTAGAAATAGTCAACCCGTCCCCGAGAACAATACTACCCCGATATTCCCCACCTGAATATCCTATACTACACGCGATAGGTGCACTCTCCTCCTTTGGTTAAAACTCGGTTTCAACTTTTTTATATAATATAAATCTGCGTGCCCCACTTTTCTAAATAAAACAACTTTATAAAATAACTCAACCCACCCGGGGTGCCGCGAGTTTTAACCATCAGCTCCTGAGAACTCGCTCCAACTAATCTCCGTATAAACTTGCCCTTGAAAGGTGGGGCCCATGAGGGACTTCCACCACCTTTTTGCATGTAGCTGTAGGAGTGATACTGCCAAAGTCACAATCATGTTTGCTGGATACCTAATCACTGCCAACAGTTCTTGTATGGTGTCAACCTATTCTTCCATGCGAATGGCTAGCTCTAGCCCAAGTTAGGCAGGGGGAAAGAGCTCGGAAGGTGCTTAGCCAGTTAGAGCCCAGAGCATGTTGTTGCATTGGAGCTCTCTGCACTTTAAAGGCATCCAAAATGGCCGTCAATGTTTGTCCCAGCTCTGATTGCTGAAACTAAGAAGGTACGAGAGGGGTAGGAGTGCCTCCAACCGATTCTACATGCACTGGGACCTACATGTAAGGTACAAAACTAGGGTCAGGTTGGCAAATCGTAAGGTGAAGTTTTGACATACTTAGGATGAATTACATATGGGCACACCACTGCTTCCGCAAAGTTAGTTTGTCCTCAAACTGACTATTCAAATGGGGGTGGAACCATTGTTCGGTGACTTCTTCATTGCATGATCGTCGTAAGTCTGATACCATTTGTAAGACTCCTCCCTAGAACACAATACACAACACGAGTGGAGTCTTATGCCCACAACAGCCGCCTTGCAGTATCACCAACACATGTGATGGTTTGTACCACAAGACGCCTATCCTGCCGGCCAAAATAAATTCCATCCACTACCAACCCAACAAAGAATATATAATAGAAGTCAACTCCACACATAAGCATGTAAAGTAAAAAATAAAGTAAAACTAATAAAGAAGCATCATCAAGCTTCTATAATATCAGACTACGGTATGCCAAAAAGGCTACAAGGTAATCTCCAAAACTCACGTCGGTGACAGACAACATCGATGGATCCGTAATATCAGGCCCTGTATCTCTGGCCTGGCTACCCTGCTATACGACCTGCTGCTGCTCACTCCACTAGATTCCCTACTAAAAATGGAAGGCATAGCATCTGTTAGTCATAAAGGTTAAGTGGCTATCTCATTCTCTCCATTGGAGGCTCCTCGGGACCGGGAGGGAAAGAGGACAAGGTAATATATATATATATATATATATATATATATATATACAGTATATCAAGAAGGTGGTAAGTCTACACAATGTCATGAATAGTAATAGAGTATAACGATAATAGAGTTCTATCCTAGCAGTTCTACACAAGCTATATCAATCTATCAAGGTATATATATTTAAAGCAGGAAAGTAACTCAACTTATATTAATGCCCATTTAGACATATAAGTTAAGGGTCAGCTTAACAGTAATTAAACCATCATATAAGAGTGCCCATACAAACTTATATGATGAGGATCTAGTGTATGAAATGTATATAATGACATGTATGCAATGCTATGACTCACCCAAGATCATACACTAGCAACTGTTATGTCGACACAGACCTATAGTTCCGACTTTTCGAGCAGGTACCTAACCTCTCAGGCGTTAGCGGTCGTGGCCAGGGGATGATAGTAGAGAGGGCATCTCCACTACTACTGTAACACCCCAAAAATCTTAAGATGGAGTCATGCTGGGTGACACGGCCTGGGACACAGGCGTGTCCTAGGGAGTGTCCAGTGCACACGGCCTGGGACACGGGCGTGTCCCAGGGCGTGTCCTTTTCTGTAGGAGTCGACTCGAGTTCTCGAGAACTGATCGTCGAGAGGTGATATGGCATGGGACACGGGCGTGTCCCAGGACGTGTATTTCTCGGGTGAATACCGAGTGGCATTGAGTGTCATTGAGTGTGGAATACGGTCTGTGACACGGGCGTGTCACAAGGGCGTGTTGGGCACACGGGCACGTGCCTTAGTCGTGTGCTTCTCGGGTGATTTGGGCTTATGTTACAAAGGGTGACACGGCCAGTCACACGACCGTGTCAAAGTTGACATGGGCGTGTCTGCCCCATTATACCGACATGTAGAGCCCATGTTCTGGTTCAATTTGAGTCAGTTCATACACCACTTGGGGGACACGTCTTGGGACACGGGCGTGTCACAGGCCGTGTCAAGTCAAATTTGGAATTTTGGGCAGATCTTGGCCATCCAATTATTTCTATGTGGATCTAATGGCCCAGGTCCTTTCCTGAAGTGATAAGGCTTAGTGTTAGCCTCTTCTCTCATTCTTATCAAGAGAGAAAAAGAGAGAGCTTGGAGGAAGGAGAAGGAGGAGAAGTGCAAGGATTTGGTGGTGCTCCCGCAGTTCGATTCAAGATCCGAGGCTAGTTTAGTGGAGGCAAAGCTGTTGCGGTGCTTTCAAACCGGCCAGTTTTTCGATGGCTCCCAAGAGATCATCGAGGGTAACGATCTTCCTTCTTGGACATGTGAAGTCCTTCTTTATGCATGAGTAAGTAATCCTCTCCACCAAAAGGTGGAATGAGTGAGTGATTACGGTGGGTTCATTGTTGCTATCCCCTGTTGAGTCTGCATATAGACTCGGAAAAGTGTAGTACGGGATAGACATGCTGTGTGAAGCCCATCTGGACATGTTGGTCAGGATTGGTGATGTTGCGTTTACGCACCGGAGAAGACTCCACGTATACTCGTATAGTTAGTGGGGTCATTGGGTGATGCCTGTGAAGGGGAGAAGCAGGAAGTACTGGAATGTGGAACTCCAGGAAAATGCCCTTGTGCTGTTTGTGCTGTGGCTACGATGTAGCCAGTCCTTGATGGATGATGAAGCCAGTCCTAGTTGGACAATGTTGCTATTATGACGCCAGTCCTTGGCGGACATTATGGCGATTGGGAGCTGCGATCTCTAAAAGGCCTCGTGCCGAACAGGAAAGGTGAAGCCGACCCGCGCCTTTTATTATAGCCGCAAGTACGATGTGATTGGTGATGGCAAGGCGATTTTGAGCAATGGGGGGGGGGGGGGTGGTTGTTCTGTACCTGCGTTATGTTGGCTGTACAAGAAAGTGCCAAGGCATTAGGCTTTCGTAAGTATCATAATGAGAGTCTTAGTCCTGCGTGCCATTAAGAATAAATGCTCAATGGTGTTGATCCCGGTTCACCAGTGTACCAAAAAGTGTGCCTGAGAGCACAAATCGTCGGGCTGGGTGACCGACGGTTGTGATGGATTGCTTGTGCGTGAGAGCATAATATGTATATTATCTGTCAATTGCTGTATTGCTCTGAAGGGAAGGAATGCCTCTGCCCCGGGAAAGGGGTAGGATTGTTATAAATTGGTCAGCTGAATGCTGACCGTTGCCTTGTTTGCCACCTTCTAGGTAGATTGTCCCTGTGCAGGTGCTGAAAAGCCGAGTTGAAAATGAAGGGTTGATTCCCCTTGAAAGTTAGGGTTATATCTGATATACTCTAGATGGGGGGTGAATAGAGTGTGTATATGTGTTTTATAAAACTTTTCTTTAATAATATACTATCTTTACCTTTAACAACTATATCTAACTATCACAGATTAAATTAAATCAAAGATCACAAAATATCTAACTAACACAACCACAGCAAGAACAGAAAAGAAAGAGCAACCAGACAACACAAGAAATTTATAGCGGTTCCCCAAACTGGGTACATCCACTCTTCTACCAACCTTGGTAGGAATCCACTATAGGTTTTGATCAGGTGACTGTCACCAGAGAGCTTTTGATCAGGTGCTCAAAAACAAACCCAAGTCTTTTGGAAGGAGACTTGCAACAAGAATAATTTTGAAGGGAATTAAAACCCTGTACAGAGGTGGGAAAGAGAGAGTGATGTAAGTCTTCTTTTCTCAAGTCCAAATGAGAAGACTGTGTGGATTCTTATTTGTTGTCAAAGCTCCCCCTGAGATATTGAATGGTTCAGGAGTGGAAGCTTTGTTCAAGGGTGTAGGCCTTGAACTTTGATGATTGCTCGACAGCAGGCTTTTAGACTGATAAGAATGTTTGTCTCTGGGAAAGCCTTGGAGCAGACTGAGAACAGATGAAGAAGAAGAAGATTTTCTGTCTCTATATATTGTTGATGTCGTGTGTCTTCTTTTAGCAGAATTCTTGTACTCATTGGTTTGTCAACGACCATTTGAATTTTAAAATTACTCCTGTTAACAATGCTGATGACGTTGAGAATTACACGACATTAATTACTTTCCCCAACTGTTTCATTGGAAAAATGGCAGGCAATAATCCTGATGAAGACCGTAATTAATGCTCTGTCTAACGGTAATATTAAGAGAATGTTAGAGCATTAATTACACAGGAATTACTGCAATATAATAGGAACAGAAGGAAGGAAATAACTTAGTCTAGAATCGTCGACCATAAGACAGAATTCGTCGAGCTGAGTCCATAGTTCGTCGAGCTAAGTATTGCTGTTCATCGAGCTGAGTTACATGATCGTCGAAATCTGAATAGCTGACTGCTGCTTGATGAAATCTTCTTGTTCTATGCTCTATATTCGTTCACCTAAGAATAGCTTTGGATTTGAGTAAATTATGTCGATGAGTCCATTTTGGCGCTGAGTGATCTTTGGCATTGAGAGATGAAGTATTAGTCGACCTGAGAATAGAGATAGTCGAACTCTGTTCAGAGAAGTCTATCTCAGAGTTAGTCAAGCTGAGTACGACTATCGTCGACCTGAGATCGACGAACGTAGATCTCTTTCTCTAAATCTTGATTTATTTAAGTCTTGAATCTCTGGCAGTGATGGAGGATGATCCATGTACTATTGACTCTAAGGACATGGCCTAGACTTAAGAAACATAGAAAATTTGACCCTTCTTTACAACATGGGTCAAAACCTAAGAAGACAACCTAGCCCAAATCACCTAAGGGTTCCAAAAATCTCCCCCTATTTTGGTGAGGTTACTTCAAATAAACAAAACAACAAGGAAAAGATCACAAAACAAAATGAAGTAAACATAGCATGAAAACTGAGATAACTGATAGAATAAATAAGTTATCTATACCTTTATAAAGCTATGTACCCAGATTGTTCACAGAAAACACGGAAAATAAATAGTTTAAATATTCTTGTGAAGGTCAGAAGACTTAGGATATATGATTTTCCTATTTGGGTCTTGAGCTTATCTCATAGTCATGGTCATGTCAGCATCTCCAAGAGTCTTTTGAGAGGTGGTTCTTGGAACCATAGCTTCAGGATGTAGACTCATATATTCCTTAGCATTGAACAACTTCCCTACATGGTATCTTTCAAACTCTTTCTTTCTGTAGTTTGACATGGTAGAGAATTGAGATGGATCTTGGCCTTTTTCTCTAGCTTGCCTGATTTGATAAAGAGCCACAGATTCCTTGAATCTAGCCATTCTTGTAGTTGGACTAGCTTTAGGATCATAAGCTGGAGTTGGAAGTTCTTCAGGGCTATTAGCTTTGCCAGGAGATGGAGGAGGGGAAAATGTTGGCTCAGAAATAAACTGTTGAGCTGACTGATGTCTTGGTTTGTGTTGACTGTCTCCATAAGAATGAGAGGGTATTCCCTATCTCTGATAAGTTTTAGTGAGAGTAGGTTTAATGAATCCTTATGAGCTCTGAGACAAGATCCCTGAGGCACCTACAGCTGGAGGTGGAGGAGGAGGAGGATCTCTTTTGAACCTTTGTGGGGAAGGAGAATACCTCCTACTTTTCTTCCTTACTTTCTGTTCATTTTTAGATAGCCACATCCATGATGGCATACCCTTGTATGGAGTTATGTCTTGTAGGATATAGTATGGTGTATCACTTGTATTTCCAGGTATGGGAGCTGGTGGAGGTGGAGCTTTCCTTTTCTTTGAGGCTTGCTTTTTCTTTCCCTTTGGATCTTCATCACGGTCAGCATCATCATCATCATCAGATTGTTGTTGAGGATTGTCATATAATGCATCTATCTCTTTTAAAAGCTCTGCAGAATTAGTAGATTCTTTATGATGTAAAGGAGCTGGAGGACTTCTTAAGACAAAGCTCGCAGCAATTGCCCTGTTCTCTTCTACAATATCAGCCATGATCAGATCATCTAAAAAAGGCATTGGAGTATTATCCATGACAAAAGTTGGCCCAGGAGGGCTAGATCTTTGTTCATATAATGCCACTGGAGGAGCTATCAGACTTTTATTTATAATGTCTAATACTTCTGAACTTGCAGGGGAGGTGTAACATACTATTGCTCTGGATGATTGAGTTGGAAAGGAGAGGAAGAACTGAATATAAGATCCAAAGATCTTCAGCAGAGTATGTAGATTTACTTTAGATTTAATGAAGTAGATCCTTCCAGGCAGAACTTCTGGCAAGCTGTTCTCTTGAGCATTGGATACTATAATATCTATACATTGATTATCTACATCTGCTACTGAATCAGTTATCTCTATATCATCTGATTCCATATTAGTATCAAAAAAATTCAGAAAATCTATTTCTATGCAAACATTTGTTCCTGCTGCTATTGCTGGTTCTACTACTGCTGCTTCATCATTAAATATCTCCCCCTGCCTGGTTTCAGTAGGCACTGAAGCCAGGCCCCAAGATGAAGAGAGGGTAGAGGTGAGGGTAGAAATTTGAGCAGAGAGAGATGATATGGAGATAGACAGAGGGGAAATAGCCTCTGCAATGATGGTTTGGAGGATGGGCTTGAGGAGCTCAAGAAGTGGTTGGATGATAGAGGGATTCAAAGAGGTGGAGTCAGATGTTTGGGCAAGAGGTGGTTGAGAGGGTATATAGGTAGTGATGATAGTTGCTGGAGGAGATGGTTGATTGGAGGTGTCTAGAAGGGGGTCCTGTTGAGGAGATTGTTGAGGAGAAGGAGTGTTCAGAGGAGTTAAGAGTAAATTGAAGGTTGGGATAGAAGAGAGAGTGGAGAAGGGGATATCAGTAAGATGAGCTGGAAGAGGAGATTGGGTAGGAGTAGGGATGGATGTATCAGCCCTGGGAGAGGGAGAATTGGATGGAATATGGGTAGGGGAAGAAGGAATTGGAGAAGCTAGTGGTGTAGGGGTATATATTAAAATAGAAGTGGAGGCTGGGGTTTGTTGAGCTTGAGGCTGAGATGGAGTTTGAATGTGAGTGGCTGGTACAACCCTTGTATTTTCAGAAGCTCTGGTGGAAAAGGAAGGAGCCATGGTTGGCTTTGTAATGGTCCTTTCCCACTTGCCAAAAAGAGCACTGGAAAGTCTCTTTGAGGCATTAATGGATATGGTCGGGGAGACTAGGGATCTTGCAGCCTTTTCTTTGAGGAAGATCCCTAGGATCCTTCCAAAACATACCTCCTTTTTATTGTTCTACTGTTTGATGAGATCAAACAAAACTTGATCCCAGTTAATGGCTTTCTTGTTTACTATTGCACACATAACCAGGAATTGATGCCTGGTAATGTAATTATGTACGCAATGCTTTCCTAGCAGCACTTTCCCTATAATATCTGCAAGGAACTTATATTCAGCAAATAAATGCTTTTTAAGCAGTTTTTGTGGGGTTTCTCCTGAATAACCCATGATTCTCAGCATCATATCAAACTCTTCAGTTTCAATTTCTAATTCCTGCTCACCATTATGCAATCCAAATATTTTTGTTAAAACTATGGGATTGAGGGAGATGGCATTACCAGTGATAGTCCTTGTCATCAAGTTCTCCTCCATGGTAGATGTATATACCCATTCCCTGATCTCTGCTCCACATATTTTGATGCATGTTGATAGCAGAGTCTTGAGATGTTGGTCTTCTAGAGTTTGCAGAATGTTCACGAATACAGGATCAGAGTATTGGAAGGACTCGAAATCCAGATCGAATCCTGTATCAAACTTCATTGCTGTAAGAGAGCCTGCAGGGATTTCCATGAGAATACCTGCAAGAAAAGTCGAAGATCAAGTGTAAGAGAACTGAAGGCGCGGGACGGAGGTCGAAGAAAACCTAAATATAGTGTTTTCCTGAATATGAACTGACATACTCCGTTCCATGAAAAATGAATTGATCTTCAATCTGAGGTCAACGAAATAATTTGGACTTAAATGATTTGTCGATCTCAATCTGAAGGGTTGAAGACATTTTATCGATCTTCATTCGACAAAAGTTTTCTTAAGTAGGTTCGTCGATCTCAGTTCGACGAAACTAACTTCACACAGAGAGTTCGTCGATCTCCGTTTGACGAATATCTCACAAACTTCCCCCAGTTCGTCGATCTCCGTTCGACGAACTTTGAAAAATTCGTCGAGTGCAGATAGAGGTTAAACTAATTCTTCTCCATTTATCATTCCAAGCTGATTTATGAAGAACAAATGATTTCTTTCATCCAGAGGTTTGGTGAAGATATCAACTCTTTGTAAATCAGTGTAGATATAGAGAAGATTAATTTTATTTTTGTCTATACACTCTCTAATGAAATGATGCCTAATGTCTATATGCTTTGTTCTGCTGTGATGAACTGGATTTTGTGCTATGGCTATAGTACTTGTGTTATCACATTATAATGTTGAATTATTAAAGTTGAAACCATAGTCCAATAGTTAGTTTTGAATCCACAGCATTTGGGAACAGCAACTGTCAGCTGTAATATATTCTGCTTCAGCAGTTGATGTAGACACAGATGACTGCTTCTTACAAAACCAAGACACTAATCTCATACCTAGGAACTGACAAGTTCCTGAGGTACCTTTTCTGTCCACTCTACATCCAGCAAATTCAGCATCTGAGTATCCAGTTAACTCAAACTCTGAATAAGTAGGATACCAGAGACCTAGACTAGGACAACCCTTTATATATCTCAAAATTCTTTTTAGAAAAACTAGATGGGATTCTTTAGAGTTCACCTGGAACCTAGCATATAGGCATGTAGTAAACATAATATCAGGTCTGCTTGTTGTAAGGTATAGTAGGGATCCAACAATGCCCCTATATAGTTTCTGATCCACAGCTTTCCCATGTGCATCAGAGTCTATTACAATATTAGTAGGAATAGGTGTTTTCTTTGCTGAGGCATCAGCCATCCCAAACTTCATTATAAGCTCTTTGGCATATTTAGCATGGGAAATGAAGATGCCATCAGGGAGCTGCTTCACTTGAAGACCAAGGAAGTAGAAAAGCTCACCCATGCTACTCATCTCAAATTTTGAATGCATTAGATCAGAAAATCTCTTGCATAATTTGGGATCAGTAGAGCCAAATATTATATCATCTACATATATTTGTACTAACAGTATATTATCATGATGTAATTTGGTAAACAAAGTCCTATAAACTATGCCTCTTGAAAAACCATGCTCTAATAGAAAGCTGGCTAAGGTCTCATACCAAGCTCTTGGAGCTTGCTTTATACCATAGAGAGCCTTGTGCAACTTAAACCTAAAAGAAGGATGACTTGGAGAAATAAAACCTGGAGGCTGTTCAACACAAACCTCTTCTTTAAGTTCCCCATTCAAGAAGGCACTCTTCACATCCATTTGATAGACTTTGAAATTTTTTAATGAAGCATATGCCAAAAATATCCTTATTGCTTCTAGCCTGGCAATTGGAGCAAAGGTTTGATCATAGTCAATCCCTTCCTCTTGTCTATACCCTTGAGCAACAAGCCTAGCCTTGTTCCTCACAATAACACCTTGGGCATCAAGCTTATTTATGAATACCCATTTGGTTCCAATGATTGGGTAGTCTTTTAGTCTTGGAACCAAATCTCGAACCCTGCATCTCTCAAACTGATTGAGCTCTTCTTGCATTGCAATGATCCAATGGGGATCTTGCTCTGCATCAGATATAGATTGAGGCTCAATTTGATAAAGGAAACAAGTATGCATCAAGTCCTGGTTAAGTTGATGCCTTGTCTGTACACCTACTGTTATGTCTCCAATCACTTGGGATCTGGGATGATCCCTCAGTGTGACAAGATCAGTAGGTGGAGTTGGTTCAACAACAACATTTGGGAAGGATTCCTCTTGTGGAATTACTTCTGTAGTTATGGGGGGTTCAACTCCCTCAAGATTTTCTTCATCACTTTCTTCATTGGTTTGTTGAGAAGACTAGGATGTAAATTGGAATTCATCCATTTTCTCACACAAGTTGCTTACCTACAAGGAGTTTCTGGTAGAAATCTCTTTCTCCTTGTAAAACATGTTAGTCTCATCAAATATAACATGCATGGATTCTTCTATTTTCAATATAGATTTATTAAAAACCCTATAAGCTTTGCTGACTTGGGAATATCCTAAAAAGATTCCCACTGCAGCCTTTGATTCAAACTTTCTAATGTGCTTTTTGTCATTGTTATGAATATAATATACACAACCAAAAACTTTAAAATAGTTAATTATTGGTTTCTTCCCTTTGAGTAATTCATAGGGGGTCTGATGTTTTAGTTTGTGTATCAAGCTTCTGTTCAGGACATAGTTTGTTGTGCTCACTTCCTCTGCCCAATAGGATAGGGGCATGTAAGCATCTGCAAGTACTGTGCCTGCAGCTTCAGTGAGTGTTCTATTTTTCCTTTCAGCTACCCCATTTTGTTGAGGAGTTCTAAGAGCTGAGAAGCAGTGTCTTATACCTTCTTTCCTACAGAACTTAAGCATAAGAAGAGACTCAAACTCAGTCCCATGATCACTTCTGATCAATGCAACTTCAGTAGAATACTCAATATGTATTTTCTTGAGAAAATCTATAAGAACTTGAAAAGTATTTGACTTTGCTCTCAAAAAGAAAACCCAAGAGAATCTGGAGAAGTCATCTACAACCACTAAGGTATAAGACTTCCCTCCTAGGCTTTGTACAGCAATAGGGCCAAAAAGGTCCATATGTAGTAAGTACAAAATCCTAGGTGAATCACTCTTATTAATGGATTTAAAACTAGATTTAGTTTGCTTGCCTAGTTGACAAGCCCTAAAGAGGCCTTCCTTCTTGTAGGGGCCAGAAGGTAAACCTCTCACAAGGTTGTCCTTAGATAGCCTAGTAATGTTTTTCAGATTTACATGTCCTAATCTCTTATGCCATAAGTCATTTTGACTACTAACTAAGTTAAGCAGACATATATCTGAAGTAATAGACTGGAAATTAACTAAATATATGTTTCCTTGTCTACTTGCAATTAAAACTGGTTTGTTTTCTCTTGAGGTAATAGTACAGGATTTAGAGTTGAATGATACCTGATAACCTTCATCACAGAGTTGGCTTATGGAGATGAGATTGTGCTTCAGTCCACTCACATTTGCAACTTTCTTGAAACTTACAGCTCCAATCCTGATTTTGTCATAGCCCTCTATTTGGCCACAATTTGAATCACCAAAGATGACCTTTGGTCCCAGCTTGGACTTATAGTCAATTAAGTTGTCCTTGCTGCCTGTCATGTGCTTGGAGCAGCCACTATCCAGATACCAGTGTTTATTATATGCTGATAGGTCTTTATCTGCAAGTATAACATTTAGTTATTCTTGACCCAGGTGACCTTGGGTCCTTGTTGATTCACATAGGAATAACTGGAAATATATGAGCATTCAGGTTGATCTTTATAGCCTAAAGGATGATACCTTCTAGGAGGTATGACCCACTGACTAAAGGGATTAAAGGATTTATTAGTTTTTAGATTACTCTGGTTATGAACTAGATCTGACAAATTTGGGTATGTTCGTCGACCTGAGCTCGACGATCGGGATTGAGTTCTTTGATCTCTTCTCGAAGAATGGAAGTATCCATTCTCAGAGCCCCAAAAACGTCGATCTCTGGACGACGAACCATACTGGTTTCGTCGATCCCAGTTTGAAGAATTGATTACATTATTATTTGCATTCAGAGTTCGTCGTTCTAAGTTCGATGAACTATACCAATTTCGTCGTTCTGAGTTCGACGAATTTGCTGAAAATAGTTATATTGTTTGTTTTTCTTTTTCTGACTCGTTTTCTTAAGGTTTAGTTGTTTAAGCACTTCATTGACTTTCTCTACTTGTTCAGTATTCTTCTTGCCATTTTCAGAAATAAAACTTATGGGTTTTGATAGTTGATTTTTCTGAATAAGGTTTGGTTCACTAGATGAGGCTCCTAATCCTAGTTTGTTATTACAGGATCTTGTATTGACTGTGCTAGTTATGTCTATCAGTTGTAAACTTCTACCATTTAAGGTTTCTTCTAGTTCCTTAGCCTTACTTCATTCAGATTTTAGGAACATTATTTGTTGATTAGCTACGTCTAATTCTTCAGTTAATTTTTCATTATCAGCAATGACTCTTTTTTGTTCTAATAGTTTTTCCCTGAGAAGTTTGATTTCCTTCTCAGATCCTATTAGGTCTAATCATAATAGTTTAAATTCAGATTTTAATTCCTCTGATTCAAAATCATAAGAGGCTATTACCTGATCCTCAGCTTATAAGAGCTCTTCATCTTCAGACTCATCAGCATCTTATGTGCAACTGCCTGTCTCAATAGCCATGAAGCAAACTTCTTTGGCCTTCTGCTCTTCTTCATCCTCACTGGAGCTGGAGGAGGTTGACTCTTCTTCAATGTCACTCCATGAATCAGCAACAAACCCCTTGTCTTTCCTCCTGTGCTTGCTTGAGGAAGGCTTGTTGTAGTGACCCTTCCTTGAGTCACCCTCCTTTCTTCTATCTTTCTTCTGAACTTCTGGGCACTCAGAGATGAAATGCCCAGGTTTCCTACATCCAAAACACACTACTTCTTTAGATGGTGTTTTGTCATACCTTGGCTTGTCTTCATACTTGGATGGTCTCCTTCTGAAATCTTATCTAGCCATCTTAAAGAATCTCTTGGCAAAGAGACTCATCAAATCTTCATTCACAGGAATGACTTCAGAGTCTCCTGCAGCTTTGAAAGCTATGTTGTGCTCTTTCCTAGTTAGTGTAGGAGTCTTGACTTTAGCTACTGCTTCCCTTGATTTTATCAGCTACTCATAGGACTTTAGCTTTCCTAGTAGAGCTTTAGTTGAGATCTCTGTTGTGCTTCTGGCTTCTCTTATGGGCCAGATTCTTGAGTCCCATATGCTTGGGAAGCACATGAGGATCTTGTCATTCACTTCAGTCAAAGAGATTTCCTTATCTAGAGTCCTCAGCTCACTGATAATGGAGCTGAGTCTATTGTACATCACTTACACTATTTCAGCTTCATCCTTTTTGAAGCTTTCATATTAAGTGATGAGGTTGAATGTTCTATCCTTCCTCTCATCTGCTGATCCAGCCACCATCTGGTTCAGGGAGTCCCAAATTGCCATGGCTGATGGGCACTCAGCAACCTTTTGAAATATCTCATCTGACATTGTTTGAGCCAATATGTTAATGGCTCTAGCATCAGCTATCTTTGCCTTTCTCAGTGCATCTGTCCATCCAGGGGGTGGTGATGGTTTAACTTTCAAGACTACCTAAACACCTAGAGGGGGGGGGGTGAATAGGTACTTTTCCTTGATTTAACTTAATACAGAATATAACTACCATTCTTTGAATAAATCAGATATTTTTATAGCTAACAGATAACAACAATCACAATCATACACACATCACAGATTGCACCCAGATTTATAGTGGTTCCCCAAGTTCTGGGTACATCCACTTTCCCCCTTCACCTATCTAGCAGTATGCTAGAGTCGGCCTAACTTCTTCCTTTAGCTAAGAATCCAGAAGGATTCCTACAACTCAGAATGTCTCAACATTCCTACAACTCAGGCTAACAAGCCCTACCTCAGCCTTGCCACAAGGCCTAATACTCAGAGAATACCTTCTCATACAACTCAGGCATAAACAGCCCTACCTAAGCCTTGCCACAAGGCCTATAACTTATAGAATACATTCTCTTACAACTCAGGCATAAACAGCCCTACCACTTAGAGAATAAATCTCCTACACTCAGCCTTTATAAAATAGGCTTACAACTCAGATCTATGAATAGATCCTATAGAATTTGATAAGGAATTTTATAATCTCTTACCCCTATTGAGAGAGAAGGGATAAGAACTTTCTTGATCAGCTTCTTGAAGAGGCTGATGAATGAAATCAACTTGATCTTAGCTTTCTTCAAAGCTTCCTGAATCTGAACTTATTTGGGTTGATTTCCTTTTAATATAACTGACTGGTAACTTCCTTCTTAGACTTAAAAAATAGATCTGAATCTTCTTCACAGATTAGTTCAGTATCTGCTTCTTGAGAGACCTGTGAATGTCTCCTTCTTGACTTCAAATAGTTGGATCTCTCTCTATCCAAACCTCTTGAAGATACTTCTTAATTCTTGATTGAATTCAACTTAGACATAATCTGAATAGTAAACTACTTCAGAACGTCTTCTTAGATCTTCTCACGAAGATCTTCTTCTTTGTTACTTGTACTTTCTTTATCAGAGATCAATCTCTAATTATGTTTGTTATGACAATTCTTATTCCTCTTTTCTATATATATATTTCTTCTTCTGAATCCATCTATTTATAGACTTCATCCATGGTAACCGGCTGATCCGGTTTCTAACTAACTTCTGACAAGTCTGAAAGCTTCAGTAAACCTGTTGTAACTCACAGCTGTCAAGTCTTCAATTAGTTCTTGAGCCTTTGTCTCTGTCAGCAAAGCATCGAGACTGACTGTCATAAAATGTCGAGACCATCTGTCAATATGTGTCGACACAAGTGACTTAAGTGTCGACACAGCCTTTGGTGATATCGAAATAGCTGCCTTGATGTCGATACAGCTTCTTGACACTGCATCTTTAGAATGTGTCGACACTGATTACTTGTGTTGACACAAACACTTCACCATTCATCAACAATCAACTTGGTCTAGACTCAGCTGTGTGTCGACACAAGTCCTGTGGGTCGACACAGTTGATGTAGATTCAGAACATAGCGTATGTCGACACTGCCTCCAGGTGTCGACAAAGTTGTTGTCGACTCTGCCTCTGTGTGTCGACACAACCTCCCGGTGTCGACACAATCGATGTCAACTATAATCTTCTGTGTGTCGACACTGCCTCCCGGTATCGACACAAACTCACTGAAGTGTCGACACAGCCATTTCCAAGTGTCGATACAATCTTACTGAAGTGTCGACACAGCTTCCTCAGGTGTCGACATATGGACTTACAATATTTTTCCTGCATTCTAGCACATTCTTAACCTGCACATATAAACTCAAAATAACATCAAATACACCTTGATGTATATCGTTGAGCTAAGTGAGGCTTCTCCAAATCAGGTACACATTTTCTAATGTACCCAATAATCTCCCCTATTTGGAGAAGTCATAACCCTTTAGCCAATGATATACACTACTTAGAAAATAAACCTGATGGTGTATACAAGCATTATATTACAGGGTACTATAACAAAACACATATCATTGTTACATCACAGAATAAAGATGTAAAAGAGAATGATCACAGAACAATGTTTTGTATATTAACTCAAAAATGTTTGTTACAAGTTATTTACATTGATTTCTTTAACAAACTAACAATTACATAGTTCTTGAATAAAAACTAGTAAAACTTAGACTAAGGCTGGACTGGCTCCTTGATGACAATCCCTTTGCCAGATTTAATCTGAGCCTGCACAATAGGTTCTGTATCTTCAATAGGCTTCTTGCCTTTCAACTCAGCTTTCTTTTGTGCATCAGCCTTGATCCTTTGCCTTTCAAAATATTGAAAGGGCTTGGGGAAATACTTGCTAGGTTTCGGAGTATCAGGAGGTAGCTTCCCCATCATAGCCTTTCTCCTGTGTTGAACTATGGCCTCCTGTCAGGCTTCATACTTTTGCCATTCTTGCTTATTTTACCATTTTCCCCTTTCATGTACTTGATCTTTTACAGCTTTCCAGGCAGTTAAAAATATATTCCTTGAAGTGGGGCTCCACTGCTCAAAGTCTGGCTTTAATTCTGCTTGCTCTCTAAATCTTTTCTTTGATAATAGAGCATCTTGCTGAGCTTTCAGACCAGCTTCTGGCATATAAACCTTTTTGAATAATAACATTTGTAATTGGTAGAGGAGGGTTGTACATAGACTCAACTTATTGATGTACCATTTCAATATCTGCAGGAGGGTAAATGACTTGGGAAACCTCAGGTTGATCACCTTCAAGTAGAATTGGTTGCACCCCTAACTCAGCCATATTATCATCATCACATAAGGGTGGATATCCCATAGTGGCTCTTATGCTGTTGGTTACCCATTTGGCATAATCAGAGCCAGCATAAACTAACACCCTCTCCACCTTTATGACTTCTCTGGTCATATGATCTCTTAAGTCCTCTTTCTGAAATCTTATTTGCCCATCCAGGTAATTGATTCCATCTTTAAAAAATGGCTTTAACTTTTGAAGCTTGTCACTAATTAACTTCTCAGATAAAGTGATGACAGATTTAACTTATTCTAGGGCAGCCTGTAGCTTCTTATCATATTCTTCTATTTATTTAGCCCTTGCAGCAGTCATGGCAATAACAGTATTTGTAAACTCAGTTACTATGACATTGTGATATTCTGTCAGATTGTCATTCATTCTTATTTGATTTTCAAGGATATAGCCTTGTTTGACAGTCATCTCATCCACTTGATTCTTTATTTCTTCTTGTTGCTTGGCAAGAAATACCACAGCATTGCCTCCCTTGTGGAAGCAATCTGTCATCTCTCTTTTATTCTGATTAAATTCAAATCTTATAAATTTTATCTCTTGGGCTAGATCAAATTGAAGAGCCTTTTGGATTTCATCCACATATTTTTCTAGAGCCAATCTCTGCTCATCCATTTTGACTTATAAATCCACAAAAAGTTTGTTGTAATCAGTTGCGGGTGCTGGTTGGGAAGAAGTAGCTTGTAAAGCCTGCTTATAGCTTTGAATTCTTTTCTTAAAAACCATCAATTTTCTCTTCTTAGCCTCCCTGACTTCTTCATGCTCAGACTCTGAAGAACTATCAATATTAACCCTCTCATGAGGAGTGGAAGAAATTTCTTTTTTAGCTACATGTTGCTCTTCCTCTATATCAACCTGCTCCCCCTCAACCCTTACTTGCTCCCCCTCAAATCTTAGGGTCTTCATTTTATCTGTTTCTCCTCCAACATCAGGAAATAACTCTTCAAGAGTAAATTCTTGTTGTGTGAGAGCAGGAGATTGTACTTTCTAAGCAGCAGCAGCAGCAATACAAGAAATATCAAGATCAGTTTGAGGAACAATGTCCTCTGATAAATTGATTCTTTCTTCTTCTTGCACTTGTTCTGAATGTGTCTCCCCCTGTAAATGTGCAGTAATTGGCTCCCCCTTCACCTGTGAAGATATAATATCCTCCTGGACTAGGGTAGTCACAGTCAGATCCTGAACTTGTGCTCCAACTTACTCTTCCTAGTCTTATGCATCTTCATGACCATGCTCAGGCATCTCCTTAGAAAGAACTTTATCCCATCTGGAGAATAACCTTATATCCATTCTCCTCATGTGGTTTATCTTTGATCGAGGAATCTGTTGTATTACCTCTGGAATTATTCCAGCCAGGTACAGACTCATGATCCTAGCCAAGTTTGGCTTCTTGATTCCTTCTTTAATCTTATCAAACAGTACTGCAGACCAATTTGTTTGAATCTTAAAGATAACCCTAGTCATTAGGCTAAACATATAGGCTGATATCCTATCATGGCCACCTCATTTGCATAAGATCACTTTTCTTACAATTTCAGACAGGAATTTCCCCTAATGATTCATGCCCTTTCTGTTGATTGCAGATTCAATCTTTATGGTTGGATCCAATCCACACCTTTGAAGCACCTCCCTGGTCCTTGAGGCTGGGACCTCTTCCTCATCTTGTATTCTAGGAAGATGGAGAATCTTGCTCAACCTTTTCTGAGATAGCTTAACTTTTTCTCCATGAATAGTGGATTTGATCTTCAAGCCAGTTGAGTCCATTGATGCAGCAGTATAGAACTCAAATACTTCCTTCTTCCATATCTTACTAGGTTCAGAGACAAGATATTCTAATCCGTTTTCTGCAAGAAGTGAAATGACCTGTTTGATCTCTGAGTCGGCATCATCGAATGCATGCCTAACCAACTCATATCATTCATTGACGTTGTCTTCAACCTTGGGCACCATTGGAATGAAGAGAAAGCTTGGATTGAGAGAAGAGAGATTGTCGACACAAGGTTTTTGTCTCAAAACCCTGGTGAGCGTGTCGACATAATAAGTTCTTGACCTATTTATACCCTTCTAATCAAAGAAGGTCAAAAAGCGGGCAAAAATTGTCTAAAAGTGTCGACACTGTTAAAAAGTGTCGACATACACTTCTATTGTCTCGACCACGGCGCTGACTACTATGTGTCGACACCAATTGATGATATGTCGACACAGGAGATACTTAGTAGTTCATCAGAAATTCTGTGTCGACTCTTATTATAAGTGTCGACACAAAATCTGTAAGTGTCGACACCATTACTCTGGTTGTGTCGACACTACATTTCTGGATGTGTCGACTCTTTGTCCCTTAGGTGTCGAAACATTTTCTCTATGTCGACACAATTTACCTGAATTGTCGACATGACTTCTCTGTGTCGACACCTTATCACTGAATGTGTCGACACCATTTTACTTAGCTAATTTTTTGTAAACTAACCTATGGTCAACATTTCTAATTCAATTTTAAATCTACTGAATTTAGTTTCATCCAGAGGCTTAGTAAATACATCTGCAATTTGAAAATCAGTTTTAACAAATTCTAATGAGATGTCTTCTTTTTCTACAAATTCTCTTAGAAAATGGTATTTTATCTCTATATGCTTAGTCCTACTATGTGAAACAGGATTGTTTGCAATAAGAATGACAATTTTAGAATCACACAATAAAGGTGTTCTACTTACTTGAATACCATAATCCCTTAGCTGATGTTGAATCCACAACAGCTGTGCACAACAACTTCCTACTGCCACATATTCAGACTCAGCTGTGGACATTGGCACACTAGTCTGCTTATTACTGCTCTAAGATATCAATCTTCCTCCCAGGAATTGGCATGTACCTGTAGTACTTTTTCTATCTTCTCTACAGCCTCCAAAACCTGCATCTGAATAACCTGTTAGTAGAAAATCTCCATTCCTACGGTACCAAAGGCCTAGATTAGGTGTGCCCTTTAGATATCTCAAAATCCTCTTGACTGTAGTATAATGTGATTCTTTAGGGCATGCTTGGTACCTAGCACAGACACATATTGCATACATAATATCTTGTCTACTAACAGTGAGATATAATAAGGAGCAAATTATTCCTCTATACAAAGACTCATCTACAGGTTTACCTGCATCATCTTTGCATATAGGCATACTTGTTCCCATAGGAGTTCTCATGGTGGAGGATGATTCCATACCATACTTCTTAATTAACTCCTTGGTGAACTTAGACTGGGATATGGACAATCCATCATCAGTCTGTCTTACTTGGAGTTCAAAGAAGAACTTAAGTTCCCCCATACTGCTCATTTCAAACTTCCCTTGCGTAAGTTTGGCAAACTTCTTGCAAAGGTTGTTCTCTGTAGACCCAAAAATTATGTCATTTACATAGATCTGAACTAAGATTATCTTCCCTTTAGATTCCCTTAGGAATAAAGTTGTCTATTTTACCTCTTGAGAATTTGTTCTCAATAAGGAAAGTAGACAGGGTTTCATACCAAGCCCTTGGGGCTTGCTTTAACCCATACAACGCTTTCCTAAGTCTATAGACATAATCGGGTTTAAGAGAAAATACAAAACCTGATTGCTACTCTACATACACTTATTCTTTTAGATCACCATTCAGGAATGCTGATTTCACATCCATTTGATATACCTTGAAGCCTTGATATGCTGCATAGGTAAGGAACATTCTGATTGCTTCCAGTCTTGCTACTGGGGCAAATGTTTGATCAAAGTCTATTCCATCTTCCTGCCTATATCCTTTTGCAACCAATCTTGCTTTATTCTTTATAATAACTCCATTCTCATCCAACTTGTTCCTAAAAATCCACTTTGTACCAATGATGTTGTGCTCTTTTGGTTTAAGAACCAACTCCCAGACCTTGCATCTTCTAAACTGATTAAGCTCCTCTTGTATAGCATTAATCCAGTGTTGGTCTTGGATAGCTTCTTCAAATTTCTTTGGCTCCAGTTGAGATAGAAAACTTGAGTGCATGACTGTATTCAGATTTCTACTTCTTGTTTGCACTCCAAATCTTGGATCACCAATTATCTGATTTACTGGATGATCCTTTAGATGTCTTACAGTTGGAGGTAAAATTCCTTCTGGCTTAACACCTCCAGTTTCATCATTATACTGCACCTCTTGGTTGTCATCAGCTTCTAGAGAGTCTTATACTCTCCCTGGATAGTAGCCAACATTTTCCAATACTTCATCTACAGTTGAGCCTTCTGCAATGGAAAGCTTGTCGATTCTATTGCTTTTACATGTTGTACTGTATGAACTACAAGGCAACTCACTGTTTATTAATCTTGTTTCATCAAATACATCATGTACAGATTCTTCTACAACCTGAATAATCAAGTTGTAGACTCTATAAGCCTTACTATTGTTGTTGTACCCAACAAATATCCCATCTTGGGATTTGGCAGCAAACTTAGTTAAATAAGACTTGCCATTGTTAAGGATATAACACTTGCAACCAAAGATCCTAAAATATAATAAATTTGGTTTTCTACCTTTCATAATCTCATAGGGAGTCTTTTATAGCACTTAGTGATAGAAGCCCTATTGAGTACATGACATGCAATGTTTACTGCCTCAGCCCAGAAATATTATGGGAGAGAAGTTTCACTTAATAGAGTTCTACCAGCCTCAATCAATGCCCTATTCTTTCTTTAAGCAATACCATTTTGCTTTGGTGTTCTAGGTGAGGAGAATTCTTGGAAAATCACAAATTCTTCACATAATCTTGTCATACTTTTAGATTGAAATTCAGTGCCATGGTCACATCTTATTTTGAGCACTGTACTGTTCAGTTCATTCTGAATTTTTTTGACAAGACTATGTAAAACACTTGGGGTTTCAGATTTCCTTCTCAGAAAGAACACCCAGGAATATCTAGAATAGTCATCTACAACCACAAAAGTGTAGACCTTCCTACCTAGACTATGAACTGGCATAGGACCAAAAAGATCCATATCTAAGAGGTATAGACACCTCACTTAATCCTTGTTTTCAAGGCTATGAAAGGAGGATTTTGTCTGCTTGCCCTTTTGACAAGCTGAACATTTCCCTTCCTTTATACACTTAACTTGAGGACCATTCCTCACTAACTCTTTCCTAAAGAGTTGGCCAATTGTCTTGTAGTTAAGATAAGCCAGCCTCTTGTGCCATTTGACACAATGAGATGCTTTCTCATCAGCTACAAGACAAATAGGAGAACCTTTGTTCTCACACCCAAAATCAAGACAATAAACATTTCTCTTTCTATATCCTGTCAAAATGATCTTTTGATCACTTGACCTTTTGATATGACATCCATTCTTAACAAATGAAATGTCATATCCTAGATCACTCAGCTGACTTATGCTTATGAGGTTGTGTTTCAAACCTTTTACATAAACCACTTGTGTGATGGTAATTTGGTTGGAAGAGATGTTACCAAATCCTTTGATGATTCCTCTTTCAGATCCACCAAAGATTACTTTTGGTCCATCCTTGATAGGTGTGTACTCCTTCAGTAGCCCCTTTGTTCTAGACATGTGCCTGGAACATCCACTGTCCAAGTACCATATGGGGGCATGGCAACTTGGACTTTCCTGCAATACAAAATTACTTTCCCTTAGAGCCCAAGTAAGTCTTGGGTCCTTGGTTCAAGTTAGCACCATTCATATCAAAACTACCAGCAGCTCTTCTAACTGGTAGACTGTTGTTCTTCCTTACACTTATGTTATGCCAGCAGTCTAAGGCAAAATGGCATGTCTTGCCACAGCACCAGCATTCATACTTGTTGTATCTAGGTCTAGATACATTTTTTTAGAAAAAATTTTGTTATGTGCTGGTACTGCTGCAGCTACACCCACTGATTTCTTATAACCATGGGGTTTATGAAAATGGGCTGACTTATTGGCATTAATACCCTAGTTATTCAGAACATCAGTCTTATTATGACCATGAATGTTTTCAAGATCACACTTGTTAGAAGGCTCATGCACCTTTCTAAAAACTATAGGGACTTTAAAGTTCAATGGATGAACAGAGGATTTGCTCTTTCTCTTGAAATGGGCATCCCTGGTGTTACCTCTATAGCCTATTCCAGCATTAACCTTTTGAGCCACAAACTCATCTATTAAGGGTAAGACTGATTTTGGCTTAGAGTAACTAGCCACCAAATCTTTCTCTACTTGAAGTCTGACTTCCAGACCTTTAATTAGATCATTTTTATATGTGATTGTACCCATATGAATAACAGTAATAGTTTTCACCTTGGCAACCTCATTCATTTGTTGATCCAATTCTTTCCCTAAACCAAATGCAGTCATCTTAAGAACTGCAATTTCCTTAGCCTGATTTTTGGCCAGGTTTTTACTTTTCTTAAGTGCCTGTAATAAGTCCCCATATTCATCTATCAACTGATTAATATCTCCTTCATATTCTGATCCATCCTCATCACTTGATGAAGATGAATCTGACTCGTAACCAGTACTGTAATCAGAAATTCTAGAATTACTTTGTACCTTACTAGGACCAGGCTGATCCTGGCACTTGTTGTCTTCTGATTCAGCCATCAGTCCCATGCACTGATGGTCTCCTTGTTCATTGATGGTGTCCAGTAATTGCATAAACTCCTCTTCTTCACTAGTTGCATATAGTCCAATGTATGCTTCAGCTTCAGATTCTGACTCTGAGGAGGATTGATCTATAAGACTCTTCTCTTTCTTAGCAACAAAGGATTTCTCCTTCTTGCCCTTTTGTTGAGTCTTCTTTTTGTCTGCTGACTCCATCCTCTTCTATGGACACTCAACCACCACATACCCAGGCCTATTGCAGTAATAACAAACAATTTTTGATGTTGTAGCTTTGCTGGGCTTAGACCTGCTCCTTTCCTTTCTTGATGATTTTCTATTTTGATAGTAGTCATCAACTGGCTGTGATGTAGAGGGCCTTGACTTTCACTGCTTCTTCTTCAATAACCTCTGAAACTGCCTTGTAAAGGCAGCAAAATTTGCATCTGAATAACTTCTATCTGAGTTCTTATTGTCTGAATCCTCTGAGATAACTTCAGCAACTTCCTTAGCAGGTGATGGAGACATCCTCCTGCTCTTTCTAGTGGCTTCAACCTTGAAGGCCACTGACTTTTCTCTATGCTCTCCTTTTGTATTTCATTCTTCCTCCTTCCTAGCCATTAGTTGCAATTCATATGATAGCAACTTTCCAAATAAGGTTGGAGGGGAAATGTCTGCTAGTTTGGCCACTTATCTAATGACACAAATCTTGGTATCCCAATCCTTTGTCAAGGATCTTAGGAATTTGTCATTTAGCTCATAAGTACTTAAGACCCTTCCATAGAGCATCAGTTCATTCACTATCCTGTAGAATTTCTTGTAGCATTCAGATATTCTATCAGACTTCTCTTGTCTGAAACTCTCATATTCTTGATTGAGCATAGACTTTCTGTCTTGTCTAACTTCTTCAGAACCCTCCATGTAGACAATGAAAGTGTCCCACATTTCCTTGGAGGTTTTGCAGTGAATCAAATTTTGGAAAGTAGAATCATCTATGGCACTCACTATGATATTCTGAGCTCTTTTATATATAGTTGCCAATATAATCTCATCCTTGGTTATTTCAGAAAAATCTTTAGGAGTTCATTGATTTGCATCTAGAACAGACACATTCATTGGGATATATGGACCTTCTTTTACTGTGATATATATCCTTGGGTCAAAGGCCTCCATAAACAACCTAACCCTGTCTTTCCAGATTCCAAAAATCTCTTTCCTACAGATGGGTAATTTCATTAACCCTAAATCCTTGTGATTCTCTCCAGAACCCATTTTCTTGATTCTTGATTCTACCTTAAGGATATAACTCAGACTGTTAATTCTTTTTTTGAGCAACCTCCCTCTGATACCACTTGATAGTTTTACTTTCAAGACTTCCTAAACACCTAGAGGGGGGGGGGGGTGAATAGGAACTTTTCCTTGATTTAACTTAAGGCAGAATATAACTACAGTTCTTTGAATAAATTAGATATTTCTATAGCTAACACAGCACAGCAATCACAATCATAAACACATTACAGATTGCACACAGATTTATAGTGGTTCCCCAAGGTCTGGGTATATCCTCTTTCCCCCTTCACCTATCTAGCAGTATGCTAGAGTCGGCCTAACTTCTTCCTTTAGCTCAGAATCCAGAAGGATTCCTATAACAAAGAATGTCTCAACATTCCTACAACTCAGGATAACAAGCCCTACCTCAGCCTTGCCACAAGGCCTACAACTAAGAGAATACCTTCTCTTATAACTCAGGCATAAACAGCCCTACCTCAGCCTTGCCACAAGGCCTACAACTCAGAGAATACCTTCTCCTACAACTCAGGCATAAACAGCCCTACCACTCAGAGAATAAATCTTCTACACACAGCCTTTATAAAATAGGCTTACAACTCAGATCTATGAATAGATCTTACAGAATTTGATAAGGAATTTTATAATCTCTTACCCCTGTTGAGAGAGAAGGGATAAGAACTTTCTTGATCAGCTACTTGAAGAGGCTGATGGCTGAAATCAACTTGATCTTAGCTTTCTTCAAAGCTTCTTGAATCTGAACTTAGTTGGGTTGATTTCCTTTGAATATAACTGACTGATAACTTCCTTCTTAGACTTCAAAAATATATCTGAATCTTCTTGAGAGATTAGTTCAGTATCTGCTTCTTGAGAGACCTGTGAATGTCTCCTTCTTGACTTCAAATAGCTGGATCTCTCTCTATCCAAATCTCTTGAAGATACTTTTGAATTCTTGATTGAATTCAACTTAGACAGAATATGAATAGTAAACTACTTCAGAACGTCTTCTTAGATCTTCTCACGAAGATCTTCTTCTTTGTTACTTTTACTTTCTTGATCAGAGATCAATCTCTAATTGTGCTAGTTGTGACAATTCTTATTCCTCTTATATATATATATATATATATATGTTTCTTCTTCTTAATCCATCTATTTATAGACTTCATCCATGGTAACTGGCTGATCCGGTTTCTAACTAACTTCTTAGAAGTCTGACAGCTTCAGTAAACCTGTTGTAACTCACAGCTGTCAAGTATTGAAACAGTTCTTGAGCCTTTATCTCTATCAGCAAAGCGTCGAGACTGACTGTCATAAAGTGTCGAGACCATCTGTCAATATGTGTCTACACAAGTGACTTAAGTGTCAACACAGCCTTTGGTGATGTCGACATAGTTGCCTTGATGTCGACACAGCTTCTTGACACTGCATCTTCAGAATGTATCGACACTGATTACTTGTGTCGACACAAACACTTCACCTTTCATCAGCAATCAACTTGGTCTTGACTCAGTTGTGTGTAAGACCCCCATTTTTTTTTCTTTTTCGACACCGGGGTCTTAGGCGCAGAACCGCCGCCTTGCGGTGATACCTTCTCACCCGGGAAGGTCGTCACTACAAGACGCCGATTCTGCTGGCCAAATCGATCTCTAATGTAGCATAAGTATAAAAGCAAGTCCACAGAAATCACATATATAAAAAAATAAACTCCACAAAGGGAGTGTCCACAGATAGTACATATAATGAAAATCTCAGGCTTATGCCCGGTACATCAAGTCCTCACTACAAATCACTCATCGCGGAAGCAAACTAATACAACTACTGGGGTTCGGGACTCATAGTCCCTGCTGTCTGAACTCTAGTGCTACACTGTCCGATCTCCAAGCGTGCCGACCTCCGGGGCTGCCCCTCCATGCTAGGCTCCGTGGTCCCCTAAATGATGTGGTTCGAAAACCGTTAGTCTAAAAGACTAAGTCCTATCGTCCCCCACCCCTTCCCCCATGGCTCCTAAGCACCAACCGTGGAGAAGGAATGGAAAGGACATGAAGGTGGAGAATGTCAAATTACAGATGGCAGCGGAACTAAACTAATAGTGTTAAGTATGATAATAATTATACAAAATCTAAATAAGTAACCTTAACTTATGTGAAAACACATAAGCTAAGGGATCTCTTGCAGGGCTCCTATCGTATAAAAAGTTCAATACCGATTTATACGATAGGGTGTCGGTTTTACTAGCAGGCATAACATATAAATAATACTAAAAGAGAACCTTGACTTATAAGCACGCTCGCACGAACTTATAGGCCAAGGGGTCGTTTTGCAAGGCCTAATGTATAGAGCGTCCCATACCGCTTATACATTAGGTGTCAGGTTATATGCAATGGTTATGCTATGAAATGCAAATATGCTATGATGTGAACATGCAAGTGCAACTCACCCACTCGACTCTGTGTGACCTTTAGTTCCCCCTTTCGGAGCCGTTACCTCCCAGGATACCTCCATAGTGGCAGTCGGAAGCGGTGGGTTGGGCCTCGCCCACCTCAAAACCAGTATTTGCACTACCAGTCTGACCTATCGTACGCCTCAACGCTTGGTGCACTAAGCAGATGCCTGCGTACTCTTACCGGCTGGCGCACCGGACTTCTGTTGGCGAACTGTAAAACCACACTTGTCGAGTCAACGATATTGGTGTCGGTGCAACGAACTCCCCAATATCGAAGACCCACCACCTTATACCTTTTATGCACAAGTAATAGTTATGAGTCCAACAAATAACCGTGCCGAATCTTCCCGGACTATCCCGTCCGTCATAATCAACCACCGAGCCGAAACTCCCCGGACTAACCCGTCCGTCATAATCTACAACTGAGCCGAAGCTCCCCGGACTAACCCGTCCGTCATAATCTACAACCGAGCCGAAGCTCCCCGGACTATCCCGTCCGTCATAACCAACAATCGAGCCAAAGCTCACCGGACTAACCCGTCCGTCATAATCTACAACTGAGCCGAAGCTCCCCGGACTAACCCGTCCGTCATAATCTATAACTGAGCCGAAGCTCCCCGGACTATCCCGTCCGTCATAACCAACAACCGAGCCAAAGCTCACCGGACTATCCCGTTCGTCATAATCTACAACCGAGCCGTAGCTCGCCGGGCTACCATGCCCATTACCTTAACCACAGGGCTTATTGCTCGAGTAACCCAAACTATCTCTCGGGACACAGGGGTGTGAGAGTGTGAAATCCTAAGTTTACTACCTACTCCTAAATTTACTTTATTCCTACAACTTAGGTTTTACCCATTTCATTTTCATATTACAGTAAACAATACCTAAGGTGATTTTGACCTTCTACTCTACGGGGAAGACGATCTTTCGTCGATCCCAAACACCACCTAACTTTTAGTCAAACCCATCCCTAGCTCATCCAACCCTGAGTGATGAACTCATTCCTATAACCACTAATTTTTGACTTATGTGCCTAACTTGTACTCCAGATTATTTCTGTAGATTTACTATATACAGACCACCAAGGTTTAATGTTATGTAAAATGGGAAGTATATCAAGTAATCATCCAATACTCCTATAATAATTAATGGAAGTCCATTATGACCATTGTTGCCCAAATCCAGAGTTTTACAATTTTCCTATTTATCTAGGAATTTATTAAATATTTATAGTGGTCAAAGTCTCCAAGATTGAGCTGAAGGTACCAAATTTTGACAAGATAAAATCTCCCCAGATTTATGTTATACTTAATATAATCATTTAACCTAAGATACAAAATCTCTTAGTTTTTCAGCAAGGTTCAGGCCACTGATTTTTATTTAAATGGTATATTGCAATAATTCTTAAAAATAATAAACAGGGCAATATTATTTCTGAAAATTCAAGGATAACTCTAACATGATTGCAAGGGCCCATAAATGCTCTGGGTCATATATCATCAGTGATTAAGGAGTGATAAGTTTCAAACAAATTAATATACAGTTTTCCAAAATTGCTAAATGCAGACCACCATGTCAAACTTCGTGTAAAATAGGTGGTACATCAAATAATTATCCAATACTCTTATTATAATTAATGGAGGTCCATTATGACCTTTAAGCCCTAAATCCAGAGATACAAAATTTTCCTTATTTATTTAATAATTTATTTAATTATTCTATTGACTAAAATTTCCAATAATGAACATGAAGTACCATTTTCATTCAAGATATCATTCTACATATTTTATATGTTATTCAAAATAAGGATATAACTCATCTTCCAAAATATCTAAATTTTTCGGCATGGTGTTATCCCCAAATCATTATTTCATTTTAATCCTTGAAAATTCATTTAAAGAAATATAAAATACTATATTGCTTCCAAAAATTCAGAGAAAATTCAAGTATGAATCTAATTGCATGTAAATGGTTTGGGACAAATTTCATAATTTATTTATCAGTATATGGACTAAATTAAATTATTGAATAATTCCATTATTTAGCAAGCTTGTGAAGTAAGTACCTCAAATAAGTATCCAAAAATTTTCATAAAATTTATATAAGCTTATAATGATTCAAAACATCCTCTGCCAAACTTCCATGACCTCAAAAGGGTCAGAGAGACCATAATAATTAGTTTATTAAATTGAGGCATCCCTTGTGTTTCAAATTAAGTACCATAAATATTATCCCAAAATTCCCAAATAAATTACCAGAGACTAATAATATCCTTATTACCATTATACCAAAATTTCACCTTATTTGGAAGAGTTTAACTAGTCTATTCTAACCCTACAAAGTTTGTGCCCTAAACTAGGGTTAGGGTTTTGTGGGTCATAAACTTTCCAAAACACCCTAAGACTTTTACCAGAGGGTTATAGTTACCCTAAAACCATCCCTACAAAGTTTCATAGTCATACAAGGTGTTATGCCCATATGTCCATCACAAGATAGAAAAGCCCTTCCTTAGGGTTTGACCTAGGATCTTGGGCCAAATCAACTCCAATGCCACCAAGTTTTCATTTTAAGGTGTATAAAGTCATGCCAAGTCAGTGTCCCAAATTTGAACCTCTGGTGAGGTGAATTGGACACTCAAAACCCAAAATTACATTTTGGACCAAAATGCCCTTCTTAGGGCAAGGCTAGGGTTTGCTTGATTCACATTCAAATCAACTTCAAACTTAATGAAATTTTAACCCGAGGTCTATATTGACCTCATATACATCCCACCAAAATTTGGATGAATTTGTACTTCATTTGACCCATAATTTAATTTACCCTAGCATAATTAAATTATTTGCAAAACTATAGTAAAATTATTCCCAAAAATTCCCATTTTTGCGCAGGGTCTAGATATAGGGTACGGTGACTCCCTTACAAAATTTCAGACCATTTGGACCAAGGATGAAGTGTGGGAAACTAGTTTAATGACTGCCTATTCATTTGTATAGACCCCACCGAAATGAGTGCCCTGGTCAAACCAGTCACCCAAATTGATTCAAATCAATTTCGTTCGAAAGTAGACCCATAGGGCTACATTTTTGGTGTTCACCATTTTCTATGAAAAGTACTCTAACTATTTTTAATAATTAATAACATTAAATATAAAAACTGTGACAGAAAATGATATTAATCAAATCATATCCTATAGTTTAAATTTATAATAGCACGAATCTTGACGCAATCATGGACGGCATCCCGTCGTCGTCCCCGCGCGCCAACAGCCCAGATTTCTCCTTCCTAGGCTAACTTCCAGCAGCAGCTGCCGGCGCTCCGGCCACCTCCCCGGCCTGCCACCGCCGCCGACACCTTTGTGGTGGTCGGGGCTATCTCCAGTCGGCGGCACGGCCACTGGGATGCACTGTTCCAGCGATCCCGACAAGCACATTTTCCATGGAATTTCCATGGATTTGAAAATCTGATTGAGCTCTATTGAGCCCTAACCTCGGCCCTAATGATCCCTACGATCTACCCATAAGAGAAGGAGTGGAGGAGGACCTGTGGTGGCGGTTGTAGCCGTGCTGATCGCCGGATTGGCATGGTGGTGGCCGGTCGTGGTCGGCTTGTTCAGAAATGGAGGAAAGGGCTCGGCTTCTTCAGGAAAAGAGTGGGAAATACTCCTTGGACCTCACTGAAGTTTTTAAAGAGGGAGAGGAGGGAGTTAGGTGGCTGAATTGCCATGTGCCATTTTTGGCCTAAGTCAATTTTGGCGGCTAGGCTGGTAGGGGGGGTGGAGCTTGCTCTAACCAGTCCACAATGGCTGCTGCACTCCCCCTTATCCTTCTGAAATGAATGGGGAGGTTGGGGAGGGGGGAGGAGGAGCACAAAGTCCTCCTTCCTTCTTCTTCCTTCTCTTTCTCTCTCCTCCATGGGTGACTTTCTCTCTCCTAGTCACCAAGCCTGAATTTTTGGCTCCTACATGTCCCATGGCAGCCCACAAGTCCATTTGGTCACTTAAGTCATGGTTAGCCCAATTGAAATGGGCTTGAGCTTGAGTTAGCCCATTTGGGCTAACTTGACCCAAAGTTGGACTAGGGCCCACCTAGGTCAATTTGGTCCTTGAGATTTCTTTAATGGGTCCTTGGTGACCCATTAGCCTCCCCTAGGGTCAAGGTGGGGTTGGATTGGCCCTTGGAGGTCACTTGGCCCTTAACTAGGGCACTTTGACCATTTTATGTTAAGAGTTGACTTTGGTCAACTTAGCTCCCTTGACTACCCTCCATGGGTCCTTAGTGACCCATTTACTCCTACCTAGGGTTATGGAGGTATGGGTGTGGTATATTTGGCTAATAGACTGCAATGGACCCTTGTGTAGGTCAATTTGACCTAGCTAGGGTTATAGTTGACTTTGGTCAACTTAGGTCCTTTGATTGCTCTCCATGGGTCCTTAGTGACCCATTGACCCCCTTCTAGGGTTATAATGGTATGGGTGGGGTCTTGGATTCTTGGTGAAGCCCCATGATCACCTTTAACCAAGGTTTAGAAATCTGCTAAATGCAGACCATAGTGGCCCTATCCACACCACCAGGTCCACTTGACTCTTTCTTGGGCTTCCTAGGGTTTTGTCATGACAAAACCACTTTTAGGGGTCTAGTTGGAAATGGGATGTTACATTGTGTGTCGACACAAGTCCTGTGTGTCGACACAGTTGTTGTAGATTCAGAACATAGCATGTGTCGACACTGCCTCCAGGTGTCGACATAGTTGTTGTCGACTCTGCCTCTGTGTGTAGACACAGCCTCCCGGTGTCGACACAGTCGATGTCGACTATAATCTTCTGTGTGTCGACACTACTTCCCGGTGTCGACACAAACTCACTGAAGTGTCGACACAGCCATTTCCAAGTGTCGACACAATCTTATTGAAGTGTCGACACAGCTTCCTCAGGTGTCGATATATGGACTTAGAATATTTTTCTTGCATTCTAGAACATTCTTAACCTGCACATATAAACTCAAAATAACATCAAATACACCTTGATGTATATCATTGAGCTAAGTGAGGCTTCTCCAAATAAGGTACACATTTTCCAATGTACCCAACAGGTGGAACTGCACTCATGTCTGTTGAAGTTGATGAGGTTTAAGCCACTGGAGCTGGTGGTCCTGTTAAGATGGAATTAAATATATCCTCAACAATAGAATTTATGTAGAGTCTGATTCTTGCCTTCTAGAGTGTGAACTTGGACAAGTAACACACTGGAGGTCTGGTGCTTGCATATTCATTGTTCTGTGCCATGTTGTATAGATCTAGAAGATGTAAGAGAACAGATCTAACTTAGTATCTTTGGCTCAAGGGTTAGCTTGTACAACCAAAAGAACCTCCTCTGATACCAATTGAAAGTTAGGGTTAGATCTGATATACTCTAGAGGGGGGGGGTGAATAGAGTGAGTCTATATATTTTATAAAACTTTTCTTTAACAATATACTATCTTTACCTTTAATAACTATATCTAACTATCACAGATTAAAGTAAATTAAAGATCACAGAATATCTAACTAACACAGCCACAGCAAGAACAGAAAAGAAAGAGAACCCAGACAACACAAGAAATTTATAGTGGTTCCCCAAACTGGGTACATCCACTCTTCTACCACTCTTTGTAGGAATCCACTACAGGTTTTGATTAGGTGACTGTCACCAGAGAGATTTTGATCAGGTGCTCAAAAACCAACCCAAGTATTTTGGAAGGAGACTTGCAACCAGATTAATTTTGAAGGGAATTAAAACCCTGTATAGAGGTGGGAAGGTGAGAGTGATATAAGTCTTCTTTTCTCAAGTCAAAATGAGAAGACTGTGTGGATTCTTATTTGTTGTCAAAGCTCCCCCTGAGATCTTGAATGGTTCAGGAGTGGAAACTTTGTTCAAGGGTGTAGGCCTTCAGCTTTGATGATTGCTAACCAGCATGCTTTTAGACTGATAAGATTGTTTGTCTCTGGGAAAGCCTTGGAGCAGACTGAGAACAGATGAAGAAGAAGAAGATTTTCAATCTCTGTATATTGTTGATGTCGTGTGTCTTCTTTTAGCAGAATTCTTGTACTCATTGGTTTGTCGACGACCATTTGAATTTTAAAATTACTCCTGTAATCAATGCTGATGACGTTGAGAATTATACGACATTGATTACTTTCCCCAACTATTTCATTGGAAAAATGGTAGGCAATAATCTTGATGAAGACCGTAATTAATGCTCTGTCTAATGGTAATATTCAGAGAATGTTAGAGCATTAATTTCACAGGAATTACTGCAATATAATAGGAACAGAAGGAAGGAAATAACTTAGTCTGGAATCGTCGACCAGAAGACAGAATTTGTCGAGCTGAGTTCATAGTTCGTCGAGCTAAGTATTGCTGTTCGTTGAGCTGAGTTACACGATCGTCGAACTATGAATAGATGACTGCTGCTTGACAAAATCTTCTTGTTCTGTGCTCTACGTTCGTTGACCTGAGAACTTCTTTGGCTTTGAGTAAATTATGTCGCTGAGTCCATTTTTGTGCAGAGTGATCTTTGGCATTGAGAGATGAAGTATTAGTTGACCTGAAAATAGAGATCGTCAAACTCTGTTCAGAGAAGTATATCTCTGAGTTAGTAGAGCTGAGTACGACTATCATCGACCTGAGATCGACGAACGTAGATCTCTTTCTCTAAATCTTTATTTCTCTAAGTTTTGAATCTCTGACAGTGATGGAGGCTGGTCCATTGTACTATTGACTCTAAGGAAATGGCCTAGACTTAAGAAACAGTGAAAATTTGACCCTTTTATACAAAATGGGTGACAACCTAAGAAGACAACCTAGCAAAAATCACTTAGGGGTTCCAACACCCCTACTGCTGATGTTGCTGTCCTTGCTGTTGCTGCTAGCCCTTGAGGCTAGCTTTTGTATTTTCTTTTATTCATGTATGGCCGACATGCGTGCCGATGTCTGTAATTTATACTGTTGAAAGAGGAACTGTAAGGCCTTAAGGCCAAACTGTAGTATTTGCTATCCCCTCATTTTAGTGGTTATATATAATGTTGGTTTATATATATCTAGTGGATATTCCTGCTATTAATTCAGCTAATTGTGTATCTATTCCGCTAGCATGCTCTGTGTTAGGATGCGTTGATGGTATTATCCTATGACCTCACCGTCTGTTGGTAGCAAATAGTTCGGGGCCCCGACCAGACCTTCTATTATATGTTATTAAACGGGTGGAGTCGTTACATTTTTGTATCAGCTTGTCTCATTCTTCCTCTTTCGAATTCGTGGTCGAATTCTTTTGTGGGGTGGTGACCACGTGTCTGTGCGAACCGCTGTAATGCTAGTGAACTCTGGAATATCCACTAAGAAATGCAAATACACTTGTTTGAGGAATATGCGCGTTCCTACTTTGTTGTTATTGCTTGCATATTGTTGCTAATGTGTGTCTTGTCCACCCATAGGTGACTCATAGTGGTGCTGGGCTATCTGAGCCCCAGCGCTCTGATGAGAGTGCGGCACCAGCTGAGGTGCCAACACCTCCTCTATCTGCGGAAACTGTTCGATTAGTTGCTGAGACTCTATTTTCGATGATTCGGCTTACCGGGTCAGCGCTGCCGGCAGTTGTGCTAGATCGTGTTGGTGTCCGACCCGAACCGGTTGAGGCTGTGGATCCACGAGCAGCTGAACGACAATTGAAGCAATTCATGAGATTTAATCTGCCTACGTTCACGGGACTGGGATCCCCAACGCAGGAAGAGGACTGTTTATCACGAGTCAAACATATTTTGACGGTGATCAGGACGGAGGAAACTCAAAAGGTCACTTTGGCCACCTTCTTGTTAGAAGGAGAGGCAAGGTTATGGTGGGACGAGGTTGAGTTACACCATTTGGCGGGCAGGCAATTGACTCAAGTATCGATTGAGGAGTTCTCTCGTATGTTTTTGTCTAAACATCTTCAAGCGGCACAACGCATTGCTATGGAGAACGATTTCCAGAGGCTAACGCAAGGAGAATCTAGCGTTGATGCATACCAACATGAATTTACAAGATTGGGACAGTATGTAGGAACAATCTTCGTTGATAAACAAAGAAAAAAAAATCTGTTCTATGAAGGATTGCGGGATGAGTTGAGGTTCCTACTTTCTAGTTCCGTGAACCAGGGATTTCAGGCTTTAGTTGATACGGCGGGTGCGCAGGAAAAGGACATGAAGCGGGTGCAAGGCAGGAAGGACTTGGTTGTGGCAAAGCCCGAGTTCAAAGCACCCCGCTCAGGTAAATCGTACTACCAGAAGAAGTGGGGCAAGAGGTCCAAGCCTTCGGGGCAAACTTCTGGGATGGTTACATCGGGAGCAACGTCGAGGCCGAAGTCTCATGCATGCTTTACCTGTGGCAAAGTGGGACATTTAGCCCGTGATTGTCGGGTTGCTCAACCCAAAGGAGAAAAGAAGACGGGTGTGTCTTATGCTGAGAAGGGAAAAGTAGTGGTTGATTCCTCTGCATCGCAGGCGCATCCCAGAGTCTACAATCTTGGCCAACAGGAGGCTATCAAGCAAAATGACGTCATCACAGGTATGAGTTAAGTTAATGCTTGTTGTATTGATTGCATATTTTGTATGTAGCTTGTGCATGATGTGTGTGCTACAGGATTTGTCCTGATTTGGAACAATCCGACGAGAGCCCTGTTTGATACGGGTGCTTCGCATTCTTTTCTTTCTAAGGACTTCTTAACTCGAGTTGGAGTACTGAGTCATGTGACGACAGATGGTATAAAGGTGCTACTACCGAATGGGTGTATCATGCTTGCGGATAGGTCTTGCGATTTGGACGTGCATATAGGAAATCGAGATTTCGGATTGAGAGCATCTGTACTGCCACTATCAGAGTTTGATGTGATCTTTGGCATGGAATAGCTCTCGGAGCAGCGTGCCTTTATTGATTGCACTTCCAAGGAGATAACACTAGGCCAGAATATCGAACTGGAGACGAATTTTGCTGGTATGCGAGGAGTAGGCGGGACCTTGTTGTCCGCACTCCAAGTCGTCAGTGTTGTTCGGAAGGGCGCGAAGTGATTCTTCACGCTTATTCAGGCTGTTGAGCCAAAGGCAAGTGTAAGTGAAGTTTCAATTGTGTCGGAGTTTGCAGATGTATTTCCTAAGGATCTTCCTGGGTTACCGCCCCAGCAGGAGATTGACTTCGCGATTGAGTTGGTGCCAGGTGCAAAACCTGTGGACCGCTCACCATATTGCGTTGCGCCAAAGGAAATGGCTTAACTTAAAGTCCAATTGCAAGAATTGTTGGAGCAGGGATACATACGCAAAAGTATGTCACCTTGGAGAACGCCGGTTCTATTTGTGAAAAAGAAAGACGGTAGTTTGCGTTTGTGTATTGACTACCGCGAATTGAATATGCTGACGGAAAAGAACAAATAACTGATTCCACGGATCGATGACCTATTTGATCAGCTAGCGGGGTCAACCGTCTATTCAAAGTTGGATTTTAATTTGGGATATTATCAATTGCGGATTTGGGAAGGCGATATTCCTAAGACAGCGTTTGGGACACGCTATGGTCATTATGAATTCACGGTGATGCCATTTGGTTTATGTAATCCGCCTTCGGTATTCTTGGTTCTAATGCACCGGACGTTCCGAGAGTACTTGGATTTATTCGTAATTGTGTTTATTAATGATATTCTTGTGTACTCTCAGTCGGGAGATGATCATGAAAACCATTTGCGGTTGGTGTTGCATACCCTATGGAGGAATAAGTTGTATGCCAAGTTCTCAAAGTGTGCGTTCTGGCTATCGTCAGTGGCTTTTCTGGGCCATGTGGTAAGTGGAGAGGGCATAACAGTAGATCCGGCAAAGATAAGTGCCATACGAGATTGTCCAGTGATTTCTTCAGTGGCCGAAGTCAGGAGCTTTCTTGGCCTGGCAGGCTACTATAGACGGTTTGTGGAAAACTTCTCACGGATTGCTTTACCTCTGACCATGTTGATGAGAAAAGATAAGAAGTTCGTTTGGACACCGGAGTGCGCGCGAGCTTTTGAAGAGCTTAAGAGTTATTTGACCACGGCACCTGTGTTGACATCGCCATGTGGTACAGACGGCTATGAGATCTATAGTGATGCTTCAGGGAGCGGCTTAGGATGCATTCTTCTGCAATTTGGTAAAGTGATTGCTTATGGCTCACGCCAGCTAAAGGTGCATGAACGGAACTACCCCGCCCACGATTTAGAGTTAGCGGCGGTAATCTTTGCGCTAAAATTGTGGCAGCACAATCTTTATAGCGTTAAAGTAGATATCTATATAGATCACAAGAGCCTAAAGTATTTGTTAGATCAGAAGGATTTGAATATGCGACAACGGAGGTGGATGGAGTTCCTTGGGGACTACACTTTCGATATTCACTATACTCCCGGGAAGGGAATTGTGGTCGCTGATGCTTTGAGTTGTAGGACGCCAGTACGAGCAAATTGGTTGCAGAGGCATGATGTGCGGCTAATCTAGGAGATGGAAGCGTTAAAGATATCTTGTGTTGACAAGGATGCTACGGCCGACGCATGCTTGAACTGGACGGAGGTAAAATATGACCTTGCAGACAGAGTTCGGCGAGCAACAGAGCTTGATGAAAGTCTTCAACGCTATGCAAAGGATGGTCCTGGTGTCCAATTCTCCTGGGATGATGGATTGTTGCGAAAAGATGATCGATTGTGCTTCCCAAGTACGAGGAAGTTGAGAGAAGAGTTGATGTACGAAGAGCATTTTGCCAAGTACTCAATTCACCTTAGGAGCACAAAGATGTACAGAGACATGAAAACGTTGTTCTGGTGGCTTGGACTAAAGAAAAACATAGCACGTTATGTGGCAGAATGTAACACTTGTGCTTTAGTTAAAGCAGAATGCCAGAAGACTGGTGGTTTCCATAAGTCGTTACTGATTCCGGAGTGGAAGTTTGATGATATTTCAATGGATTTCGTGCACGGGTTGCCGAGATCTCAACGCGGTCATGACTCTATCTTGGTAATTGTAGACCGGTTGACAAAAGTGGCTCACTTCCTTCAAAACAAGAGAGATGATTCAGTGGAAGCCTTGGCTAAGCTCTATGTAGAACAGATTGTTCGACTGCACGGTGTGTAAGACCCCCTTTTTTTCCGAACACCGGGGTCTTAGGCCCAGGATCGTCTCTTTGCGGTGATACCTTCACGTCCTGAAGGGTCGTCACCACAAGGCACCGATTCTGTCGGCCAATTCGATCACAGAAAGATGGCACCATATTTGAAAAGCAAGTCCACAGAAATAACATGTATAAGAATAAAAGTCTCCATGAAGGGAGTGTCCACAGAATAATATAAAAGGTACTGAAAGTAAGGGCTTATGACCGGTACATCATAATCCTAACTACAGGTCACTCATGCAAAAGCAAACTAAAACATCTACTATAAGTCGGGACTCACAGTCCCAGCTGTCTGAACTCCTTAGCTAAACTTCCCTATCTCCAAGCGGGCCGACCTCTGGGGCTGCTCCTCAATGCTGGGCTCCACGATACTGTAGATGATGTGGTCCGAAAACTGTTAGTCATAAATATTAAGCCCTATCATCCCCTACCCCTTCCCCCATGGCTCCTAGGTACCGAGCGGGGAGGAAAAAAGGGAAGGACATGAAGGTGGATATTAAAACAAAAGCTGGTGACAACGGACCTATGCTAGCAATTCTATAGTAAATAAAACAGAAACATAAAGTAGGAAAAGTAACCTTAACTTATGTGCGGAAGCACCTAAGCCAAGGGATCTTCTGCAAGGCTCCCATCGTATAAAGTGTCCCATACCACTTATACGTTGGGGTGTCGGTTATCAAACAGCAGCATATATATATAGAATTTAACCTTAATTTATAAACTTGCCCACACAAGCTTATAGACAAAGGGGTCGTTTTGCAAGGCCTATTGTATAAGCGTCCCATTCCACTTATACATTAGTTGTCAGGGGTTAAATGAATCGATTATGCCATGACATGCTAGAGGGTATGATGAATCATGCAAGTGAAACACACACACCCGACTCTGTGTTCACAGACCTTTAGTTCCCCCTTTCGCAGCCATTACCTCCAAGGATACCTCCGTAGTGGCAGACGGAAGCGGTGGGTTGGGCCTCGCCCACCTCTAAACCAGTAAAGCACTACCGGTTAGACCTATCGTACACCTCAACGCTTGGTGCACAAAGCGTACTCCTGCATACTCTTGCCGGCTGGCGCACTGGACTTCTGTTGGCGAAGTGCTAACCACACTTGCCGAGTCAGCGTATTGGCATCGGTGCATCGACCCTCCAATACCAAAGACCCACCACCATAATTTTTCTTTCCCTTTTATGCACGTGCAAATTTAATGTATCAAACCAATCGAGCCAAAGCTCCCCGGACCATTCTGTCAGTCTCTTAACCAATCGAGCCGAAGCTCCCCGGACCATTCTGTCCGTCTCTTAACCAACCGAGTCGAAGCTCCCCAGACCATTCTTTCCGTATCTTAACCAACCGAGTCGAAGCTCCCCGGACCATTTTGTTCGTCTCTTAACCAACCGAGCCAAAGCTCCCAACTTTCTTCCTGTGCTAACAGTGTTTGTGAAACGTGCAACCCTAATTATTAAGTTACTCTTATCAGTTGTTAATACAGTTTACGTTGACCCAGGACTGCCCCCGATATTCCCTGTGAAGGGCTCTCAAAGGGCACTAGGAATTATGATGGTAGCTGAAGCCCATCGTTTCCTTTTGCAAGGAACTTATTGTTATTGGTTGATTCCCTTTACTCATTCCCTTCTCATATTACTATAGACTATCCTAATGTGATTTTTAACCTTCCTTTCTTCGGGAAAGACGATCTTTCGTCAAACCCGAGCACCTCTTAACTCTAGCCAACACCACTTCTCACTAACCTTCCCATCCTTATATGGTGAACACTTTCACATCCATCCAATTCAGCAGATTAACTAACTCCAACGTTGTGCCCATTATGTCTTATGACTGTTAACACAAATTGCTAATTGCAGACTATCCTATGCTATATGTCGAACCGGATAGGAAATGATCCAATACTCATCCAAATGCCCTAATTTATTTACTGGAGGTATATCATGATATGATCAGCCTATAATCGGAAAATTATTATTTTCTCTAATTTATCTGGCATTAAATTAATTTCCTAAAAAATCCCAAGGGCTACCGGTTTGAACATGAACTACCCTAAGTAATCATGCAAGATGTCCAACAAAATTATTATAAATATTATGTTATCTCAATATGGTAAATCCAAAGTATCACAATTTTTCTATCATCAAAAGGGCACTAAAATATTTTAGCAATATTTTCTATCTTTTGTTATTTATGAATCAAGTATATAGAATATCAATCCAAAAATTATAAATTAATTATACTATGCAGATTCAACCTTAAAAATAGTATTGGCCAAGTTTCATAATTTTTCAGCAAGTATTAATCTTTGAATAAATTAATTATCAAAAATTTCTATAAGGTAAACTTGTAAAGAAAGTGTCGTAACTAAGATTCTAAAAATCATGAATAAATGTCAACATGCATATAATGGCCTGAAAATCTCAATTCTGAAGTCTCATAATTTTTCAATAGCAATATCATCCATAATTAATTTTTAAACCATAAAACCTCTTTTTAACATTTGTGAATGAAGTACTAGATTTAGTCAACTAAAAATTATACAAAAAATTCAGGAGCATTTATTCTGACCTAAAGAATTTATTTCCAAGATTTCATGGGGTTTCAAAGAACAGAAAGATCTAAATAATTAAAACATCAATTAGGGCTATAGCAAACTTTATAAATGAAGTGCTAGAAATGAACATCATAAAATTCCAATAAAATTGCTATAAGTTCTACCCATTCCAAAACTCATTCTACTCGAGTTTCACAGCTTTTAGATAACGTTTAGTGATAGATTTTACTTATTTGATATTTTTCCCTAAAACTAAGGTTAGGGTTTTGAGGTATCTACATATCTCCAAATCCTCCAAGATTCCATCCAGATGATTTATAATATGCTAACGTCGAATCTACTAAATTTCAAGGCAATACGAGGACATTTTCCCCCATGTCCTTCACAACCCTCAAAACCCTCCCTTTAGGATTTGAGTTTGGATCCTAGGGTAAATCAACCCTAAACCACACCATTTTCTCCAAGTGGGTTGTAATAACCCTTCTAAGTCAGTGGTCAAAATATCAGCCTCTGTTGAGGTTATTCAACCGTTCCAACCTCTTAGTGCACTTTTTACTCAAAATGTCTCATTAATGCCTAGTTAAGGATAGGTGATTTCCTACTCAAAACTCATCCAAATGAGTTTCAATTTTGTACAGAGCTAGGTTTGATAGCCAGGGACCACTCACAAAATTTGAGAGGGTTTTGAGGTCATTTGACCCCTTAGATAAATTACTCTAACTTTATTAAATTAAAACAAAAACCATAGGCAAATGCCCTCCAATTTTATAAAATTACTCTAATTTTAGAGATACTTTGCCTAAGGTTTTTGTTTTAATTTAATAAAGTTAGAGTAATTTATTGAAGTGGTCAAATGACCTCCAAACCCTCCCAAATTTTGGTGAGTGGTCCCTAGCTATAAAACCTAGCTCTGTACAAAATTCAAACTCATTTGGATGAGTTTTGGGTACGAAATCACCTATCCTTAACTAGGGATTAATGAGGCGTTTTGAGTAAAAAGTGCACTAAGAGGTTGGAACGGTCGAATAATCTCAACAGAGGCTGTTATTTTGACCACTGACTTAGAAGGGTTATTACAACCCACTTGGAGAAAATGTTGTGGTTTAGGGTTGATTTACCCTAGGATCCAAACTCAAACCCTAAAGGAAGGGTTTTGAGGGTTGTGAAGGACATCAGGGCAAATGCCCTCGTATTGCCTTGAAATTCAGTAGAGTCGACGTTAGCATATTATAAATCATCTGGATGGAATCTTGGAGGATTTGGAGATAGGTAGATACCTCAAAACCATAACCATAGTTTTAGTGAAAAATATCAAATAAGTAAAATCTATCACTAAACGTTATCTAAAAGCTGTGAAACTTGGGTAGAGTGAGTTTTGGAATTGGTAGAACGTATAGAAATTTTACTGGAATTTTATGATGTTCATTTCTAGCACTTCATTTGTAAAGTTTGCTATAGCCCTAATTGATGTTTTAATTATTTAGATCTTTCTGTTCATTGAAACCACATGAAATCTTGTAAGTAAATGCTTTAGGTCAGAATGGTTGCTCCTGAATATTTTGTATAATTTTTAGTTGAGTAAATCTTGTACTTCATTCACAAATGTTAAAAAGGGGTTTTATGGTTTAAAAATTAATTATGGATGATATTGCTTTTGAAAAATTATGAGACTTCAGAATTGAGATTTTCAGGCCATTATATGCTTGTAGACATTTATTCGTGATTTTTAGAATCTTAGTAATGACACTTTCATTACAAGTCCACCTTATGGAGATTTTTGATAATTAATTTATTTAGAGATTAATACTTGCTGAAAAAATATGAAACTTGGCCAATGATATTTCTAAGGTTGTATCTGCATAGTATAATTAATTTATAATTTTTTGATGGATATTCTTCGTACTTGATTCATAAATAATGAAAGATAGAAAATATTGCTAAAATAGTTTTAGTGCCCTTTTGATGATAGAAAAATTGTGATACTTTGGATTTACCATATTGAGATAACATAATATTTATAATAATTTTGTTGGATATCTTGCATGAGTACTTAGGGTAGTTCATTTTCAAAGCGGTAGCCCTTGGAATTTTGGAGGAAATTAATTAAATGCCAGATAAATTAGAGAAAATTATAATTTTCCGATTATAGGCTGATCATATCATGATATACCTCCAATAAATAAGTTAGGGCATTTGGATGAGTATTGGATCATTTCCTATTCGGTTCGACATATAGCATAGGATAGTCTGCAATTAGGAATTTGTGTTAACAGTCATAGGACATGATGGGGCATAATGTTGGAGTTAGTTAATCTACTGAATTGGATGGATGTGAAAGTGTTCACCATATAAGGATGGGAAGGTTAGTGAGAAGTGGAGTTGGCTAGAGGTAAGAGGTGCTCGGGATCGACAAAAGATCGTATTTCCAGAAGAGAGGAAGGTTAAAAATCACACTAGGATTGTCTATAGTAATATGAGAAGGGAATGGGTAAAGGGAATCAACAATTAACAATAAGTGCCTTGTGAAAGGGAACGATGAGCTTCAACTACCATCATAGTTCCTAGTGCCCTTTGAGAGCCCTTCACAGGGAATACCGGGGGCAGTCCTGGGTTAACGTAAAATATATGTACAACTGATAAGAGTAACTTAGTAATTAGGGTTGCACGTTTCACAAACACTGTTAGCACGGGAAGAAAGTTGGGAGCTTCGACTCGGTTGGTTAAGAGACAGACAGAATGGTCTGGGGAGCTTCGGCTCGGTTGGTTAAGAGACAGACAGAATGGTCCTGGGAGCTTCGGCTCAGTTGGTTAAGAGACGGACAGAATGGTCCGGGGAGCTTCGGTTCGGTTGGTTAAGAGACGGACAGAATGGTTCGAGGAGCTTTGGCTCGATTGGTTTGATACGTTAAATTTGCATGTGCATAAAAGGGAAAGAAAAATTAAGGTGGTGGGTCTTCGGTATTGGAGGGTCGATGCACCAACGCCAATACGCCGACTCGGCAAGTGTGGTTAGCACTTCGCCAACAGAAGTCTTGTGCGCCCGCCGGCAAGAGTACACAGGAGTCCGCTTTGTGCACCAATAGTTGAGGCGTACGATAGGTCTTACCGGTAGTGCTTTACTGGTTTAGAGGTGGGCGAGGCCCAACCCACCGCTTCCGTCTGCCACTACGGAGGTATCCTTGGAGGTAACGGCTCCGAAAGGGGGAACTAAAGGTCTGTGTACACAGACTCATTTGTGATTGTTGCACTTGCATGATTCATCATACCCACTAGCATGTCATGGCATAATCGATTCATTTAACCCCTAACACCTAATGTATAAGTGGAATGGGACACTTATACAATAGGCCTTACAAAACAACCACTTGGTCTATAAGCTTGTGTGGGCAAGTTTATAAATTAAGGTTAAATTCTATATATATATACTGCTGTTTGATAACCAACACCCCAACGTATAAGTGGTATGAAACACTTTATACGATGGGATCCTTGCAGAAGATCCCTTGGCTTAGGTGTTTCCGCACATAAGTTAAGGTTACTTTTCCTACTTTCTGTTTCTATTTTATTTACTATAGAATTGCTAGCATAGGTCCGTTGTCACCTGCTTTTGGATTAATCTTCACCTTCATGTCATTCCCTTTCTTCCTCCCCGCTCGGTACCTAGGATCCATGGGGGAAGGGGTAGTAGATGATAGGGCTGAGTCTTTATGACTAACGGTTTTCGGACCACATCATCTAGGGGATTGTGGAGCCTAGCATGGAGGAGCAGCCACGGAGTTCGGCCTGCTTGGAGATAGGGCAGTCTAGCTCAGGAGTTCAGACAGCATGGACTGTGAGTCCCGACTTATAGTAGATGTTTTAGTTTGCTTCTACATGAGTGAACAGTAGTGAGGATTATGATTTATCGGGCATAAGCCCTTACTTTCAGTACCTTTTATATTATTCTGTGGACACTCCCTTCGTGGAGACTTTTATTCTTATACATGTGATTTCTGTGGACTTGCTTTTCAATTATGGTGCTATCTTTCTGTGATTGAATTGGCTGGCAGAATCGGCGCCTTGTGGTGACGACCCTTCAGGACGTGAAGGTGTCACCGCAAAGCAGCGATCCTAGTCCTAAGACCCCAGTGTTCGAAAAAAAGGGGGTCTTACACGGTGTTCCTCGGAGTATTATTAGTGATCGTGATGGGCGATTCACCTCAACTTATTGGAGGCTAGTTCATCAAATGTTGGGCACAAAATTAGCATTCAGTACGACCTTTCATCCCAAAAAGGATGGCCGGACTTATCGAAACAACAGGACGATGGAAGATATGTTTCGTATGTGCGCCCTAGATTTCGGTTAGAAATGGGAAGAGTACATTTATTTGGTTGAATTTGCCTATAATAATAGCTACCAAGCGAGCATTGGTATGACACCGTTTGAGTCTCTATATGGTCGTAAATGTCGTACACCATTAGCTTCGGGAAAGGTAGGCGAATCCAAGCTGAATGGGCAAAAGGAAGTCGAAGAAGCTACCTCGATAATACGCTCTATTCGGGAGAGGCTATTGATAGCCCAAGATCGACAAGCAAAGTAGTACAATGCTAAGAATCAGAACGTGGAGTTTGCAGTGGGCGATTGAGTCTATTTTAAGATCAAATCCTTCAAAGGCGTATCTCGGATTCGGCGCTTGAAAAAGCTATGTCCCAGATACCTTAGTCCATTTGAAGTGGTGGAGAGAGTCGGGGAAGCTGCTTATCGGCTAGCGCTTTCAGCAGAGTTGAGTGGATTGCATGATGTCTTCCACATCTCAGTACCTCGTAAAGCCGTCAAGGATCCATCTCAAATAGTTGAGAATGATCGTGTACCTGTCGGCTATGGGCTAACGACGAAGGTTAAACCCATTAGGATCGAGGATCGAGCCTAGAAACAGTTGCGGAACAAGATAATCGAGATTGTCAAAGTCCGGTAGGACAATTATTGCCGTGAGGAGCTAATATGGGAGCGTGAGCAGACCATATGAACTGAGTTTCCCGAACTTTTTGTATAAATTGTTGTCCGTGTACATTTTGTTATAACAGCTCTTTTAACGCTATAGCTTTGTGATTCCTGTTTATTTGCTGAGTACAAATTTCGGGACGAAAATGATCTTAAGGGGGGATTGTAACACCCCAAAAATCTAAAGATGGAGTCAGGCTGGGTGACACGGCCTGGGACACGAGCGTGTCCAAGGGCGTGTCCAGTGCACACGGCCTGGGACACGGGCGTGTCCTTTTCTGTAGGCGTCGACTCGAGTTCTCGATAACTTATCTTCGAGAGGCGACAAGGCCTGGGACACCTGCGTGTCCCAGGGCATGTCTTGTTCGGGTGAATACCGAGTGGCATTGAGTGGCGTTGAGTGGCGCTGAGAGGAATGGCGTTGAGTGGCATTGAGTGTGGATCACAGCCTGTGACACGGGCGTGTCACAGGGGCGTATTGGGAACACGTCCATGGACACGTGCGTGTGCCTTAGCCGTGTGCTTCTCAGGTGATTTGGGCTTGTGTTACAAAGGGTGAAACGACCAGTCACACGACCGTGTCAAAGTTGACACGGGCGTGTATGCCCCATGACACGGGCGTGTGGAGCCCGTGTTATGGTTCAATTTGAGTCAGTTTGTACACCGCTTGGGGGACACGGCCTGGGACACGGGCGTGTCACAGGCCGTGTCAAGTCAAATTTGGAATTTTAGGCAGATCTTGGCCATCCAATTATTTCTATTTGGATACAATGGCCTAGGTCCTTTCCTGCAGTGATAAGGCTGAGTGTTAGCCTCTTCTCTCATTCTTATCAAGAGAGAAAAAGAGAGAGCTTGGATGAAGGAGAAGGAGGAGAAGAGAAAAGCTTTGGTTGTGCTCCCGCGGTCCGATTCGAGATCCGAGGCTAGTTTAGTGGAGGCAAAGCTGCTGCGGTGCTTTCCAACCGGCCAGATTTTTGATGGCTCCCAAGAGATCGTCGAGGGTAATGATCTTCCTTCTTGGACATGTGAAGTCCTTTTTTATGCATGAGTAAGGAATCCTCTCCACCAAAAGTTGGAATAAGTGAGTGATTCCGGTGGGTTGATAGTTGTTATCCCCTATTGAGTCTGTATATAGACCTAGAAAAGTGTAGTACGAGATAAGCATGCTGTGTGAAGCCCATCTGGACATGTTGGTCTTGATTGGTGATGTTACATTTATGCACAAGAGAAGACTCCACGTATACTCGTGTACTTAGTGGGGTCGTTGGGTTATGCCTGTGAAGGAGAGTAGCAGGAAGTACTGGAATGTGGAACTCCAGGAAAATTCCCTTGTGTTGTTTGTGTTGTGGCTACGATGTAGCAAGTCCTTGATGGACGATGAAGCAAGTCCTTGATGGACGATGAAGCAAGTCCTTGATGGACGATGAAGCAAGTCCTAGTAGGACAGTGTGGCTATTATGACGCCAGTCCATGGCGGACGTTATGGCGATTGGGAGCTGCGAGCTCTAAAAGGCCTCGTGCCGAACAGGAAAGGTGAAGCCGACCCACGCCTTTTATTATAGCCGCAAGTATGATGTGCTTGGTGATGGCAAGGCGATCTCTAGCAACGGGGGTGGTGGATCTATACCTGCATTATATTGGCAGTACAAGGAAGTGCCAATGCATTGGGCTTTCGTCAGTAGCATAATGAGAGTCTTAGGCCTGCGCGCCATTAAGACAAAATGCTCAATGGTCTTGATCCCGGTTCGCCGGTGTACCCAAAAGTGTGCTTGAGAGCACAGATCGTCGGTTCGGGTGGCCGATGGTTGTGATGGATTGCTTGTGCGTGAAAGCACAATATGTATATTATTTGTCAATTGCTGTATTGCTCTGCAGGGAAGGAATACCTCTGCCCCTGGAAAGGGATAGGATTGTTATAAATTGGTCAGCTTAATACTGACCGTTGCCTTGTTTGACACCTTCTGGGTGGATTGTCCCTGTGTAGGTGCTGGAGAGCCGAGCAGAAAATGAAGGGTTGATGCTCCTGCTGCTGCTGGTGATGCTAGCACTTGAAGGATAGCTTTTGTATTTTCTTTTACTCATGTATGGTCGGCCTACGCGCCGATGTCTGTAATCTATTCTATTGAAAGAGGAACTGTAAGGCCATAAAGCCAAACTGTAGTATTTGTTATCCCCTCGTTTGAGTGGTTGTATATGACGTTGGTTTATATATATCTACTCGATATTCCTGCTATGATTTCAGTTAATTATGTATCTATTCTGCTAATATGCTTTGTGTTAGGATGCGTTGATGGTATTATCCTATGACCTCACTGTCTGTTGGTAGCATATAGTGTGGGGCCCCGGCCGGACCTTCTGTTATATATTATTTAACCGATGGGGTCGTTACAACTAGGATGGCATCCACACTACCTGGCCAAGGCCTCCATACGCCTCAATGCTAAGAACACAACTACAGAGCTTACATGCGTACTACGGCTCAACAGGAGTCTCAGGTAGATGTGCACCGAGAACCAAGCCCTTAACTGGCCTTTGTTGTGACCCAGAAGGAGCCTCGGAAAATGCACGAGGGCCAAGCCCAACCGTCCACTTGGCACGGAAGGAACCTCAGGAATGAACACCGAGGACCAAGCCCAACCGCCCAAAGTATATATGTCAACTCCCGTCAGTGTGTCAATTGGAAAGCTCATAGACCTGCCATACTATCCTTAACCCAGGATTATGGCACCGCGTGCCAACTCACACCGCATGTATTTTCACTTGGCCTTAAAATACATAGTTGTTTGGAAGGAGCCTCGGAACAGACATGAGGACCAAGCCTAACCGTCCACTTGGCCTTGCCATACTACAACTTCTATCCCAATGTTCATCTCGGGTTGGCACCCCTTTGAGCACCTTTGGACATCTTAGTCATTCACCTCTTCTTACCATCTCAATAATTTTTCTATCAAGCTTCTCTAATCACCTCCACTAACACGTCTTGTTACATTTGCATGAAGATTTATCATTCCAACCACTTCTAGATTTTATTCATCATGGTGACACTTGATATGATTCAACAGACTCTACTAATATGTGTTACTATGCTTCTATCAAGCCTCAACAAGAATCTACATAAATCTAAGAAATACACATATAGGAAACCTGCAAAACAGCAACTTTGGCGGGGAATTCCCATAGCTACGGGATCACGGTGTAAGCGTATAACCATTCGTTGGAAAGGCCCTTTCGTGGCCTACAACTTTCTTGTTCAACCCAAAAACCCAGATTTGACCGTATCATACCGACAAATGGCCTCGAAGTTTGCTGCGCACAGAAAACAGATTTATGTGTGCATAGTGCTTCTCTAACCCCTTTCACCAAATAGTTCCAAAAATTTCCTCCACCCTTATTTACCCTCATTAGGCCAACTCTCTTAACGAAACACAATCCTCCAACCCTTTAGAAGTGAGGAAAGGTTGAAGATGCAAAACTATCGGGCACAAGCCCTTGCCGGCCTCCTCCTAGGAAATAATCATCTCCCAAGTAAAGACTCCTTTTATTCGACATCTCTCTTAGAACATAGCTAAGATCTAGCACCAATGGAGAGGGTAGGAATCTCACTTTATTCCCGGCATTTCTGGCCATGGATCTTGTTATTCTCCGCAACATGCTTCTCCTTTGTTGAAGGAGGTTGTTCTTAACCGAAAATGGAAGGATCTTCCCTCCAAAATCCGACACCGGCAATATCGCAATCCCCTTCTTCTGTCTAGTCCGCACAAGTAAAAGCTTGGCAATATTCAAAGTGACGGCTAGGGTTTGATTCTCCCCTTTTATATTAAGGTATCAGGTTAAAAAGCTCTATCACGTGTTGTTATGTTATTGGACCGCCATTTGGTAATTTCGAACGGAGGCTGCAGAATCGTCGAACCGAGTTCGATGATCGTCGAAGGGAGTTCGAAAAACTCTTGATGAAACCTCAGCTCAACGCATTAACTCGGTGTCAAGTCAGATCGACTAATTTGAGGTCGACGAAACCTGAGGTCGACGAAATCGAGGTCGACGAAATCGAGGTCGACAAAACCTGAGGTCGACAAAATCGAGGTCGACGAAACCTGAGGTCGACGAAATCGAGGTCGGCAAAATCTTCTGAGCTCGACGAAAATTCTGGTCGACTAAATCCCATTTCAAGGTTTTAATACCATAAGTCTCTAGTCAATGAAATCGAGGTCGACGAAACCTGAGGTCGTAGAAACCATGGTCGACGAAACCTGAGGTCGACGAGATCGAGGTCAACAAAACCTGAGGTCAACGAAATCGAGGTCGACAAAATCTCCTGAGCTCGATGAAAATTCTGGTCGACTAAATCCCAGTTCAAGGTTTTAATATTCTAAGTCTCTGGTCAACAAAATCGAGGTCGACGAAACCTGAGGACGACGATTTTAGCCCAGGCTTCTCGAGAATAATCCTTCTTAATTGTTAGTTCATGAAATATCCTATTATCTTAATCCTAATTCTGTACTTCTAGCACGAGGAAAAATAAAGGGCAAGCTAAGTGGGAAACCAAACCCTTCATTACTCAACATCTCGAGCCATATATTCCGAGTAAATTCCTAATCAAATCATCGAGTCCAGTCGACTCACTCAACGCTAAGAAAACATGATCAATTTCTACCTGCTCAAAATGCATGCAAGGGGTCTAGCACGAATTAGGATGTTACAAATCCTATAAACAAAATAAAATATTTGGTCCCCGAAATCAGTTAAGGTCGTGTGGAAATTATAGCATGAAATAAAATGCCCTAGTTAATTTTACATTGGAGATCAATGCCTGGTAGCGCTTCCACATCAAGTCCATTAGCTCCTAAGTAAATTCCTCCTTCCCGTGATTAGACCACAACACTTTCCCCAAAGGAACACTCTTGCGATGCAAGTTCCATGTTTCGCTTTCTACTATCCGCATCGGCTCCAGTCGAACAGATCTATCCGTTTCCACTACCCCATCTGTGGTGTGAACATGTTGGTCAGGCCGTAATAGCGCCCTTTGAAGGAATGACGCATGGAAAACATCGTTCAAATTCTCTAACTCTGGTGGAAGCTCCAGCCGGTAAGCTAAGGGTCCTATTCTTTCCAATACAACATAAGGCCCCACATACCTCGGGCTGAGCTTCTTCATTCATCGCAATCGCGATACTCCATGCATTGTCCTGATTTTTAAAAATACCTTATCACCCACTTGAAATTCCACCATCCAATGTTTTGCATTATAATACTTTGCCTGCCGACTCTGAGCCTCAAACATACGGTCTTGTATCAATCTCACAAGTGCATCGGTGTCATCAATATACTCAATTCCTAAAACCTTTGGTTCTTCATCCTGCACCGATGATAGTGGAGGCCTACACTTCCTCCCATAAAGAGCTTCGTGTGCTGCCATCCCGATGCTAGCTTGATGGCTATTGTTATAAGAAAATTCTACCAATGGTAAGAGACTTTTTCACGGCTCGCTCCTGTCTAACAAACACAACCTCAGTAGATCTTCTAATGTTCTTATGGTCCTTTAGAACTGCCCATCCATTTGTAGATGAAAAGCGGTGCTGAAGGTAAGGCGAGATCCTAAGTATGTTTTTACTGCTCTCAATTCTTTGGAGGTAATGCGACCATCAGGGTCGGACGATTGTCTTTGGCACCCCATGATATCGTACAAATTTTTCCACAAAGAGTCGCACTAAAACATCCACATGTACCTCGTTCTTCATAGGGATAAATCTAGCCACCTTCGTCAAACGATCTACAATCACCCAAATCGAATCATTTTCGGAGCACGAACACGGTAATCCGCGGACAAAGTCCGTTGAGATATCCTCGAACTTCCATATAGGAATGGGTAATGACTGTAACAATCCTCTGGGGCTTCTGCACTCCACCTTCACCTTCTGACATGCTTCGCAGTGCATAACTGTAACACCCCAAATTTTGGAAGAGGAATCGACGGTGTCGTTTTGGCCAAGTTTGGGTTTTGGGGGTAAGCACACGGCCTGTGACACGGCCGTGTCACAAGCCGTGTTGCACCTGGGTCGTCGAGCCGTGTTGCGCCTGGGTCGCCGAGCCGTGTTGGTCGACGATCGGCGAGAAGGCACACGGCCTTGGACACGGGCGTGTCCCTGGCCGTGTCCTTCTCTGGCTAGGAATGTTGGTCGGTAGGGGGGAGTGACAAGGGACTCGACAAGGGCGTGTCAACGGCGACACGGCCGTGTCGGAAGCCATGTCAAAGGCCGTGTCAAAGGCCGTGTGCTGGTTTTCGAATCGGTCGAGACGGCGAATGGCTAACACGGCCATGCACACGGCCGTGTTGTAACCCGTGTTCGGCCCAGTTTTTCTATTTTTGGTTCTGGCCGTGGCCGTTCGTTCTTTTCTTTGGAAGATCCAATGGTGGGGAGCCTCCCTGGGTGGTTTAAGGCCGGGAATAGGGTTTCAAACCCTCATTTTCCATTTGGCTTTATCTCTCTTGATTCTAGAGAGAAGGGAGAGCAAGGAGGAGGAAGGAGGCCAAGTTCCGGCCGCCGGCGAAGCCTCGGAGGTCCGTTTCGCGAACGGAGTTCAGATCTGCGAAGGTGGGAGCATTGCGGTGGTGTTCAACCGAGCAAATATTCTCCATGGCTAGGAAGAGGGTACGAAAGGTAACGACACTTCTCCTCTCGGTTTTTAGGATTTAGGATGCATGAATAGCATCCCCTTCCTTTCGTATTTTGAGCACCGAATCTCTCAAATGAGAGGGATTCGTGTAGCCTAGGTTCAAGAGGAACCTCCGGGTTGAGTATGTTCATCCCGGCATGCTTTGCATTAGAGATCCGCTCCATTAGCGGATTAGGCATTGTGGGTGAAGCCGTGGTCGCGACCGTTAGTCCGACCCAGTGATGTTGCATAGCGAGCTTCGGGGATTCGGTAGAAATCCGTTGGGCAATACGCCGTTGTATGTATGAGTTTTCCCCCTTATATTTGAGTGAGTACTCGTGGTCGGAACCGGACAAGGTTAGCTCCGTGTTGTACGGTAGATGGTTTCCTTGGAGCACGGGAAAGACACGGTGCGAATGGTGATTGGGGGGGAAACCTTTGTTTGTGTTGTGCAAAGGCGCGGCTATGTCTCCGTGGTCGACTGGCTATCCCGTGACGCGCAAGTCATGTGGGGGAAGTGTCCCGGCGAGACTAGCCCCTTGTGTGGACTGACGAGAATGTCGAGCGGACGGCAAGCCCGGGCAAGGTAGCCATGAGCGGGTGGGGTCCAGCAAGGCTTCTTTGAATCGGTCAGTGTGAGACGGAACCCTGACGTGCGAAGTCAGAATGTGCGGGCAAGCCCCGGGGCATATGACCCTTGTGCGGGTGGGGCCTTTGCAAGGATCCGTGTGACGGCGTGTGTGCCGTTGGAGACATGGTGGTTCCCTTATGTTTGCGGCTTTAAGCCAATGGGGAAACATAAGTACCCTGTGTTTGATGTTGTGCTAGATGCATACGAGCTAGGGTGCCTTGGGTGAAACTTGGGTTGCATTCATGTTGCATAGTAGGCCCCCTTTTCACTTTGTACAAAACATAGAAAACATGTATGTTGTATGAGACATCCAAGCCTATTTTACCGCTTTAATATATATGCTCTTTTGGTATACGAAGTGCTAACTTGCAGGTGGAGTGGTACCCCGGGGTCCGTTAGGGACGGCCGGGAGGAGATGTGTTTGTTACACAGTAGAGGTCATCCTTTGCTGACCCACGTTACTTCAAATCCTTACAGGGCAAGGATCGCATGCAGGAGCAAGCGCGCCGGGCGAAAAGCCCTAAGCCTCATGAAGTGTTGATGTGCTTGGATTTTCCTTTTGTGTTTGCTACCTTTGTTATGTTTAGGTCCGGCTTGCATGCCGAGGTAGCCTAGGAGTGCTTGGCACATTTATATTTTTGGACTATTTTTGTGTAAGGCCTTAAGGCCATTTGATACTCTACCGTTAGTGGATAACTTCTGTCTGTTAGTATTCTGTTTCCGCTGTGTTTGTCTAGAGTTTTGAGATTGGGTAGTTTTCATATCATCTTTTAATACAAAAGCTGTGGCGTCCGTATGTTGTGGGGCCCCGGCCGGACCCATATTATATGGTCTTTACAGGGGAGGTGTTACAATTTGGTATCAGAGGGAGGTTCGCGTTCCAATGAGAAGTTTCGCGGTCGAAAGTATAAGTCGAGTCGCGTATAAGAAGTTATCCACATAGGAGTATCGCGGGACCATGAGTGTCCTTGTGTTCGAGTCTTGCAATTAGAGACTGATTTGCATTTTCTTGCTTGTGTTTAGAGTGCAAGCAACGAGGCTGGGACCTCGAGGCCAAGAGAAGAGCTCTCGGCAAGTAGTGTGACTGGGCAAGGTCCGCTAGGGATGGGGGTCACACCGGTCGACTTCTGACGTATGCTTGCAGAAGCGATGGTGGCGGCCCAAGCTGCAGCGACAGCACAGGTAGCAGCTCCCGTTGCTCATGTAGCAACTCCTGCTACCCCGGTCACAGCAGCGACCGTGCCGGTTGAGGAGGCCTGGCGGGCAGAGCCGCAGGCCGAGAGAGTGGTTGTCGGGCAGGGGGACCGGCAGATGAAGTACTTTCTGAGCTTCCACCCTCCAACCTTCAAGGGAATCGGCACGCCCACAGATGCAGAGGATTGGTGGGCTAGGATTCAGGAGCTTCTGAGGGCGGCAGAGGCACCCGAAGAGAAAAAGACAGAGTTCACAGCCTTTATGTTGGAGGGAGATGCCAAGTTATGGTGGGTGAGCCACAGTGGCCGGCAATTTCTAGGACGCACACCGTCCATCGAGGAATTTGGGAATGCCTTCCTGAAGAAGTACATTCCCGCCTCAACGAGGTTAGCCATCCAGAGGCAGTTCCTACATCTGGTGCAGCGAGACAAGTCAGTGGATGAGTATGTTCAGGAATTTACTCGCTTGGGTCGTTATGCAGGGACGACCATGGCAGACAATGAAGAGAGGGACAATCTCTTCTATCATGGACTGAGGGAGAATCTAAGACAACCCCTCATATCGATGAAACATGCGGGTTTCAATGAATTGGTGGAGGCGGCCCGAATTTTGGAGAGTGACATGGAGCGATCCCAGCGTCGCAAGGGTTTCACACCCAAGCAGGGGGAGGAGAAGAAGCCTGCTCAGTCCCATGGAAAGACGGAAGGGAGCCGATGGAAGAAGAAGCCTTCCCTACATAAGTCGGGCGAGAAAAGTAATTGGACGTCCGGAGGGTCACGCTCTAAGGGACCGCAGACGTGTTACAGTTGTGGCAAGCCAGGCCACATAGAAGATTTTGTACCCAAGGGGGCGCTGAGCAAGAGCCAAGGCAGGAGCAGACCGTACGCTCCGGACCCAGTGCAGCAGAGAAGGGGAAAATGGCGGAGTCGAGTGCTTCCCGATTTCAACCAGTGCAACCAAGGGCCTACAACCTTGGGCATTAGGAAGCAATCCGCCAAATCGATGTGGTGACAGGTATGAGAGTTCAACCTGCATCATAGATTTCTTCCTTTCAAGCCTTTTTATGTTTGTTGCGTGTGTGTAGGCTTTGTAGTGGTATCTGGGTACCCCGCTAGAGTACTTTTTGATACGGGAGCGTCACACTCCTTCCTTACGGAAAGTTTCACCCGAAGGATTGGAGTTGAATCCTTTGCAACGGACTCAGAGTTGAAAGTGCGCATGCCCAATGGGTCGTCTATGACAACCAGGGCTAAAGGGAGGATTTGTTGGAGTCTTGAGGGAGTCGACTTCATATTGGTAGCGGCGATCTTGCCGTTGTCCGAGTTCGATGTGATTTTGGGGATGGATTGGCTAGCGGAGCAGCGTGCTAGTATTGACTGTTTGTCCAAGGTGGTAACCCTGAGGGGCGTGGGGCAAGCAGAAGTCAAGTTTGAGGGCCTGCATGGAGTGGCCTGTTCCCTAGTTTCGGCACTTCAACTAGTGCGAGCTGTTAACCAGGGGGTGTAGATCTAATAGCGTTGTTGGAGGTTAGCCTTTCCAGGCTATCTCTTGGAGAAGTGCCCGTGGTGGCGGAGTTTGGAGATGTTTTTCCTGAGGAGCTACTGGGAGCACCTCCTCGGCGGGAGATTGATTTCTCCATCGAGTTAGTGACCGAGGCTAGACCGGTGTCACGACCACCCTTTAGGATGGCACCAAAGAAGTTGGCCGAGCTCAAGGTTCAGTTGCAGGAGCTTTTGGAGCAAGGGTATATCAGGCCCAGCTCTTCACCATGGAGTGCGCCGGTGTTATTTGTAAAGAAGAAGGACGGTAGTATGCTTCTGTGCATAGACTACCGAGAGTTGAACAAATTGACTGTCATGAATAAGTATCTGATTCCTCGGATAGACGATCTCTTCGACCAGTTGGTGGGATCGGTGGTGTACTCCAAGTTGGACTTGAAGTCCGGGTATTATCAGTTGCGGATTCGTGACGAAGACATACCCAAGACCACGTTTGGTACAAGGTATGGTCATATTGAGTTCTCGGTGTTGCCGTTCGGGCTGACGAACGCGCCGTCCGTGTTCATGGACTTGATGAACCGAGTGTTTCGCGAATATTTGGACTGGTTTGTAGTCGTCTTTATCGATGATATATTGGTGTATTCCAAGTCGGAAGCGGAGCACGAGTCGCACTTGCGGACAGTGTTGCAAGTATTGAGAGAGAACCAGCTTTATGCGAAGTTCTCCAAGTACGAGTTCTGGTTGGAGAAAGTGGCATTTATAGGCCATGTGATTAGTGGGGATAGGGTGGCGGTAGATCCCACGAAAGTAGAAGCCATCAGAGAGTGGCCAGTTTTGAGGACCGTGGCGGAAGTCCGAAGTTTTCTTGGACTAGCCGGGTACTACCGAAGGTTTGTGGAAAACTTTTCGCGGATAGCTCTACCCCTCACTTCACTAACTCGCAAGGATCAGAAGTTTGTATGGACTCAAGAGTGCAATGAGGCGTTTGAAACCCTGAAGGAAAGGCTAATGACGGCGCCGATCCTAAGTCTACCAAAGGGGACCGAAGGGTTCCAGATTTTCAGCGACGCATCCGGATGCGGTTTAGGGTCCGTGTTAGTGTAGCATGGTAGTGTGATAGCTTTTGGGTCGAGGCAGCTGAAGCCTCATGAGAGAAATTACCCCGTCCATGATTTGGAGTTGGCAGCGGTAACTTTTGCTTTGAAGTTGTGGAGGCACTACATTTATGGTGCAAAGGTGGAGATCTTCACGGACCACAAGAGTCTGAAGTATCTCCTGGACCAGAAGGACCTAAATATACGGCAGCGTAGGTGGGTCGAGTTCCTTGGGGACTACGAGGTGGCGATTCAGTACACGCCAGGGAAAGCCAATGTGGTGGCAGATGCTTTGAGTAGGAAAACTCGGGGCAAGGAAATTGGATTGAAGCTCACGATGAGCGGTTAAGGCGGGACTGGGAGTCCCTTGGTTTAGAATGTGTGGCAAGAGGTGAGTCTAGCGTGGCTTAACTAAATTGGATTGAGATGCAGAGTGACTTATGCGATCGTATTCGGGAAGCGACCCGTGTAGATGCGCAGTTCCAACCTTTCGTGGAGGAAGCTCTAAAGGGCGAGGGTAGCGCCTGGGAGATGTTTGATGGGATTCTGAGGAAGGGCGGAAGGATTTGTGTACCGCAGTTCGGCAAGCTCCGCGAGGAGTTGATGTATGAGGCCCACTTCACTAAGTACTCCATTCACCCGGGTAGTACAAAGATGCACTTGGACTTGAAGAAGTCCTATTGGTGGCCTGGGATGAAGCGGGACGTAGCTTTGTGTGTGAGTCGGTGCCAAACATATGCCTTGGTGAAGGCCGAGTGTCAGAAGCCGGGCGGGTTCTTGAAGCCTCTTCCAATCCCCGAATGGAAATTTGATGACATCTCCATGGATTTTGTGCATGGGTTGCCTAGATCGCAGCAGGGTAATGATGCCATTTGGGTGATTGTGGACCGCTTGACCAAAGTGGCACATTTCATCCCAAACCGGAAGGAGGATGGTGTGGAAAAGTTGGTGGAGTTGTACATCCGCAATATTGTACGACTCCATGGGATTCCGAAGAGTATAGTCAGCGACCGGGATGGATGTTTCACGTCTAAGGATTGGCGGTTGGTGCAGAAGAGCTTGGGCACAAAACTCAAGTTCAGTACGGCTTTTCATCCTCAAACCGATGGGCAAACTGAGAGAACGAACCGTACTTTGGAAGATATGCTAAGGATGTGTACTCTCAACTTCGGCAAGAAGTGGGAGGATCACCTCTTCATGGTTGAGTTTGCTTATAACAATAGTTACGAAGCTAGTATCAAGATGGCGCCATACGAAGCTCTGTATGTGCTGGAACACACTATTACTAATTTGGGTAAGGATCACTATGTTTGTCTTAGGAAACAAGGTTGACCTAGTTATATAGTTGTAAAGGTCAACATTAGAATGAGTCTAGGGCTTAGAACTTAGGTTTGAAGCTGCCCCCAGGACCATTCCAATGTCAAGGATATAGAGCAAAGTCTAAGGCAATTTTCATCGAGCTCCGGTCGACGAAATGTCGAACTCGGTTCGACGCTCTCTGAGCTCAACTTGATAAATCGTCGAACTCCGGTCGACGATCTTCGAGATCAGATCGACGATCTGCTTTCAGACAATTTTGGTTAGTCGTCGATCTGCATTCTACGTTTTTCTAGCTCAGGTCGACGATCTTTCTTCAGCTAGTCTTCAGGTCGCTGAGCTCGGTTCGACGATCTTCGAGCTCAGTTCGACGTTTTCTGTCTGTTTGATCTATTTCCATCTCTGAGCTCTGTTCGACGATAGTAGAGCTCAGATCGACGATTTTTCTGAGAGATCAACGATTCTAAGGATTCAAATGCTGTCAGTCTTTGGAATGTTTTTGAAATCCCTCAGCATTTATGTTAAGGAGATCTGCCAGCCGTTTATCTTTATTCTGGAGCAAGTTTCAAGGAATTATTTAGGAAATGTTTTATTGGACCTTCCTCTGAAAGACAAGACTCTTTATGGAAGACATTTATGACTGCCAACGGCTATCCTTGACAAGAATTTTTCAGAGAATAAGATTCTCCCTTTTTGTCTTCAGAAAGATAGAGATAATATACAACACCCAGAGAACAACAAGAAGAATTAAGCTGTGACAGATAACAAGTGATCATCTTCTGAAGAATCAGAATAACAGTCTTTTTGCTTACAGAAAAGTGATCACAGTCTCATCTCAAGAACTCCAGACACCTCATCTTTCAGCCTTTTTGCTGAAACAATTCTTTGCTGGAGATCTAAAGTTCTGAAGGCCTATCACCCTAGAGCAAAGCTTCCATTCCTGAACCTGTCTATAACTCAGGGGGAGCTTTGACAACAAAAGATCCACTATTCTTCTCTCATTTGATTTGAGAACAGAGAAGACAACTTCACCCCTTTATCTTTTCTTTTTCTGCTGTAAAAGGGTCCTTGAACTCCCTTCAAAAGTTCTGTCTGGTTCTGAGAGCCTTGTCAAAACTCAATGGTGGCAAGAAACCTTATCAAAAAATCCAGTTTTGGTTTTTGAGCACCTTATCAAAAGCTCATTGGTGTCAGGACACCTGATCAACTCATCCTGAGTGGATTCCTACCAAGGGTGGTAGAAGAGTGGATGTACCCAGGTTTTTGGGGAACCACTATATTTCCTTGTGTCTTCTGGGTTATTTGTGTGATTGATTTGATGTGTGCTGTGCTCTTTACCTCTTTTGTTTTTAACTCTCCATTAACACTCTACACTATACTATAAATTGAATTTTATATTTGCTGATCAATTTCAACTGTGAAATTAATTTAAATAAACTCTATTCACCCCCCTCTAGAGTTGAGATTGATCTTACCCTCACTTTCAATTGGTATCAGAGGCAGGTTGGTTGCTCATACAGGCTAACACCTGAACCAAAAGATCCTTGATAAGATCAATCTCTTAAGAGGGTTATTTTCTTTATATCTTATATTATTCAAATACATGGCACAGTGAAAGTGAGGGGATAAGTTGTAAATTACTCTAGAGGGGGGGTGAATAGAGTATTCAAAATTTTATGAACACTTAGTCAGCTCCCTTGGAGTTTATTTGCGGAATAAAAAATCTGATACTTGAACCCTAAGAGCCTAACACAGTGAAGTGCACAAGTGAAGAAGTTGACTGAAATTTCAGTTAACTACAAGCCTATCACAGCAACTAGCAATCCTAGGTAGTTCTATCACAGCCACAGAATAAAATGAATAAACAAGATAACCAGATGGACACAGGATATATAGTGGTTCCCTTTAAATAGGTACATCCACTCTTCTACCACCCTGGTAGGAATCCACTACAGGTTTTTGCTAAGGTGCCCTGCCACCAATGATCTGATTCAGGTAGATCAAACAGACCCTTTGAGCTTTTGATAAGGATGCTCAACCACAGGTTGTTGATAAGGTGCCCTGTCACCAACGTTCACTTTTGAAGAGGTGTGAACAAACTCTTTTTACAAAGGGGTTGAGAGGGTTAGATTATCTTCTCTGTTTTAAATACAGATTAGAGAAGATTTGTGGATTCTCTAAAGAATCAAAGTCTCCCCCTGGCTCAGTGGAAGTCCGGGGAAAGCTTTTGCTTCAGGATGAAGGAGTTTCAGATAAACTGAAACTAGATCCTCAGAAATCTGAAGACTGATTTTTATCAGGTCTTAAGATTCTGGAGCACTTGAAGCAGATCTTGAGCTTTTTCTGAAGTCTTGAAAACTCTAAGCAAATTGCTCAGGAGACTTGAGAATGAAAGATGATTGCTCTGGGCTTTTGCTTCAGGAAAACTTTTCTTCTTCTTGTTGTGAGATTGTGAAGAGCTATTCTGATGATGCTTGAGCGAATGAATAATATTTCTCTGTGTCTGTAACTTCTTCTTTTCTTAGAGCAGAATCTCTTTTAAATATGTCTTCACGTTTTTCTTTTGGAACGGCTCTATTGATTTTAATTCTCGAGCCCTGCAACAGATTATCTCAAAATAGAATATAGCAATAGGAATGGAATGGCCTATTAACTTTCTGTCAGTCCCAATAAGGAATAAAATAAGCGGGAAAAATATCTCAGCATAAAGACGTACCATTCTTGGAAATAGTACATAGTACCAACGGCTAGAAAACAGGCTGGAAAGATAAAGTCAACGTAATTTGTATAATAGGACAAAATGCTTTATCAAGAGTACTGAATCCCGTGATTTATGCTTGACAGAATTTGTAATCAATTTATTTGAATTTAAACCATAAATTTAGCAACAATAATATCAGAGAATCAATCTAACCACCAACTAAAAACACTTGGAAATAAACCAAGGAATAGAATAAATACAAAAAGATAAAGGCAGACAGAAATCATCGAACAGGGGTTCGAAGATCGTCGACCTACTAACCGATCGTCGACTAAAAACAGAAGTCTGTCGAAACAGAAATCGTCGAACGGAAATCGTCGACCAGCTTAAACTATCGTCGACCAAAGCAAAAGATCTGTCGAGACAGATAACGTCGACCAGAAATCGTCGACCAGAAAATAGAACGTCGACCAGCTAACAGATAGTCGACCAGCTAACAGATAGTCGACCAGCTAACAGATAGTCGACCAGCTAACAGATAGTCGACCAGCAAAGGCAAATATCTGTCGAGACAGAAATCGTGAAGCAAGAACACGATCGTCGATCTGTTGATGACAGATCGTCGACCAACCTTCAGAGCGTAGTAAGCTTGCTCTGAGATCGTCGACCATCGGTCGACGATAATTGTCTTGACTCAACGATTCAATAGCCCTGCTATCGTCGATCAATGATCGACGATCGCGAGGCCTCGTTCGACGATAGTCGAACGGAAAAAGCCTTAACCAAAACACATTCTAAGACTACTAGCCTAAACTCTAGGTCAGTCATATACTGCCCTAGGGAGACCAAGCAAAGTCTAAACATGATCATATATAAATTATATAGATCAAGAGAGGCTGGAAAGGGATTACATAAGCCAAATCACATCTAGGGTACCAACAATCTCCCCCTATTTGGGTTATGTTATCCAATCCAATTTAAAGGCTAAAGCAGACAACAACAAATCTAAAGATTAACCAGAATGATAAAACACAGGCAATACACAGAAAATATAACAAGCATAAATCAGCAGAAATGGAATGTATCAAGCAGATTTATCAGCATGTTTAGCATCAGATGAGTTTTTGGGTATTGCAGCTGGTTTGAAAATAATTTCTCTGTTAGGGTTTGCTGCCTGTCTCTTGGATAGCATTAGATCATGTTCACCTATGATTTTCTTTTCAGCATAACTTGGTAAAACTGCAGCAGGATGTAGTCTCATGTATTCCTCAGTGTCAAAGGCTTCTGGATTGACTTGAATTCTGCTGAGTTCCTTTTCTCTGAATTCTGACATTATTGAGTAGGCTGTAGGATCTAGTCCTTGAGATTTGGCTCTCTCCATCATGCTTAGAGCAATAGACTCTTTGAATCTTGCCATAGAGGCAATCCTTTCAGCTTCAGTTTTATCTGATGGAGAGGGAGGTCTATCAGTATCTGTATGAGCTGCAATCTCTATGTTTCTTTGAAGAGCTGTAGCAAGTTTGCTTGAATCAAGAGGAATCTGCACAGCCTTCTTAGGATCAGTTTGAGCATATAGAGATCTTGGAGGTGCAAGCTCAATGAACTTTTTGTGAGATTTTTCTGAAAAGACCACTCTTTTTCCTTTTAATTCAGTTGTCTCAGCAGCAGCAGGTTTTCTTGAAGAAGAGGATGAACCTTTCCTGGGAGGAGGAGGAGGAGAGAATGAAGGTTGCTGAAAGGTCATCTCCTTTATTTGTTCCACGAGAGCATTGTCGTTTCTTTTTCTTCCCTGTCCTGAAACATCTTGGCCTCCCTGGTTTTGATTACTCCTTCTTTGGTAGGTCTGAGAAGTGTTAGAACTGGCTGACCTTGCAGAGGGGGCAGAAGATAGACTTCCAGAGGCTCCAGCACCAGGAGGTGGAGGAGGACCTCTGGGGGGGAATTTTTGAACAGGAGTGTCATATCTCTTTGTCCTCTTCTTCTCTTTAGTCTGATTCTTTGACAGTCTCATCCATGGCTGAAATTCCTTGCTCTTAGGATCTATTCCCTTCAGAATGTAATAGGGAACATCCTTGTTAGGATTGGCAGTAGGAGGAGCAGGAGCTTTTCTTTTCTTGGAAGCAGCTCTTTTCCTTTTCTTAGTGGAGTCAGAATCATCAGAATCATCATCATCATCATCAGAATGAGATGAGTCTTTCCCAGCATAGTCATCAAAGTCAAGTTCAGAAGGATCCTTGGCAGCAGGTTCAGCTTTGTCTTTCTTTTCTCTTTCTTCTTTCTCTTTAGCTTCCTCAATGGCATCTTGCCTAAGGAGGGCATCAAGATCCACATTTGGAGACCTCTTCCAGAGTTCTGATTCTGGATACAACTCAGGAACTGTCTTGGGGAGCAGTTCTGAGCTTGAGTCCATTTCAGTCATCTTGGAAGCATTGGCTGCCCTATCTTGCACATCTTCAATTTCTTCAGCAGCAGCATCAGCAGGGATATTGATGTTTTCAGCAGCAGCAGCATTTATGGTTGTGCCTGCATGCAAAGAGAGATAGGTTAACAACCAAGTGGGAATAAAATATTCCCCCCAAGGTGAACAAACAACAGGTAATAGATAGGATTACCTGAAGATCTACACAGGATACCACTTTGCATCTAGGAAGGAGGTTATAATTCCTTCTAGATGTTCAGTGACATCAGGGATAGACACCTCTGCAAGGCACAAGAGGAGTGCCATACAGGAAAAGAAAAGAGTATCCTTGACAAAGGGGTCATCAAGGTACTCAGGTCTATAAGGGACCATTTTCTCTTGAAAAGAGGGAACAGGAGGAGTAGATGTGAGTGAGGACTCACAGTCTAGGTTAAGATAGGATTCTAGATCTTTATCAGAATCAATGGATTTAGCAGCATCAACTTGCAATACTGATGTGAGATCATCAGCAGCTGTGATGGAAAGGAAAGAAAGGGATAAGAAATTAACTCTAATTTGGAGTTAGAATTAATTAGAATCTTAAATAAAGCTATACCATCAGGTTGAGCAGCATCATTCTCACAAACGTCCATGGGGACTTCCTCATTTTCTTTTTCAGGAACTTCTTCCTCAGAAGCTAGATTCACTAGGGAGTGAATGTCTTTGTTAGATACAAATATCAAATTGAAGTCCTGATTATATCCTTTGGAGGAAGAGTTTTAAGATTTACCTTCTGGTTCTTTCTCTGGACTCTCTTGAGGTTCTTCTACAGTTTCTTGAAGGGGAAGAGAGGAATTGTCCTGAAGGGTCAGGGCATCACCTGAGACCACTTCTACAGACATCTCCCCCTGCATGACTTCAGTGGGGACTGGAGTCATGCATCTTACAGAAGGGGGCTCAGCAGAAGATGAGATGGATTTGATGGCATCAGTGAGAGAATTGATGGATGCAATGAGAGGGGCATTTGCAGCCTCAATCATTTTTTGGATGGAGGGAGTAATGAGCTCAACAAGGTGTGCAAGCATTTCAGGGGATATCTGAAATGCTGATGATGTAGAGGTGGATGGAATGGAAGCAGGATGATCTGCCACATGATCAAAGGAATCATGTGGAGATGGGTGAACATCAACATGAGTGTGGGATTCATGTTGAGAAAGATTTGTGAGGATGGTAGCAGTCACCATGTCAACACTGGCTGAAGCTGCCAGATGTTGTGGTGTTGGTGACTGGTGTGGAGATGCAGGTGGAATGAAGGATGCATGTTGTGGTGGCACTGCAGGAGTTGTAGAGAGTAATGCATGAGATGAGGATGCAGGGGTTGCTGAGCCTTCCCCAGTAAGCGGGAGAGCGGCCGAATCAGCCCTTGTGTCTGAAGGAGGGTTAGGATCAACCCTGGCTGACTTCTTGATAATCCTCTGGGATTTCTTGAATAGAGAGGGGTCCAACCTCTTGCTAGCGTTGACTGCGGACGATGCAGAAACAAGCAGCAGGGGTGCTTTCACATACAGAAATACACCCAGTACCCTGGCAAGATTTACCTCTTTCTGATTGTTCTTTCTCCTTATTAGTTCAAACAGAACTTTTCCCCAGGCAATCTGTGCCTTATTCACCAAAGCTGACATCAGGGCAAACTGTTGCCTGTTGATATTATCATGAGCAGAATATTTTCCCAAAACGACCTTGCCCACCAGGTCGGCCAGAAACTTGTATTCTGGAGACAAGTTTATCTTCAGCAGCTTAGCCGGAATCCCTTCGGCATGGCCCATCACAGTGAGCATGCGGCCATATTCCTCTGTGCTTTGCTCATATTCCTCAGTTCCTGTTGGCAGTCCAAACAACTCAGTCAATACTTCAGGAGTCAGAGTGACCTCCTCGCCATTTATCTTTCCTGTCATGGCGTCGTCGCTGGAAGACGAAGTGTATACCCATTCTCGTATCTCCGGTATGTTAATCTTAGGTGCGGATGACATGAATCTCTTGAGGCCTTGCTCTTCACATAGCTGCAGTATATCTTGGATTGGTTGATCGCAACGGCTGAAAGAATCGAAGTCGACACAGAAGCCAGTGTCGAACTTCATTCCGAAGAGAACAGTAGAAGGAATCGCCATAGGATTTGAGAGAAGATGGAGAATCGAGAAGCAAAACAGGGGAGAAGAGAATCGCGCGGGATTAGAGTTCGAGAGCGAATTCTAAGCCAGAAGAAGGAATATGAAAAGACGGAGCGGAAGGACGACGATCTTCAGACCTAAATCGACTATTAGAAACAAGTCTGCGATCGTCGATCCCGGAATAAAATCGGTCGTCGAACACAGACCGACGATAGTCAATGTTTGACTAAATCGGTAAACATCGACCGACTACCCGCAATTACCACGATCGTCGATCAATATATGATGGTCGACGATTCTCCACACAGCACAGAAAATCTGTCGTCGACCATTGGTCGACGATAGATACCTAAGGAGAGATCGTTGACCAGTTGGTCGACGATTTCTGCCTTACTACAGAACGAGCTGTCGTCGACGGTTGGTCGACGATAGTTCTGACCTGGTCGAAGATCGTCGAGCAGTCGTTCGACGATTTTAGACAGAAAACAAAACTAACCAAATTTTCACTACTCTGAACCATTAATCATGCCAAGCTGGTTCAGGAAGAACAAATGCTTTTGTTCATCAAGGGGCTTAGTGAAAATATCTCCTCTCTGCAGGTCTGTGGATATAAATTCCATTACTATCTTGTTCTTTTCCACATTATCTCTCAGAAAATGATGTCTAATCTCAATGTGCTTGGTTCTGGAGTGGTGCACAGGATTTTGAGCAATTGATATTGCACTGGTACTGTCACACAGAATTTTTGTGTTTGAGTGTGTGTACCCATAATCCACCAGCTGATTTTGAATCCACAGGATCTGTGAATAGCAACTAGCTGCTGCTATATATTCAGCCTCAGCAGTTGAAGTAGACACAGATGCCTGTTTCTTGCAAAACCAAGAGACAAGTCTCTCTCCCAGGAACTGACAAGTCCCTGAGGTGCTTTTCCTGTCAACTCTACAACCAGCATAATCAACATCTGAATATCCAATTAATTCAAATCCTGACTCAGCTGGGTACCACAGTCCTAAGTTAGGGCATCCCTTAAGGTATCTCAAAATCCTCTTGAGGAGAGTTAAGTGAGATTCCTTTGGGTTGACCTGAAACCTAGCACATAGGCATGTAGCAAACATTATGTCAGGCCTACTTGCAGTCAAATACAGCAGGGAACCAACAATGGCTCTATAATTCTTTTGATCAACAGACTTGCCATTGACATCAGAATCAATAACTGCATTTGAGGCCATAGGTGTGCTCATTGATGAAGCATCAGACATTCCAAATCTTTTAACCAGCTCCCTGGCATATTTTGATTGAGAAATGAAAATGCCATCAACACTCTGTTTCACTTGGAGACCAAGGAAATAGGATAACTCACCCATGCTGCTCATCTCAAACTTAGAGTGCATTAGTTCAGAGAACCTTTTGCATAGTTTGGGATCAGTAGAGCCAAATATAATGTCATCTACATAGATTTGAACTAACAGTTGTGAGTCCTTATGATGTCTAATGAATAGGGTTCTATCTACTACACCTCTCACAAACTTGTGTTCTAGAAGAAAATTTGCTAAGGTCTCATACCAAGCTCTAGGAGCTTGCTTAAGTCCATATAGAGCCTTTTGGAGTTTGAACACATGAGTGGGTAAGGTTGATGAAACAAACCCTGGTGGTTGTTCAACAAACACTTCTTCCTTTAAATCTCCATTGAGGAAGGCACTCTTCACATCCATTTGGAAGACCTTAAATCTTTTATAGGCAGCATAGGCTAGGAAAATCCTAATGGCTTCTAGTCTAACTACAGGGGCAAAAGTCTGATCATAATCTATGCCTTCCTCCTGTCTATAGCCTTGAGCTACTAGCCTAGCTTTATTTCTAACTACTATGCCTTGGGCATCAAGCTTGTTTCTAAACACCCACTTGGTGCCTATGATCCGTTGGCCTCTTGGTCTTGGAACCAAGGTCCAAACTTTACATCTTTCAAACTGGTTAAGCTCCTCTTGCATTGCTATAATCCAGTGGGGATCAAGCTCAGCATCTTTAATGGTTAGGGGCTCAACCTGAGAAAGGAAACAAGCAAACATCACATTTTTGTTGAGTTGATGTCTTGTCTGGACTCCTGCTGAAATGTCTCCAATCACTTGAGATACAGGGTGATCTCTAAGTGTGACAAGATCAGTAGGTTCAACAATGATCTGATCTTCAACAGTTTCAAGATTTAATTCCTCATGTGGAATTTGATCAACTGTTGGAGCAGGTGCTTTAACTTCAAAAAGTTCTACATCAGATTCAGAATCTGAGGGAGCAACCTGAGGAGTTTGTTGGGGATGATTCTCCTGTGTGAGTCTCAAACCTTCCAAATCCTTACTTACTCCTAGGACTTGCACTGTACTATTAGAAGAAGAATCCTTCTCCTTATAATACATGACTGTCTCATCAAAAGAGACATGTGCAGACTCTTCTATCTTAAGAGAGGATTTATTAAGGACCCTATAGGCTTTGCTTACTTGAGAGTATCCTAGAAAAACTCCCATTGAGGCTTTTGCCTCAAATTTTCTATGGTATTCTTTGTTATTGTTATGAACAAAAGCAACACAGCCAAATACTCTAAAATAGTCTATTTTAGGTTTCACTTGCTTAAGTAATTCATAGGGAGTCTTACCCTTAAGTTTATGTATCAGACTTCTGTTCAATACATAGTTAGCTGTGCTAACTGCTTCAGCCCAAAAGGACAGAGGCATGTTAGCATCTGCCAACAATGTACTTGCAGCTTCAATTAGGGTTCTGTTTTTCCTTTCAACTACCCCATTTTGTTGAGGAGTTCTAGGAGCAGAGAAGCTATGTTTGATACCTTCCTTCTCACAGAATTCTTGCATAAGAAGAGACTCAAACTCAGTACCATGATCACTTCTGATCAAGGCAATCTGAGTAGAATACTCACTCTGTATACACTTTAGAAAGTCTGTAAGAACCTTGAAGTTATCAGCCTTAGTTCTCAAGAAGAATACCCAAGTGAACCTGGAGAAGTCATCTACAATTACTAGAGTGTAAGACTTCCCTCCAAGACTCTGCACAGCAATAGGACCAAATAAGTCCAAATGTAGCAAGTACAGAATCCTGGGAGAATCACTTTTATTAACTGATTTAAAGCTATTTCTTGTTTGCTTTCCTAGTTGACAAGCTTTGCAAAGGCCTTCCTTCTTGTAGGGCAAGAAGGTAAACCTCGTACAAGATTGTATTTAGCCAGCCTAGAAATGTTTTTCAAGTTTACATGACTAAGTCTCTTATGCCAAAGGGTATTATTACTGGTTACTTCATTAAATAAGCATATTTCAGATTTGGAGGAATTAAAATCTACAACATAAACATTTCCAATTCTAATGCCTACTAACACCACAGTATTATTTAAAGAAATATTGCAGGCAGTGTCAGTAAACCATACCTTGTATCCAGCATCACACATTTGACTTACAGAGATTAGGTTGTGCTTTAGTCCTGAGACATAAGCAACTTTATTGAAGGTTACAGCTCCTATGGTGAAGCTGCCATACCCTTCAGTCTGTCCACAGCTGGAATCCCCAAATACAACTTTTGGTCCCAGCTTGGCTTTGAAACCTGACAGGTTCTTCTTCTTTCCTGTCATATGCTTTGAGCATCCACTATCCAGATACCATTTGTCATGTATGACTGGATAGGTCTTCACCTGCAGAAAGAACAGTTATACATTGTGGACCCAGGTTACCTTGGGTCCAGTATTCTTCACAAAAGAAAAACTAGATATAAAAGATTTTGCAGGCTTAGATTTATATCCTAAAGGGTGTGATCTCCTAGGTGGGATAATCCATTCAGTTGAAGGATTAAACAACCTGGGGTGGTGATTAGGATTTGAAGTTCTGGAAGTTTGAAAATGATTTTCCAGCTTAAGTCCAGATCGTCGATCGATGGTCGACGATCGCAAGCCATATCGTCGATCATTTCCAGTAGAGCTATATTCTGGATTCAACGATCGTCGATCACTGGTCGACGACTCAAGATGAGATCGTCGATTTCCTGCACCAAAGATATCATACTTGGTGAAGGTGTTCAGCGGTCGTCGATAGTCGTTCGACGATTGGTTTGACGATCGTCGATTAATGTTCGATGATTTTTGTAAAGCTAGAAATTTTTTTTTCCTATTCTCTTTCTTAATCTTATTCTGAATTTTCTTGCACTTTTCAATTTCCTCAGTATTCTTTATTCCTGATTCAGAAATAAATTTTACTGGAGTGCTAAATCTCTCCTTTGTGAGGAGGATGGGTTCACTAGAGGTAGCACCTAAGCCTAGTTTATCATTACCAACCCTAGTGTTTGCTATACAGGTTATTTCAGATAACTTAAGGCTTCTGCCATTTAATTGTTCTTCTAACCTTTTAGATTTAGCTAGTTCTAATTTTAAGAATGTTACTTCTTCTTTTGAGCTTTCTAATTCCTTTTCTAATCTGATTATTTCAGTGCCTTCCATGTCTAGTTCCATTATTTTTAATCTAAGTGACTTAATTTCTTTTTCAGATAATAGTAAATCTAAACATAGAGTTTTAAATTTTAGTTTGAACTCAGGAGATGAGAAGTCAAATGAGTCGATTACCTGGTCCTCCATAAAGGAATCTTCTTCATTGTCTCCTTCTTCTTCAGAATTCTCTGCAGCTGACAGAGAGCTGCAGGCATCAATGGCCATGAGGCAGACCTCTTTGGCTTTCTTCTCTTCTTCTTCTTCTGAATCACTGGAGCTAGAGGAGCAGGTATCCTCTTCTGTTTCACTCCAGGTAGCAGCCACAAATCCCTTGTCCTTCTTCTTGTATTTGTGTGATGAGGACTTGGAGTGGTGCTTCCTGTATTCTTTCTCATGTTTCTTCTCCTTGTACTTCTTCTCTGGACAATCTGTAGCAATGTGTCCAGGCTTGCTGCAAACATAACAAATGATTTCTTTAGATGGAGTCTTGTCATACCTTGGCTTGTCCTCATGCTTGGAGAACTTCTTTCTGAGGTCTCTTCTTCCCATGTTGAAGAATCTCTTGGCAATGAGTGCCAGTAACTCCTCATTTGATTGACTTCCTTCAGAAGTCTCAGCAGCCTTAAGAGCTAGAGAGTGCTCTTTCTTTGTAGGAGTAGGAGTCTTTACTTCAGTTACCGCAGCTCTACTCTTTAAGGTTTGCTCATATGACCTGAGCTTTCCCAACAGAGCTTCTGTGGAGAGTTCCACAGTGTTTCTTCCATCCTTGATGGGCCATATCCTTGAGTCCCATGAGATGGGAAGGCACATCAGGATCTTGTCATTGACTTCTGACAAGGTTATCTCCTTGTCTAAAGACCTCAGTTCACTTATTATTGAACTGAGTCTTGTGTACATGGTGTCAATGTCTTCAGCATCATCCTTCTTGAAATTTTCATACTGAGAGGTGAGATTGGATCTCCTGTCCTTCCTCTCATCAGCTGAGCCAGCAACTATGTGATTGAGGGAATCCCACATAGCTTTGGCTGAGGTACATTCAGCCAGCTTCTGGAATATCTCATCAGACATTGTCTGAGCTAGGATATTCATTGCTTTAGCATCAGCTGCTTTTGCCTTCTTGTAAGTTTCATTGTAGTCAGGTGGTGGCACAGCACTGAGATCAGCAGAAGTGGAAGCAGTAGCAGGCCTAGCAGGTGGTCCTGTCAAAATAGAAGAAAAAATCTCTTCATCAATAGAATTCATGTATAGTCTTATCCTGGCCTTCCATATGCCAAACTTGGACAAGTTGCATACAGGAGGTCTGGTGCTTGAATAATCCTTAGACTGGGCCATGTGTGAAAGTGTTTGTGAATGGTATCAGGAAACAACTTATCACAGGATCTTTTAACTCAGGTGTTAGCCTGTATGAACAGCAAACCTCCCTCTGATACCAATTGAAAGTGAGGGGATAAGTTGTAAATTACTCTAGAGGGGGGTGAATAGAGTATTCAAAATTTTATGAACACTTAGTCAGCTCCCTTGGAGTTTATTTGCGGAATAAAAAATCTGATACTTGAACCCTAAGAGCCTAACACAGTGAAGTGCACAAGTGAAGAAGTTGACTGAAATTTCAGTTAACTACAAGCCTATCACAGCAACTAGCAATCCTAGGTAGTTCTATCACAGCCACAGAATAAAATGAATAAACAAGATAACCAGATGGACACAGGATATATAGTGGTTCCCTTTAAATAGGTACATCCACTCTTCTACCACCCTGGTAGGAATCCACTACAGGTTTTTGCTAAGGTGCCCTGCCACCAATGATCTGATTCAGGTAGATCAAACAGACCCTTTGAGCTTTTGATAAGGATGCTCAACCACAGGTTGTTGATAAGGTGCCCTGTCACCAACGTTCACTTTTGAAGAGGTGTGAACAAACTCTTTTTACAAAGGGGTTGAGAGGGTTAGATTATCTTCTCTGTTTTAAATACAGATTAGAGAAGATTTGTGGATTCTCTAAAGAATCAAAGTCTCCCCCTGGCTCAGTGGAAGTCCGGGGAAAGCTTTTGCTTCAGGATGAAGGAGTTTCAGATAAACTGAAACTAGATCCTCAGAAATCTAAAGACTGATTTTTATCAGGTCTTAAGATTCTGGAGCACTTGAAGCAGATCTTGAGCTTTTTCTGAAGTCTTGAAAACTCTAAGCAAATTGCTCAGGAGACTTGAGAATGAAAGATGATTGCTCTGGGCTTTTGCTTCAGGAAAACTTTTCTTCTTCTTGTTGTGAGATTGTGAAGAGCTATTCTGATGATGCTTGAGCGAATGAATAATATTTCTCTGTGTCTGTAACTTCTTCTTTTCTTAGAGCAGAATCTCTTTTAAATATGTCTTCACGTTTTTCTTTTGGAACGGCTCTATTGATTTTAATTCTCGAGCCCTGCAACAGATTATCTCAAAATAGAATATAGCAATAGGAATGGAATGGCCTATTAACTTTCTGTCAGTCCCAATAAGGAATAAAATAAGCGGGAAAAATATCTCAGCATAAAGACGTACCATTCTTGGAAATAGTACATAGTACCAACGGCTAGAAAACAGGCTGGAAAGATAAAGTCAACGTAATTTGTATAATAGGACAAAATGCTTTATCAAGAGTACTGAATCCCGTGATTTATGCTTGACAGAATTTGTAATCAATTTATTTGAATTTAAACCATAAATTTAGCAACAATAATATCAGAGAATCAATCTAACCACCAACTAAAAACACTTGGAAATAAACCAAGGAATAGAATAAATACAAAAAGATAAAGGCAGACAGAAATCGTCGAACAGGGGTTCGAAGATCGTCGACCTACTAACCGATCGTCGACTAAAAACAGAAGTCTGTCGAAACAGAAATCGTCGAACGGAAATCGTCGACCAGCTTAAACTATCGTCGACCAAAGCAAAAGATCTGTCGAGACAGATAACGTCGACCAGAAATCGTCGACCAGAAAATAGAACGTCGACCAGCTAACAGATAGTCGACCAGCTAACAGATAGTCGACCAGCTAACAGATAGTCGACCAGCTAACAGATAGTCGACCAGCAAAGGCAAATATCTGTCGAGACAGAAATCGTGAAGCAAGAACACGATCGTCGATCTGTTGATGACAGATCGTCGACCAACCTTCAGAGCGTAGTAAGCTTGCTCTGAGATCGTCGACCATCGGTCGACGATAATTGTCTTGACTCAACGATTCAATAGCCCTGCTATCGTCGATCAATGATCGACGATCGCGAGGCCTCGTTCGACGATAGTCGAACGGAAAAAGCCTTAACCAAAACACATTCTAAGACTACTAGCCTAAACTCTAGGTCAGTCATATACTACCCTAGGGAGACTAAGCAAAGTCTAAACATGATCATATATAAATTATATAGATCAAGAGAGGCTGGAAAGGGATTACATAAGCCAAATCACATCTAGGGTACCAACACACAGAATAAGGATTATGCAAGCACCAGACCTCCAGTGTGCAATCTATCTAAGTTTGCACTCTGGAAGGCAAGGATTAAATTATACATGAACTCTATTGATGAAGATATTTTCAATTCTGTCTTGACAGTTTGTCCAAGTCCACCAGCAAGCTCAAGCACAAATGCTGTTCCACCTCCCTCAGGAACAGATGCAGACATAAAGAAATGGAAAACTGCAGATGCAAAGGCCATGAACATCTTAGCTCAGACAATGTCTGATGAGATATTTCAGAAAGTAGCTGACTGCAACTCAGCCAAAGGAATTTGGGACAAGCTCTCTGAAATTGTCTCAGGGTCTGCTGATGAAAGGAAAGACAGGAGATCTCACCTCATAACCCAATATGAGAATTTCAAGAAAGGAGAGACTGAGTCAGTAGCAGATATGTACAACAGATTGAGTCTGATTGTCAATGAGCTAAAGACCTTGGATAAAGAAATCTCATTTACTGAGCTTAATGACAAGATCCTTATGTGCTTCCCCAGCACTTGGGATTCAAGAATCTGGCCAATTAAAGATGCCAGAAGTCTAAATGAAATAACTACTGAAGCTCTCCTAGGCAAGCTCAAATCTTATGAGCTGCTCATTAAGAACAAAGAAGAAGAACAGAAGGCTGCTTCACCAGCCTCAAAGAAAGAGAAGTCAATAGCTTTCAAAGCCATTGAGAATCAGCCTGAAAAAAAGCTCACAGGCAATGAGGAGTTGGTCAGCCTACTGGCCAAAAGATTCTACAAACTGGCCAGAAAAGACTTCAGAAAAAGGCCATACAAAGGACATGATAAACCAAGGTATGATAAGTCAAATAATGATAAAGAAATTATATGCTTTGGCTGCAGGAAACCAGGCCACATTGTGCCTGACTATCCAGAAAACAAGAACAAGGACAGAATGGATAGAAGAGAAAGAAGGAAAGAGAAAGACTTCAAAAAGAATAGCTCAGATAAAGCCTCCTCCAGCAAGAACAAACATACAAGGAAGGGCTTTGTTGCTGAGACATGGAGTGAGACAGAAGAGGATTCTGAAACTTCATCCAGATCCAGTGATGATGAAGATGATGCAGATGAAAAAGAATTTTGCATGATGGCTATCAATGCCTCACAGCAAAACTCTGATACAGAATCAGATTTAGACTCAGAAACTCAACCAGAAGAAGATCAAGTAATTGACTCTTTTGATTTTAATTCTGAGGACTTTAAAATTGAATTTAAGACATTGTGTTTGGACTTACTAAAATCTGAGAAAGAGATAATCTGTCTCAGAAACAAATTATCTGAATACAGTGTCCTAAACTCAAATAACCTCAAACTCTCTGAGGAGTTAGAATGCTGTAGGGAGGAGATAGCTTCACTGAAAAGTGAACTATCAAAGGCCAAAAAGTTTGAAGAATCCCTAAATGGGAGAAGTATCAGACTGATGGACATTACAAGTACAGTGAACTCTAGATTCAATAGTACACTGGGCTTGGGTGCCTCATCCAGCCAACCTATAATATTAACAACTCCAATCAAATTTGTCTCTGACAAAGGAAAGGGAGTAATAGAGGTAGCTAGGAAGAATGCAGATCTTCCAGAGAAAACTTCAGTTCAACAGATTGCATCGAGCAGAGCTCGACGATCGTCGAATAGAGCTCAACGATCTAACCCAAGATCGTCGACCTCAGCTCGATGATATCCAAACTCTGAACTTCAGTATAGTCGATCTTCGAACAGAGATCGACGATCTGACCCAAGATCGTCGACCTCAGCTCGACGATCGTCGAATAGAGATCAGGTCTGTGAACATTCCTTCAATGGCACATCTAGATTCAATCCAAGAAGTCCCACATCCCAAGGCTTTAACCCCTATACTGAATGGATAATACCTCCTAGGAGATATCATCCTGAAGGCTATAAGAGTCAACCTGAGATGTCTTTCATTTCTAAATTCAAAGGATATCAGCCTAGGCCCAAGGTTAACTGGGTCAAAAACAAGTAAGCTGTTCATGTGCAGGTGAAGACCTATTCAGTATCAAACCAACAATGGTATCTGGATAGTGGGTGCTCAAAGCACATGACAGGGAACAGGGAGAACTTATCATCCTTCATAACCAAACTTGGACCCAATGTGATTTTTGGTGATTCAAATTTTGCTAAACCAAAGGATATGGTGCTGCTCAGATAGGCTCAGTCACTTTCAAGAAAGTGGCATATGTAGAAGGACTGAAGCACAATCTGATAAGTATCAGTCAGCTATGTGATGAAGGATACAAGGTGACTTTCAACAAATCCCTGTGCAAGATCAAGTCAGAGAATAACACAACTGTGTTAACAGGTAAAAGGACAGGTAACATTTACTTAGTAGATTTTCTTTCATCTAAAGTAGATATCTGTTTATTTAATTCCATATCTAAGCCAAATGTTTTATGGCATAAAAGATTAGGACATCTAAACCTTAGAACCATTGCTAAGCTATCCAAGGACAACCTTGTTAGAGGACTACCTTCTGGCCCCTACAAGAAGGAAGGACTTTGCAAGGCTTGTCAATTAGGCAAGCAAACTAAAAATAGCTTTAAGTCACTTAATAAGAGTGATTCACCTAGGATTTTGTATCTGTTGCACATGGATCTTTTTGGACCCATCACAGTACAAAGCTTAGGGGGGAAGTCCTATACTTTAGTGGTTGTAGATGACTTCTCAAGATTCATTTGGGTATTCTTTCTGAGGAAGAAGTCTGATAACTTCAAGTGTTTGACAGATTTTCTCAAATGCATTCAGATTGAGTTCAACACTCACATTGCCCTGATCAGAAGTGATCATGGGACAGAGTTTGATTCTCTTCTCATGCAAGAGTTCTGTCAAAGTGAAGGGATCAGGCATACTTTCTCAGCTCCTAGAACTCCCCAACAAAATGGGGTAGCTGAAAGGAAAAATAGAACCCTAATTGAATCTGCTACTACATTATTGGCAGATGCTCACCTACCTCTATCCTTTTGGGCTGAGGCAGTGAACACCTCCAACTATGTGCTAAACAGAAGCCTGATACATAAACTAAAGGGCAAGACTCCCTATGAATTGCTCAAAGGGAAGAAACCTAAAATAGCTTATTTTAAAATTTTTGGCTGTACTTGTTATATTCATAATAATGACAAGAAGTATCTAGCAAAATTCCAAGCTAAAGCTGATGAAGGAGTGTTTCTGGGATACTCTATGACCAGCAAGGCATATAGGGTATATAATAAATCTTCTTGTAAAATTAAAGAATCTGTTCATGTTACTTTTAATGAGACTAACATGTGTTACAAGGAGAAGTCTACTTCTACCATAGAACCTTTGCAAGTACATTCTATTTCAGAAAATATGAACAGATTACAGGTTAAAGAAGAGAACACAACCTCTCAACAAAAGAATGAGAGCAGTGATGATGAAGAAGAAGTTCAACCTCTTGAAGAAAATCATCCTGAAGAGCCAGTTGTTATTCCACTAGAGGAAACAACAACACAGGCTGGTGAACAATCAATAACCCTTGTTGATTTAGTAATAACAAGAGATCATCCAATCACCCAAGTAATTGGAGAGATCTCAGCTGGTGTGCAAACCAGAAATCAGGTCAACCAGAACCTAATGCACACTTGCTTCCTATCTCAAGTTGAGCCTCAATCCATTCAAGATGCAGAGCAAGATCCACACTAGATCATTGCAATGTAAGAGGAGTTGCATCAATTTGAAAGGAATAAGGTTTGGGAACTAGTGCCTAAGCCAAAGGATCACTCCATTATTGGAACAAAGTGGGTGTTCAGAAACAAACTGGATGACCAAGGAATTATTGTCAGAAACAAGGCAAGGCTAGTTGCCCAAGGCTATTCTCAGCAAGAAGGAATAGTCTATGACCAGACCTTTGCACCAGTTGCAAGGTTAGAGGCCATTAGAATATTCCTAGCTTTTGCTGCTCACAAGGGATTCAAGGTTTACCAGATGGATGTGAAGAGTGCATTTCTCAATAGGGACATCAAAGAGGAAGTCTATGTTAGACAACCTCCAGGTTTTATCTCTCTAACTCACCCTGATTATGTTTTCATACTGCATAAAGCATTATATGGTCTCAAGCAAGCTCCTAGAGTATGGTATGAGACCCTAGCATGCTTTCTTCTGGAATATGATTTTGTTAGGGGGAGAGTAGACCAAACTCTTTTTATTAGAACCCATAAGTACCACACCCTACTAGTACAAATTTATGTAGATGATATCATATTTGGATCTACTGATTCAAACTTGTGCAGAAAGTTTTCTAACCTAATGCATTCCAAATTTGAAATGAGTAGCATGGGTGAGCTCTCCTTCTTCTTAGGATTGCAAGTAAAACAGCATGCTGAGGGCATATTTATTTCCCAAACCAAGTATGCTAAATAATTGGTTAAGAGATTTGGTATGTCTGAGGCATCTTGTATGAAAACACCCATGCCTACCAATGCTATATTGGATACTGATGAACATGGGAAACCAGTTGATCAGACAACATATAGAGCAATGATTGGCTCTCTATTGTACCTTACAGCCAGTAGGCCAGATATAATGTTTGCTACATGCATATGTGCTAGATTCCAAGTTAGCCCTAGAGAGTCACACCTAACTCTAGTTAAAAGGATTCTTAGGTATGTAAAAAGTTGTCCAAATCTAGGACTCTGGTATCCAAAAGACTCAGGATTTGAATTAACTGGATTCTCAGATGCTGATTATGCTGGATGCAGAATAGACAGGAAAAGCACCAGTGGAACATGTCAGTTCCTTGGTGACAGACTTGTCTCCTGGTTTTGTAAGAAGCAAACATCTGTGTCAACCTCAACTGCTGAAGCTGAATATATGGCTGCAGGCAGTTGTTGTTCACAAATATTATGGATACAAAATCAGCTCATAGACTATGGCTACAACTTAGAGAAGTCTAAAATTTTTTGTGATAATACTAGTGCTATCTCTATAGCACAAAATCCAGTCCTCCATAGCAGGACAAAACATATAGAGATTAGGCATCACTTTCTAAGGGATAATGTAGAGAAAAACAAAATAGAACTTCAATATATACCTACTGATTTGCAAAGGGGAGATATTTTCACCAAGCCCTTGGATGAAAAGAAACACAGTTTCTTCCTAAATCAGTTAGGCATGTTAGATGGAGGAAGCCTAAACTAACTTACAAGATTTTTGAAAAGATAAAACAGACCAAGACTAGGCTAAAAAAAAATAAAAATCAGTTCCTTTTGTGTCTGTAGAATAGGCTTTGTCTCTGAACTGCGCTCGACGTTTTCCCAGAAAACGTCGAACGTACATCGACGTTTTTCTAAAAATCGTCGACCAGAGATCGACGTCTCCAAAATCGTCAATCTGAGTTCAGCGCCTCCGTTAGCTCCAGGTTTTCTCTCCTTCTATTCAGAGGCCGTCGAGCGGAGCTCGACGCTTTTCAACATCGTCGAACGGAGATCGACGATATTGACGTCTCTTCAGATTCCCTCTGTATCCCAAATCGTCGAGCTGAGATCGACGTTCTGTCGAACCGAGCTCCACGATTTTCCGTTTCGCCGTCGAACCCTAATATAAAATCATTTCCGCGGCCGTCGTTCATCTTTGCGCTTTCATACTCTCTGCAACTATCTTCGTTTTCCCTCTAAATCTTCTGCGCTTGGTTGCGTTTGTTTCTTTGTTGCAGGTAAAAATGGCTGGCTCCAATGCTGCAATCTCCAAAATGAAATTTGACACCGGATTTGACATCGACATGAACTCGTTTGATGGAAGCAATCGGCGCTTCAAGGATATTCTTAATCTATTCACAGATCAGCAGCTATCGCAAATAATGACTATCAGAATGAAGATTGCATCCGAAGAGATAAAGGAGTGGTGTTATACAGCGACAGATGAGAACGAGAACTCTGTCATCGGCTTCATAAAAGGGACTCAGGTACAACTGTCCCCTGCTCATTCAACTGAAGTTTTTTATCTTAGTTCTGGAGAAGATTCCATCGAGTTATCTGGAGTGGAGTATGAATCCATGCTTGATAGAATGGGTCACAATGCTGTGAACCCTAGCAAACTGCTGAAGAAAAATTTGTCGATAGAATTCCAGTTTTTGGCTGATGTAGTTGGGAAAGTGCTTCTGGCCAAGCACTCAGCCCATGATACCATATCAAGATATTAATTCTGTCTGATGGGAGCTCTGCTTGATAAGAAACATATAGACTGGGGATCAATTTTCTTCAACCTGATTAAGAAAAAGCTGAGTAAGACTGCTGTCAGCTTTGGGATAATTCTAGGGGTCTATCTGAATTCCAGATGCCCTGAGCTGCTAACCTCTTCTGGGATGTTCATTAATGCATCCAAGAGGCTCTCCTGTGCCCTTTTCAGCAAATGGGACAGGCAGATTGTAAACCCCTCCAGAGCTGCTGCACCACTATCTTCAGGCACCAGGACTGTCTCAGTCACTCCACCTCTGGTCTCTGCCCCAGTAGAAGTGTTGCCTGCCTCTTCTCCTCCTCCAGGTGTCTCCACCCCAGCCACTTCATCCTCACCTCAAATCACCACCATACTGATATCTTCCCCCATTAACATTTCTTCACCAGTTTCAACCCCTCCAGCATCTACCTCAGAGGAATTCCATCCTCTTTTCTCTTATCCTAGCTTCACCTCTCCATCATTTTCCTTGGCAGATGATTCCTTTATGGATGATTCCCCCTCCTCTCCTCCAGAGCCTCCCTCTACCTCCTCATTCCAACAAATGCTCCAAGAAATTCTATCCCAATCATCCTTCACACCTTCTCTTGCCTCACCTATCTTCACCTCAACATCTTCAATCCCCTCCTTTACCCCTTCAGAGCCATCCATACCCTCATTCTCCATGCCACCAGCTCCAGCAGTCATCCTTCCAACAACCTTCTTTCCTACCTCTGCTCAAGCCCCTCTTGAGCATGTAGCTTTATCAGCCCTGGCTGACAGGTTATATGAGCTGCTAGCTCCTAAGCTAACCTCATTACTGGAGACCACTCTGGCTCCACTCCTGACCCATGTCAAGGAGCTGTCTTTCAAGCTCTCCTCCCTCTCTCCCTCTCAGGAAACTACCTCTTCTGGGTGCCTTGACTCAGTTATCCCTGAATCCAGGCAGGGGGAGATGCCTTCTGAAGTAGTGTTTGTGCCTGAGTATGCTCCAGCTCTGGCTCCTGCTCCTGCCTTTGCATTGGACCTCCAGAGCTTGCTCTCTATGTTTGATACAGTTTACCTCAGATCTTTGCCAGTTCCTCATGCTGAAGACTTGTCTAAGGACATTGTGCCTATTTCTGTCTGTGATCCCAGCCAAATTGAAGCATATGTAAATTCCTGGAAGGCTGTGGATGTTTGTGTTTCCATCTCTAATGCTGCTACTAAGGCCATTGTGCCTCTTGTTGTTGAAGCTGCTGCTGCTGTTACTGAGGATTCTGAAATGGTTTTTGTAATTGAAGATACATCTGCTGCTGAAGAAGTTGCTGCTTACCTAGAAGATCCTGCACCTGCTGTTGTTACTGTGATTACTGCTGTTGTTGATTCAAAAGTTCCCTCTGCTCAAATTTCTGATGCTGCTCCTGCCCTGACTGCTGATCAGTTGAAGTTACAAGAGAAATACATAAAAAGCATTGATGATTTGTATGACAATCCTCAAAGTTCAGAGAGTGATCAATTTCAAACTGATTCAGATGACTCTGCAAATGCTATTGCCAAGAAGAGGAAGGCCAGAAGCAAGGCCATGATGTCAGTCCCCCCAGCTAAGGCAAAGGATTCTAATGACATTCCCTACTATATTCTGCATGACTGCCCCATATCTGAGCCTTGGATGCAGTATTCCAAGAACCAATCAAAGGCTATGAAGAAGAGAAGGAAGCTGAATAAGTATGAAAAAGGATCTTCTCAGTATCAGCCTCCTCCTCCTCCTCCTCCAGATTCTGGTTCAGGCTCAGACCCTCAAGCTCCAGCTTCCAGGCAAAGCTCCTCCCAGTCTTATCAGAAATATTATCAAAGGGGGCAACATCAAAGGGGATATCAATCTAGTAGAGGCCAGTATAGAGGAAGCCAGAGAGGGCACAGATTTCATCAAAGGGAAGGACAAGGCCATACTGATTCTACTGCAGGTCCTTTCCCTTATAAGCTAAAAGATGCAGTTATCTCCAGGACTCCTCCTACTGATTCTGAATCCATCAACAGATATGAACCTCCTATTTCATTTGAGGATCCTGAGAACAACCCCTTGTCCTGGACAGCTAGAATGAAAGAGTTGGCTGCTCTTGATCAAATAAAAAAGGCCAGAGAGCAAGGCAAGGACACTTCCAACATAACAACTTTATCAGATCAGAGAAAGAAAGAACTGGAGAAATATACATCAAGAAAATTCTTTAATCCAGAAGATTATATGAAGCTGCACCCTGAGGCTGTAGTTCCAAGGCCCAGATCTTAAACTTCCTTAGGTGCAGAAGATGATAGAAGATCCAAGAAAGAAGCCCTCAATCCCAACAGAGAAATTATGTTTAAAAAGGGAACTGAGAAGTAAATTGTGTAAGCTGAACAATCATCCTCCTTTGGATATTTGCTGACTTCTTATCTATGATCTGCATTGTTGCTATATCTTTTCTTCTGCATTGTTGATTTAGTTTCTGTCTTGAATGTATACTTATTTATTTCCTAATTCTGTCTGTAAATAGTAATCCTAACCCAAATAGGGGGAGATTGTTGGAACACCCTATTACTAATTTGGGTAAGGATCACTATGTTTGTCTTAGGAAACCAGGTTGACCTAGTTGTATAGTTGTAAAGGTCAACATTAGAATGAGTCTAGGGCTTAGAACTTTGGTTTGAAGCTGCCCCCAGGACCATTCCAATGTCAAGGATATAGAGCAAAGTCTAAGGCAATTTTCGTCGAGCTTCGGTCGACGAAACGTCGAACTCTGTTCGACGCTCTCTGAGCTCAACTTGATAAATCGTCGAACTCCGGTCGACGATCTTCGAGCTCAGATCGACGATCTGCTTTCAGACAATTTTGGTTAGTCGTCGATCTGCATTCTACGTTTTTCTAGCTCAGGTCGACGATCTTTCTTCACCTATTCTTCAGGTCGCTGAGCTCAGTTCGACGATCTTCGAGCTCAGTTCGACGTTTTCTGTCTGTTTGATCTATTTCCAACTCTGAGCTCTGTTCGATGATAGTAGAGCTCAGATCGATGATTTTTCTGAGAGATCAACGATTCTAAGGATTCAAATGCTGCCAGTCTTTGGAATGTTTTTGAAATCCCTCAGCATTTATGTTAAGGAGATCTGCCAGCCGTTTATCTTTATTCTGGAGCAAGTTTCAAGGAATTATTCAGGAAATGTTTTATTGGACCTTCCTCTAAAAGACAAGACTCTTTATGGAAGACATTTATGACTGCCAACGGCTATCCTTGACAAGAATTTTTCAGAGAATAAGATTCTCCCTTTTTGTCTTCAGAAAGATAGAGATAATGTACAATACCCAGAGAACAACAAGAAGAATTAAGCTGTGACAGATAACAAGTGATCATCTTCTGAAGAATCAGAATAACAGTCTTTTTGCTTACAGAAAAGTGATCACAGTCTCATCTCAAGAACTCCAGACACCTCATCTTTCAGCCTTTTTGCTGAAACAATTCTTTGCTGGAGATCTAAAGTTCTGAAGGCCTATCACCCTAGAGCAAAGCTTCCATTCCTGAACCTGTCTACAACTCAGGGGGAGCTTTGACAACAAAAGATCCACTAGTCTTCTCTCATTTGATTTGAGAACAGAGAAGACAACTTCACCCCCTTTATCTTTTCTTTTTCTGCTGTAAAAGGGTTCTTGAACTCCCTTCAAAAGTTCTGTCTGGTTCTGAGACCCTTGTCAAAACTCAGTGGTGGCAAGACACCTTATCAAAAAATCCAGTTTTGGTTTTTGAGCACCTTATCAAAATCTCATTGGTGTCAGGACACCTGATCAACTCATCCTGAGTGGATTCCTACCAAGGGTGGTAGAAGAGTGGATGTACCCAGGTTTTTGGGGAACCACTATATTTCCTTGTGTCTTCTGGGTTGTTTGTGTGATTGATTTGCTGTGTGTTGTGCTCTTTACCTCTTTTGTTTTTAACTCTCCATTAACACTCTACACTATACTATAAATTGAATTTTATATTTGCTGATCAATTTCAACTGTGAAATTAATTTAAATAAACTCTATTCACCCCCCCTCTAGAGTTGAGATAGATCTTACCCTCACTTTCAGTATGGGAGGCGGTGTCGAACACCGATGTCTTGGACAGAGGCGGGAGACACCAAGCTTTTGGGGAAAGAAGTGGTAGCCGACGCTAGTGAGCTAGTGCGGACCATCCAAGAGCGCATGAAGGTAGCTCAAGATCGGCAGTCGAAGTATTTCAATGCTCGCCACAGGCATGTGGAATTCGCGGTGGGCGACTGGGTGTATCTTAAGATCAAGCCGTTCAAAGGCGTTTCACGAATTCGCCGACTCAAGAAGCTGAGTTCGAGATTTTTGGGACCATTCAAGGTCATCGAGCGAGTGGGAGAGGCAGCGTATCGGTTGGCGTTGTCCACAGAGCTAAGAGGATTGCATGACGTTTTTCACGTCTCCGTTTTGAGGAAAGCGTTGTTAGAAGCCAGCGTGGTGATTGAGCCGACGGCGGTGCCGGTAGAGGAAGACTTGAGGACGCGAGTTCGTCCAATCGGGATAGAAGACTCAGAGTTTCGGCAATTGCGGAACAAGGAGGTCAGACTCGTAAAGCCGTTGGGACAACTGTGGTTGCGAGGAGCTCTCATGGGAGCGAGAGCAGGCCATGCTGGAGGAGTACCCCGAGCATTTCTCCTCAGGTACTGTTTAGTTTTGTTTATCTTCCATGTTTTAAATTTCGGGACGAAATTCTTGTAAAGGGGGGAGAATTGTAACACCCCAAAACTTGGAAGAGGAATCGACGGCGTCGTTTTGGCCAAGTTTGGGTTTTGGGGGTAGGCACACGGCCCGTGACACGGCCGTGTCACAAGCCGTGTTGCGCCTGGGTCATCGAGCCGTGTTCCGCCTGGGTCGCCTAGCCGTGTTGGTCGATGATCGGCGAGAAGGCACACGGCCTTGGACACGAGCGTGTCCCTGGCCGTGTCCTTCTCTGGCTGGGAATGTTGGTCGGTAGGGGGGAGTGACACGGGCCTCGACACGGGCGTGTCAACGGCGACACGGCCGTGTCAGAAGCCGTGTCAAAGGACGTGTCAAAGGCCGTGTGCTGGTTTTCGAATCGGTCGAGACGGCGAATGGCTAACACAGCCATGCACACGGCCGTGTTGCAACCCGTGTTCGGCCCAGTTTTTCTATTTTGGGTTCCGATCGTGGCCATTCGTTCTTTTCTTTGGAAGATCCAACGGTGGGGAGCCTCCCTGGGTGGTTTAAGGCCGGGAATAGGGTTTCAAACCCTCATTTTCCATTAGGCTTTATCTCTCTTGATTCTAGAGAGAAGGGAGAGCAAGGAGGAGGAAGGAGGCCAAGTTCCGGCCGCCGGCGAAGCCTCGGAGGTCCGTTTCGCGAACGGAGTTCAGATCCGCGAAGGTGGGAGCGTTGCGGTGGTGTTCAACCGAGCAAATCTTCTCCATGGCTAGGAAGAGGGGACGAAAGGTAACGACACTTCTCCTCTCGGTTTTTAGGATTTAGGATGCATGAATATCATCCCCTTCCTTTCGTATTTTGAACACTGAATCTCTCAAATGAGAGGGATTCGTGTAGCCTAGGTTCAAGAGGAACCTCCGGGTTGAGTATGTTCATCCCGGCATGCTTTGCATTAGAGATCCGCTCCGTTAGCGGATTAGGCATTGTGGGTGAAGCCATGGTCGCGACCGTTAGTCCGACCCGATGATGTTGCATAGCGAGCTTCGGGGATTCGGTAGAAATCCGTTGCGGCAATACGCCGTTGTATGTATGCGTTTTCCCCCTTATATTTGAGTGAGTACTCGTGGTCGGAACCGGACAAGGTTAGCTCCGTGTTGTGCAGTAGATGGTTTCCTTGGAGCACGGGAAAGACACGGTGCGAATGGTGATTGGGGGGGGGGAACCTTTGTTTGTGCTGTGCAAAGGCGCGGCTATGTCTCCGTGGTCGGCTGGCTATCCCGTGACGCGCAAGTCATGTGGGGGAAGTGTCCCGGCGAGACTAGCCCCTTGTGTGGACTGACGAGAATGTCGAGCGGAGGGCAAGCCCGAGCAAGGTATCCATGAGCGGGTGGGGTCCAGCAAGGCTTCTTAGAATCGGTCAGTGTGAGACGAAACCCTGACGTGCGAAGTCAGAATGTGCGGGCAAGCCCCGGGGCATATGACCCTTGTGCGGGTGGGGCCTTTGCAAGGATCCGTGTGACGGCGTGTGTGCCGTTGGGGACATGGTGGTTCCCTTGTGTTTGTAGCTTTAAGCCAATGGGGAAACGGAAGTACCCAGTGTTTGATGTTGTGCTAGATGCATACAAGCTAGGGTGCCTTGGGTGAAACCCGGGTTGCATTCATGTTGCATAGTAGGCCCCCTTTTCACTTTGTACAAAACATAGAAAACATGTATGCTGTATGAGACATCCAAGCCTGTTTTACCGCTTTAATATATATGCTCTTTTGGTATACGAAGTGCTAACTTGCAGGTGGAGTGGTACCCCGGGGTCCGTTAGGGACGACCGGGAGGAGATGTGTTTGTTACACAGTAGAGGTCAGCCTTTGCTGACCCACGTTACTTCAAATCCTTACAGGGCAAGGATCGCATGCAGGAGCTAGCGCGCCGGGCGAAAAGTCCTAAGCCTCATGAAGTGTTGCTGTGCTTGGATTTTCCTTTCGTGTTTGCTACCCTTGTTATGTTTAGGTCCGGCTTGCATGCCGAGGTAGCCTAGGAGTGCTTGGCACATTTATATTTTTGGACTATTTTTGTGTAAGGCCTTAAGGCCATTTGATACTCTACCATTAGTGGATAACTTCTGTCTGTTAGTATTCTGTTTCCGCTGTGTTTGTCTGGAGTTTTGAGATTGGGTAGTTTTCATATCATCTTTTAATACTAAAGCTGTGGCGTCCGTATGTTGTGGGGCCCCGGCCGGACCCATATTATATGGTCTTTACAGGGGAGGTGTTACAGTAACATAGAACTTGAAATCTTTCTTCATTCCCGGCCAGAACATGGTCTTCCGTAAGTCGCTATACATCTTTGAAATACCGGGGTGAACTGAATACTTACAACAATGTGCTTCTCTTATTATGTCTTCCCGAATTTCACCACCCTTGAGAATGTAGACCCGGCCACGAAAATAAATGAGGTCGTCTTTTAATGTATACTCTTCGATGGATCTACCCTCAATTGACTTAATCACGAGGGTCAGAGAAGCATATTTTCCTTGCTCTGCTCGAATTCGATCCCAAATATCACAGACTATACTCATGGTCATCAAGTACTCCGTATACTTTTCCGAAGGAACTTTATACACCAAAGTGATCTCCATTTCCTCGAGCATTCGAGCTAATTCCATACTTATCAACTGAGACTCAGGGCTCGAGTCTGGTACTTTTCTACTCGATTTATCAGCCACCGAGTTTGCTTTTCTGGGGTGGTAGTTCAAGTTGAACTCATTATCGCACAAAAATTACAACCAGCGCCGCTGCCTCAAATTCAGTTCCTTCCGTGTGTGAACATACTTTAGATTTTTATGGTTCGAAAATATCATGCAGTGGACTCTATATAAATAGTGTCTCCAAACTTTCAAGGCGAATACCACTACCCCCAATTCTAAATCATGAACTGTGTAATTGACTTCATGCTTCTTCAGGTTCCTTGAAGCATAAGGAATCACATGATCGTGCTGCATCAGTACTGTCGCCATCCCTCGATATAACGTGTCAGTGTAGACTTGAAATACTTCCTTACCAGATGGAAGGGCTAGGATGGGTGTTGTTGTAAGTCTATCTTTTAGCTCCTGGAACGCAGCTTCACATTGTGGTGTCCACTCGTACGACACACCTTTCTTTGTCAAAGTAGTAAGAGGAAGGGCTATTTTTGAGAATCCCTTCACGAACTTGGGATAATACCAAGCAAGTTCGAGGAAGCTCTGCACATCAGCCGTCGCCTTCAAAGGTGCCCATTCCTTTACGACACGCACCTTGGCTTGATCCACGGCTTGTCCATCCCCACTAATCACATGGCCCAAGAAGGCAACTTCTTGGAGCAAGAATTCACACTTCCTGAATTTAGCAAACAAAGCATGTTATTTTAACTTTTTCAGTACAAAGGTCAAATGTTCAACATGCTCCTCTTCTGTCTTCGAGTAGACCCAAATGTCATCAATGAAGATGATGACGAAGATGTATAGATATGGCTCAAACACTTTGTTCATCAGGCTCATGAATGCCAAAGGAGCATTTGTAAGCCCAAATGGCATCACAGTGAATTCGTACAGTCCGTACCTTGAGCTGAATGTCGTCTTCTAAATGTCTCCTTCCTGTATCCTCAGCTGATAATATCCCAAACACATATCCAACTTTGAGAACCAATGCGCTCGCACAATTGATCGAACAACTCGTCAATCCAGGGTAGCGGATAGGTGTTCCGCACCGTCAGTCGATTGAGATCCCGATAATCTATACACAATCTTAAGGTGCCATCCTTCATCTTGACAAATAGAACAGGGGCTCCCAAGGAGATGAACTTGGGCGAACAAACCCTGACTCCACCAAATCCTGTAACAGAACTCTAAACTCTATGAGTTCCTTTGGGGCCATTCTGTACGGAGACCGAGAGATGGGTTTTGAACCCATTACTAATTTAATTTGAAAATCCCCCTCTCTATGCGGGGGCAATCCTAGAAATTTCTCGGGAAATATCTCGAGAAAATCTCGCATAACCCATACATCCTTAATGTCTATTTCTATCTTTTTTAGTTTGAAGTAAATCGTATAAACTTCATCCCCCTTTAAATGGGCTTTTAAGGCCTGTATCTATGATAACAATATACGGGGTGTGAAATCAATACCTTGTAAAATGACTTCCGAATCTCCATGCCTTAGGGAAATCTGTTTTGCCGTGCAATAAATCTTAGCGTGGTGCCAATTCAACCAATTCATGCCTAGGATGAGGTCAAACTCTGGGATCCCCAATACCATTGCTGGAGTTTCGAAGAACTTTCCTCCTTTGAGTATGTAAAAATCACACTTTGCGAATGACGTCATTTCAGAACAATCGGGGAGTCGCACTCTCTGAGTGGTACCGATTAAGTGGTGCACTCTTTCTTTGACTTTTATGAAATTAGTCGAACTGAACGTGTGAGTTGCACCCGTATCAAATAGCGCATGTGCTGGCTTTACACTAACCATCACAGTGCCTAAGTACAAAAAGCAAGGCTCAAGCTAGGTTTCTAACATGTCTTATGCAACATAAAAGGAAAAATGCTTATATCATATTAATTAAATCATTACGTACCTGCAATCACATCTTGCGGGTCTCATTCTTGCATCAGGTCTAGTGCAAACACTTGCTCCCGCACATGGCCAGGATTCCTCCATCATGGTCCTCATCCTCGACCACACATATGTCCTCGCCCTCGTGGAGATGGCAGAGGGAAAGCCGGAGGGGCATTTTCACCTAACTGTGGGCAATAGCGTCGAATATGACCCGGTTGATTGCACTGATATAAGATTCGCTCAAACCACCCTTCGTGTTGTTGGAATTGTTGAAATGGTGGAGGTGGAGGCAATGCTGGCAGTTGTGGGATCAGACGCTCCATTCTAAAATTCCGGTGGAAGCGCCCTCCACCTCTCTTGTATCCTCTTCCACCTCTGTTGTCATGCCTTCTTTTATTACTAGGGCCTGCTTCCATCATATCCCCAGCGGGTCTCTTATAACTTCCCAAGTGTCCTGCCTCCAATCTCATTCCCATGTCAATTATCTCTGATAAGATGGAGTCCGCTATAAAAAAAACGGCCTGCCTCAGGGTGTCCCACAACCCTTTGTAGAAGCATTTAGCGTATCCTCTATCATCTAAGTCATATGAATTAGCAAATCTCATGAGGTGTTGAACTCTCGTTGATACTCCGTAACCGACTTCGATCCTTGCTTCAGCTATAAAAATCTCTCTTCGAGTTCATCTCAAGCAGACGAGGAAATAAAGTGCTATAAAAAGGCTCCTAATAAGTTGTAAATATACGTATTTTTCAGTACTTCTATTAATGAATTTTAGTTTATTTTCGTTGCTTTTTGTTATTTTTCTTCAACAAAATGTTTATTTTTTGTAAATATTATTCGAACTTGTGTTTATATTGTTTTTCAGAATTTTTTCAGAAAAAGAAAAAAAAAACAAAGTACACGCCCGTGTCCCATACTAACACGCCCGTGTAACGCCCCTCGACGTTCAACCTTCGTCGATCCCAGCTCGACATTCAACTTTCATCGATCCCAGCCCGTCACGCCCATGTCCAATATGCTACATGCCCGTGACCACTTCACTAGTCCAATATCAGTTGCTGCCGACATCAAACTGCAAGGTGTCCTATTACGCCCCCTTGCACGCTCCCTACACGCTCGTGACAAAGCTTGTCATGCTCGTGACCGACACGTGTCCCATTCTAGATGCTTCCAGAACCAAGATAGCTCACTGGAATTTTGACTTCTTCAGCATGCCAGACCCGACACTCCCCCTATACGACCGTTACATGGGGCGTGTCACATCTTTTTTGTCTATAAATAAAAAGTTTTTGTAAGATCCAATGTTCGAATTTTTGGACCATTTTGCTGTTAGGTGCTGCTTAGGTATTTCTCCATGCTTTGTAAGGAGATTTTCTCCCCCTCACTTTTATGTTTGTTTTAGCTTTGTAATCAACTTATCATCTTATTAAAATTAGTAGCTTTTTCCTCTTTACGTTGTTATGGATCGCATCTATGTGCTCCACCTTCAGAAATCTTATTTATCTTTTGTTTTTCTTTACTTTTCTAAGTGTGTGTGTGTGTGTATGTGAGAATAGGTTTAACCTTTGGTTATTTTGTTACTTAGTTATGTTTAGATTTAGGATTTTGTTCTTTTTATTTCATTCTTATAAACCTATAAAAGTATATTTAAAGTGGTTTTTATTTTTCTTTAACTTCGATTTTCTCTGTTAGGTCGTAAAACTTTTTGTTCTTTTCAATTTTTTCCACTTTATACGCACTTTTACGGAGTTATAAGAGTGGATTCATAATAATTTTAATTTTCGAGCACTTTGATTTTTGCTTTTAATTTTCAAAACTCTTGCTCGTTTAAATTTTATTTTTCTCTTTTTATGCATTTCTATCAAGTTCTAACGGTAAAAATATATTTGTTTTGTTTTTTAGATCACTTCGCTTTTGGCCTTTTTTGCTTGTGTGTGTGTGTATGAGTTAGACTTTCTTGCTTTCTTTTATTCAAGAGTGTGTGTGTGTGTGTTTTATTTATGTAGAGTGTCTGTGTTTTATTTCTATAGAGTGTGTGCGTTTCTTTCAAGGAGAGTGCGTGCGTGTATGAGGTAACATTTTAAGTTTTCATTTCCTGCCTACTCGTTTGAGTAGGACCCGTAATTTCCCGCCTACTCGTTTGAGTACGACTTGTCATTTTATCGCTTTCATTTCCCGCCAACTCGTTTGTGTAGGACTCACACTTTATCGCTTTCTTTACTGCTTTAATTTCCCGCCTACTCGTTTGAGTAGGACTTGCATTTCAATTATCCATTTTCTTTTCTTAATCTGTCCCCATTCCGATGAGTGGCTAACCGCTCTTAGCCCTCAGTATCAAAGAGCATTGGGACAAATAAAATCGCTTTAATTAATTAAAGGTCTTATTTTTCGCTTTAATTAAAACACTTAAGGTTTTCTCCGGATATACAACGCGTAGGACCACATATCGATGTATGGGCTCTGTTTCCATTTTCCATAGGCTAGCTTGCCGAGTGGCCGTGCGTATGGACCGATCACCCTTGGGTAAAGAGAATTGCGTGCATAACCTCGAGAGAAGAGAAGCGTAATTCTACCGGATTGGGTTCCCCACCCAATAGCGGGGTTCTTAGCATAATGCGGGCATTAAGAGGAATCCTTCGTCGGACTAGCGTTCGGTCGAATAGTCTTAATGTTCAGGTGAGCGATAGTACTAGTGATATATTAGCTCATTCTTTTGGAGCCTCTATGGCCAAGTCGCCCTTTTATTGATTTGAAATTTAGGATCTCTAGTTATTAAATGTCGTTTTCGTTCAAATTCCTTCAGTACCGCTGCGCTGTTTTATCATCGACATTTTTTGCTTTAATTTGTTGTATTTTGTATATATCCGCCTTAGATAATTAAATAAACACCGACCCAAATGATATTGGTAAAATAATAATCCCTCCAGGGAAAGAGTAAAAATAGTCATCCCGTCCCCGAGAACAATACAACCCTGATATTCCCCACCTGAATATCTTGTACTACACGCGATAGGTGCACTTGCCTCCTTTCGATAAAACTCGTTTTCAACCCTTTTTTATATCAAATAAATCCTACGCCCTGCCTTTTCTAAATAAAATAACTTTTATAGACATAAACAACCAACTCGCGGCGCCGTGAGTTTTAACCATCAAGTTTTTGGCGCCGTTACCGGGGAATTTTTGTGTTGTTATTTTGAATCTTTGGAAAACTATTACTTTTACCTATTTTTATTTATCTATATAACAAAAAAATGGCCAAAAAAAAAATAATAGTATAATTATAATTATAAAACTACTTAAAAAAATTATGATTATTATTTCATATATTTATCTATATAAAAAACCAAATGAAATGACGTCGTTTCCAAAAAAATCAAAAAAATAAAAAAAACTAAAAAACACTAAAAATTAAAAAAAATCTAAAAAAATAAAAAATAAAAAAATCTAAAAACTAAAAACTAAAAAAATCTAAAAACTAAAAACTAAAAACAAAAAAAATATAAAAACTAAAAACAAAAAAAAATCAAAAAACTAAAAAACAAAATAAATCTAAAAAAACTAAAAACTAAAAAAATCTAAAAACTAACAAACCCAAAACAATATAAAAACTACAAAACTAAACAAAAACAATTAATTAGGAATTATATATTTATTTTCTCGCTTCGGCACGCCTCATGTTATTTTAGGTGCTAGGGGAACGCATTTCTATTCTACTCGTATAACTAAGACGTGAACTACTTCTGAGTCACCACCACTTGCCACCTCTACCACCCGAAACCATAGCCAAGTCGAGTTAGTAAATCTATAAATCTGGCACATACTACAAATAAAAACCTCGCTCCACCAAGTAAATTTCATATAACGGAATTGTTTTTTTTCTTTCCTTTTTCTAAATAATGCAGGGTTCCAAATGGACCTCCCCGACCTCGTCTCAGGGAAGTTTCTACCCTCCATCTTTATTTTTGTAATTACTATATTTTATCTATTTTTGTTCCTCATGCTTATCTTGCAATATTGGGGATAATGTTGGAACTAAGTGTGGGGGTTTTTTCGTTCCTCGCATTTTTCTTTTGTTCACACTTATATTTTATGCACCCAATCAAAAATATAAGAAAAATTGCATAAATTAAAACCTAAATTTTTTTCTTTCATGTTTTTATAATCAAAAACTAATAAACAAAAATTCATAAAACACAAAAAATCACAAAAAAAATTATAAAACAAAAATTCAAAAAATATTTTATTTTACATTGTAAATCTTTTTTTAAAAATAATCTTTTTCTTTCCCCCTCTCTTCTTTGTAAATAACACCTCTTTCTCTCCCCTTTCTTGTAAACAACTTAAAAAATCAAAAAAATTGAAAATCCAAAAAAAAAAATAGAATAATTCTAAAAAAAGATAATAATTAAAAACACAAAAAAGATAAAAACTCTAAAATCCCAAAATTTTTATTTATTATGAAACAAATAAATCGAATATCTCATTCTTAACCCCTTTTCGCTCTCCAAAAATTTTGTTACAAGTTTATTTATAAGCGAATTTTATTAATTCTTTGTTTATTATTCGTTTATTAATTGGAGATCGATAGATTTAGATATCTAGGGTTAAGTTTTAACGAATTTCGTATGCTTTTTTTTATTTAGATAACGGACTTGTTTTCAGCACCACTTCTAACTTATCTAAATAGTTGCACATTTATTTTGTTAGAAAATAACAATCTTAAATTTCAAATTATGTTTACTCCAAGCTTTTTTTTCAAATATATGAACGTTCAATTTATAAAGGTTGTTCTCAAATTTTTTTTATTAAACATAGTTTTCTTTCTGAAAAAAAAACCAATCTCCTTTTTTTCATGTCTTAGTTGGCATGATTTTAATCCTTAAAAGATCTTATGTCAATGGGATTAGGATTTCATTCCGTAAACATAGGCATCTAATATTTTTAAAAAAGATTATATATTACGAAGTAAGAGGATAAAATTCATTACTCCTATACATATACATTGGGTTATGAAGTTATTAAAAAAAATTATATGTTAGGGAAAATAAGACTTCGTTTTCCTAAACATCCATTCAAACCAAAAATTTCATTAGAGGTTTGAGCGAAAAAATATACCTCACCTCTAATCCAAAACCCTCTTCATAAACCAACACCCCCTTATCCAATTTCAAATGATTCTAGACTTAATTTAAAATCTATTTGAGAGCATTATTTTTAAATTGCATTATTTCCTTTAATTCTTATAAGTTAAAGTTTCCATAATCCCAATCTATTTTTATTAACCTTTTAAAAACAATTTTTGCTTTCTACTTGATTATATTGAGAAGTTTTTTTTTAGCTGAAACTCATCCTATTTAAATTTTTGTCATAATTTAGGACTTAACACTTATGCCCCGAATAATTATTTTGATCTTTTTTCGATTAATTCAAGCGGTAGCTAAACTTAGAATTTCTTCTAATTCCCTATAAGTTCATCTCCATCTTTTTCTTTAGAATAACAAAAGCTTAAGTAAGGGGGTATTTGATAAGTTGTAAATATACGTATTTTTCAGTACTTCTGTTAGGTCGTTTTAGTTTATTTTTGTTGTTTTTTGTTATTTTTATTCAATAAAATGTTTCTTTTTTGTAAATATTATTCTAACTTATATTTATTTTGTTTTTCTGAATTTTTTCAGAAAAAGAAAAAAAAACAAAGTACACGCTCGTGTCCCATACTGACATGCCCATATCACGCCCCTCGACGTTCAACCTTCGTCGATCCCATCTTATCACGCCCGTGTCCAATAGGCTACATGCCCGTGATCACTTAACCAGTCAATGATCAGTTGCTGCCAACATCAAACTTCAAGGTGTCATATCACGCCCCCCTGAACGCCCCCTACACACTCGTGACAAAGCTTGTCACGCCCTTGACCAACACGTGTCCCGTTCTAAATCCTTCCAAGACCAAGCTAGCTTACTGGGTTTTTGACTTCTTCAGCATGCTAGACCCGACACGCCCGTGACCTGGGGTGTGTCACCTCCTTTTTTATCTATAAATAAAAAGTTTCTGTAAGATCCAATGTTCGAATTTTTGGACCATTTTGTTGTTAGGTGCTGCTTAGGTGTTTCTCCATGCTTTGTAAAGAGATTTTCTCCCCCTCACTTTTATGTTTGTTTTAGCTTTGTAATCAACTTTTCATCTTAATAAAATTAGGAGCTTTTTCCTCCTTACATTGTTATGGATCGCATCTATGTGCCCCACCTTCAGCAATCTTAATTATCTTTTGTTTTTCTTTACTTTTCTAAGTGTGTGTGTGTGTGTGTATGAGAATAGGTTTAACCTTTTGTTATTTTATTATTTTGTTACTTAGTTTTGTTCAGATTTAGGATTTTGTTTTTTTTATTTCATTCTTATAGACCTGTAAAAGAATATTGAAAGTGGTTTTTATTTTTCTTTAACTTAGATTTTCTCTGTTAGGTCGTAAAACTTTTTGTTCTTTTCAATTTTATTTCTACTTTTTACGCACTTTTACAGAGTTATAAGAATGGATTCATAATAATTTTAATTTTCGAGCACTTCGATTTTTGTTTTTAATTTTCAAAACTCTTGCTCGTTTAATTTTTATTTTCTCTTTTTATGCATTTCTATCATGTTATAATGGTAAAACTGTATTTTTTAAAATTTTTAGATCACTTCGTTTTTCGCCTTTTTTGCTTGTGTGCGTGAGTGTATGAGTTAGACTTTCTTGCTTTCTTTTATTCAAGAGTGTGTGTGTGTGTGTTATATTTATGTAGAGAGTGTGTGTGTGTGTGTGTTTTATTTCTGTAGAGTGTGTGCGTTTCTTTCAAGGAGAGTGCGTGCGTATATGAGATAGAATTTTCAGTTTTGATTTCCCGCGTACTCGTTTGAGTAAGACTCGCAATTTCCCGCCTACTCATTTGAGTAGGACTTGTCATTTTATCTCTTTCATATCCCGCCTACTCGTTTCAGTAGGACTCGCACTTTATCGCTTTCTTTAATCTTTAATTTCCCGCCTACTCGTTTGAATAGGACTCGAACTTTTACTGCTTTAATTTCCCGCCTACTCGTTTTAGTTGGACTTGCATTTCAATTATGCATTTTCTTTTCTTTAGCCATCCCAATTCCGATGAGTGGCTAAACGTTCTTTGCCCTCAGTATCGAAGAGCACTGGGATCACTTTAATTATTTAAAGGTCTCATTTTTCGCTTTAATTAAAGCACTTAAGGTTTTCCCCAGGTATACAACACGTAGGACCACATATCGATGTGTGGGCTCTATTTCCGTTATATATATGCTAGCTTGCCGAGAGGCCGTGCATATGGACCAATCACCCTTTGGTAAAGAGAATTGCGTCCATAACCTTGAGAGAGCAGAAGTGTAATTCCACCAAATTGGGTTCCCCATCTAATAGCGGGGTTCTTAGCATAATGCGGGCATTAAGAGGAATCTTTTGTCAAACTAGCGTTCTGTCGAATACTCTTAATATTCAGGTGAGAGAAAGTCCTAAAGATAGGTGAGCTCATTCTTTTGGAGCCTCCACGGCCAAGTCGCCTTTTTTTGTTTTTAAATTTAGGATCTCTAGTTATTAAAAGTCGTTTTCATTCAAATTCCTTCAGTACCGCTGCGATATTTCTTCATCGGCATTTTCTGCTTTTATTTTCTGTATTTTTTATATATCCTCCATATATAATTAAATAATCACATGACAAAAATATTATCAGTAAAATAATAGCCCTCCTAGGAAATAGCAGAAATAGTCAACCCGTCCTCGAGAACAATACTACCCTAATATTCCCCACCAGAATATCATGTATTACACGCAATAGGTGCACTCTCCTCCTTTCATTAAAACTCGGTTTAAACTTTTTTTATTTCATATAAATTTGCACGACCCGCTTTTCTAAATAAACCACTTTATAAAATAAGTCAACCCTACCGAGGCGCCGCGATTTTTTACCATCAACTCCTGAAAACTCGCTCCAACTAATCTCTGTATAAACTCGCCCTTAAAATTTGGAGCCTATGAGGGACTTCCACCACCTTTTTGCATGTAGATGTAGGAGTGATACTGCCAAGGTAACAGCCATGTTTGCTGGACACCTAATCCCTGCCAACAGTTCTTATATGGTGTCAAGCCATTCTTCCGTGTGAATGGCTGGCTCTAGCCCAAGGTAGGAAGGGGGAAAGATCTTGGAAGGTGCTTAGCCAGTTATAGCCCATTGCCTGTTGTTGCACCAGAGCTTGCTGCGCTTTAAAGGCATCCAAAATGGCCATCAATGTTTGTCCGAGCTCTGATTGCTGAAACTGAGAAGGTATGGGAGGGGTAGGAGTGCCCCCAAATGGTTCTACATGCGCTGGAACCTACACGTAAGGTACAAAACTAGGGTCAGGTTGGCTAATCGTAAGGTAAGGGTTGGACATACTTAGTATGAATTATATATGGGCACACCACTACTTCTGCTAAGTCAATTTGTCCCCAAACTGACTAATCAAGCAGGGGTGGCACCATTGTTCGGTGACTTCTTCATTGCAGGATCGTCGCAAGTCTGATACCATTTGTAAGACTCCCCCTGGAACACAACACACGGCACGAGGGGAGTCTTATGCCCAGAAGAGCCGCCTTGCGGTAGAGCCAACACATGTGCTGGTCTGTACCACAAGACACCTATCCTGCCAGGCATAATAAATTCCATCGACTGCCAATCCAACAAAGAATATATAATAGAAGTCAAATCCATACATAAGCATGTAAAGTACAAAATAAAGTACAACTAATAAAGAATCATCATCAGGATTCTATAATATTAGTGTACGGTATGCCAAAAAGGCTACAAGGTAATCTCCAAAACTCACATCGGTGACAGACGGCATCGACGAAGCCATCATATAAGGCCCTGTCTCTCTGGCCTGGCTACCCTGTTGTACGACCTTCTGCTGCTCACTCCGCTGGATTCCCTACTAAAAATGGAAGGTGTAGCATCCGTTAGTCATAAAGACTAAGTGGCTATCTTATTCTCTCCCCCAGAGGCTCCTCGGAACCGGGCAGGGAAAAAGGACAAGGTAAAATATATATGTATATATAAATCGTATATCAAGTAGGCGGTAAGTCTACTTAATGTCATGAATAGTAATAGAGTATAACGATAATAGCGTTCTATTCTAGCAGTTCTACACAAGCTATATCAATCTATAAAGGTATATATATTTAAAGTAGGAAAGTAACTCAACTTATATGAATGCCCATACAGACATATAAGTTAAGGGTCGGCTTAACAATAATTAACCCATCATATAAGAGTGCCCATACAAACTTATATGATGAGGATCTAGTGTATGCAATATATGTAATGACATGTATGCAATGTTATGGCTCACCAATGATCATGCACAAGCAACTGCTATATCGACACAGACTTGTAGTTCCCACTTTTCGAGCAGGTAGCTAACCTCTCAGGCATCAACCGTGATGGCCAGGAGGTGACACTAGAGAGGGCATCTCCACTACTAGGCTGGCATCCACACTACCTGTCCTAGGCCTCCGTACGCATCAATGCTAAGAACACAACATTGGAGCTCATATGTGTACTACGGCTCAGCAGGAGTCTCGGGTAGATGTGCACCGAGAACCAAGCCCTAAACTTGCATATGTTGTGACCTGGAAGGAACCTCGGAAAAAGCACGAGGACCAAGCCCAACCATCTACTTAGAACGGAAGGAGCCTCGTGAATGAACACCGAGGACCAAGCCTAACATACCAAACACTATCTGTCAACTCTCGTTAGTGTGACGACTGGCGAGCCTGTAGACCTGCCTTACTCTCTTTAACCTAGGATTATGGATCCGCGTGCCAACTCACACCACATACATAATCACTTGGCCTTAAAATACTCATGGCCCGGAAGGAGCCTCAGAATAAACACGATGACCAAGCCCAACCATCCACTTGGCCTTGCCATACTACAACTTCCATCCCTATGTTCACCTCGGGATGGCGCTCCATTGAGCACCTCGGGGCGTCTTAGTCATTCACCTCTTCTTTCCATCTCAATCATTTTACTATCAAGCTCCTCAAATCACCTCCATTAAAACGTATTGTTACCTTTGTATGAAGATTTATCATTTCAACCACTTCTAGCATTTATTCATCATGGTGACACTCTATATGATTCAACAAACTCTATTAATATTTGTTACTATGCTTCTATCAAGCCTTGACTAGAATATACATAAATCTGAGAATTACACATGCATGAAACCCGCAGGACAATAACTTTGACTAGGAATTCCCGTGGCTACGGGATCCCGGTGAAGGCATATTACCATTTATTGGAAAGGTCCTTTCGTGGCCTATAACTTTCTTGTTCAGCCCACAACCATGATCTGGCCGTATCATACCAGCAAACGGCCTCGAAGTTTGCTACGCACAGAAAACATATTTCTGTGCGCATACTCCATCTCTAACCCCATTCATCAAATAGTTCTAGAATTTCCTCCACCCTTATTCGCCCTCATGAGGACAACTCTCTTCATGAAACACGGTCATCCAACCCTTTAGAAAATTAGGAAAGGTGAAGATGATAAAACTATCGGGCACAAGCCCTTACCGGCCTCCTCCTAGGAAATCATAATCTCCCAAGTCCAGACTCCTTTGAGTCGACATCTCTCTTAAAAAATTGCTAAGATCTAGCACCAAGGGAGAGGGTAGGAAGCTCACTTCATTCTCGGTGTTTCGGCCATGGATCTCATTATTTGCCGCGGCATGCTTCTCCTTTTTTGAAGGAGGTTCTTCACCGAAAATGGAAGGATCTTCCCTCCAAAATCCGACACCTGCGATATTGCAATCTCCTTCTTCCGTCCAGTCCGCACAAGTAAAAGCTTGGAAATAATCAAAGTGACTGCTAGGGTTTGACTCTCCCCTTTTATATTAAGGTATCAGGTTAAACTGCTCTGCCTCATGTTATTATGTTATTGGACCGACATTTAGGTAATTTTGAATGGAGGCTGAAGAATCGTCGAATAGAGTTTGACGATCGCCAAAGGGAGTTCGACAAACGCTCCACAAAACCTCAGCTCGACGCATTATCTCGGTGTCATGTCAGATCGACTAATTTGTGGTCGACGAAACCTGAGTTCGACCAAACCTGAGGTCAAGGAAATCGAGGTAGACAAAACCTTAGGTCGACAAAATCGAGGTCGATGAAATCTTCTGAGCTCGATGAAAATTTTGGTCGACTAAATCCCAATTCAAGGTTTTAATACTCTAAGTCTCTGTTCAACGTAATCGAGGTCGACGAAACCTGAGGTCGACGAAATCAAGGTTGACAAAACTTGAGGTCGATGAGATCGAGGTCAACGAAAGCTGAGGTTGACGAAATCGAGGTCGACGAAATCGAGGTCGAAGAAATCTCCTGAGCTCGACGAAAAATCTTGTCGACTAAATCCATGTTCAAGGTTTTAATATTCTAAGTCTCTGGTCAATGAAATTGAGGTAGACGAAACATGAGGCCGACAATTTTAGCCCAGGCTTCTCGAGAATAATCCTTCTTAATTCTTAGTTGTAGAAATATCCTATTGTCTTAATCCAAATTCTATACTTCCAACAAGAGGAAAAATAAAGTGTAAGCTAAGGGTGAAAGCCAACCCTTTATTACTCAACATCTCGTGCCATATATTTTGTGTAAATTCCTGATCAAATAGTCGAGTCCAGTCAACTCACTCGATGCTAAGCAAACTTAAGCCAATGCTCCATGCTCAAAATACGTGCAAAGGGTCTAACACAAAATGAGATGTTACAGTCTGGGACCTGAATCTAGAGCAGCAACAACGTCTACCAAGGACCCATGTCTTATTAGCTAGATGAAAGCCAAATAGTAGGAGCAGCTCGAGACTTTGCTCTCAGGCAAGAACAATTTCCATCGAGGGTCTCTGTCCTGGAAGCTAGGTGGGAGCCTGATAGCGGGAGCAACTCGGGATCTAAGACTTTCTCGAGTGACATCCTGCCCTACCAGCTATGGAAGCCTGGGAGCGATATCTTCTCAAGGTTGTCAAAAATCAAAAAAATTTACCCTGTCCCCCAAGCGAGCCTACAACCCTGACAGCAAGTGAAATCCTGGACATCGGGTCTGCTCAGGGCTGAGTGTGCCTTTCTAGCCCTACCATCTAATGGGAGCCTGGTCAACGGGATCTTCTCGGGGTCTAGGGCAGACTCTTTCGAGTGACATCCAGCATTGTCAACTAGTGGGAGCCTGGCGGCGGGATCTTCTCGGGGTCTTGGGTAGACTTTCATGAGTGGCATCCATCCCTGCCAGCTAATGTGAGCCTGGAAGCGGGATCTTCTCGGGTTCTGGGGCAGACTCTCTTGAGTGATATCCAACCCTGTCAACTAATGGGAGCATAATAACGAGATCTTCTCAAGGTTTATGGCAGATTATCATGAGTGACGTCTAGCCCTACCAGCTAATGTGAGCTTAATATCGGGATCTTCTCGGGGTTTGGGGAGACGCTCTCGAGAGACATCAAGTCCTTCCAGCTAGTGGGAGACTGACATCTAGATCTTCTCGAGGTTTGGGTAAGTCTCTCACGAGTGACATCCAGCCCTGCCAGTTGATGGGATCTTGGTAGCGGGATCTTCTAGGGGTATGGGGAGACGCTCTCGAGTGACATCCAACCCTACCAGCTAATGGGATCCTGGAAGCGAGATCTTCTAGTGGTTTGGGGAAGACTCTCACGAGTGACATCCAACCTTACCAGCTGATAGGATCCTGGAAGCGGGATCTTCTCGGGGTCTGGGGAGACGCTCTCGAGTGACATCCAGCCCTGCCAACTAATGGGTGTCTTGCAGCGAGATCTTCTCCTGGTCTGGGGCAGACACTCACAAATAATATCTAGCCCTATTAGCTAATGGAAGCCTGACAGCGGGATCTTCTTAATGTCCGGGGAGACGCTCTCGAGTGACATCCATCCCTGCCAGCTAGTTGGATCCTGGCAGTGGGATCTCCTCAGGATCTGGGGCAGAATTTCATGAGTGACATCCATCCCTACTAGCTGATGGGAGCCTGACAGTGGTATCTTCTTGTGGTTTAGGGAGATGCTCTCGAGTGACATGCAGCCCTGCCAACTATTGGGAGCCTAGTAGTGGGATCTTCTCGGGGTCTTGCGAGACACTCTCGAGTGACATCTAGCCCTGCTAGCTAGTTGGAGCCTGGCAGCGGGATCGTCTTGGGGTCTGGGGAGACGCTCTCGAGTGACATCCTGCCCTGCCAGCTAATAGGAGCCTAGCATCAGGATCTTCTCGGGGCTTGGTGTAGACTCTCACGAGTGACATCCAGTCCTGCTAAACTGATGGGAGCCTGGCATTGGGATCTTCTCGAGGTTTGGGGAGACGCTCTTGAGTATTATAAAGCCCTGTCAGCTAGTGGGAGCCTGATAACGGGATCTTCTCAGGGTCTGGGACAGACTCTCACAAGTGACATCCAACCCTGCCAACTGATGGGAGTCTGGCATCGAGATCTTCTCGAGGTCTAGGGAGACGTTCTTGAGTGACATCCATCCCTGCCATCTAGTGGGATCCTGGCAACTAAATCTTCTCAGGGTCTGGCGAAGACTTTTATGAGTGACATACAGCCCTATCAGCTGATGAGAGCCTGGCATCAGGATCTTCTCGGGGTCTGGGGAGATTCTCTTGAGTCACATCCAGCCCTGCTAGCTAGTGGGAGCCTGGCAGCGGGATATTCTCGGGGTTTGGGGCAGATTCTCATGAGTGACATCCAACCTTGCCAGCTAATGGTAGCCTGGCAGCAGGATCATCTCGGGGTCTATTTCATGAACATCACCTGCCGCACAAACTATTGTAAAAGAGACCTGAAATGATGCGATATCTTATATTCACAAAAGATGGTGGTACATACTTTGTTCATAGATAGAAACATTTCAAGTCATCACTGCTCCAGGTGTGATTGAGGGCCTTGCCTTCCACATTCTGGAGGCGGTATCCTCCTGACCTCAATACCTCTCTAATAATGTTTGGACCTTCCTAGTTTGGGTTGAGCTTTCCCATGACTGCTGACCTTCCTACGACATCTACCTTCTTGAGGACCAAGTCCCCTTTGGCGAACTGTTTGATTCTGACATGCTTGTCAAAATACTTGGCCATCTGCCGCTTGATCTCTTCCTACCTAACAACAACCATATCAAGGAATTCCTCCTCTAGATTTAAGGAGAGCCGCAGCTCGTGCTCGTTCTTGGCTCTCCATCCCTCTCTTCCTTCCTCTGCCCCCACCACCAGCGGTGTTCAGACCTCGAACTCGATTGGGAGCACAGCTTCGCAACCATGGGAGAGTTTGAAGGGGGTCTCCCTAGTGGCTATGTTGGGAGTGTTTCTCAGGGCCCAAAGGACTGAAGGAAGTTTCTCCACCAAACTCCACTTCAGGTTCCCAACATTCTTTTTCAGCAAGTTCACGATGATCTTATTTGCCGCCTCCACCTGCCTATTGCTCCTAGGGTGATGAACCGACGTGAACCGAAGATCAATCCTGAGCTGGCAGTAGAAGCTAATGAACTCCGCACTGGCAAACTGAAGCCCATTGTCTGTAATAATGTCCTGATGTAATTCGTGCCGGCAGATGATCTCCCCCACACAAAATTTCGAACTACTTGGGAGGTCACCTTGACAAGTGCCTTCACCTCTAACCACTTAGAGAAATAGTCGATCATCACTAAGAAGAACTTCCTTTGCTTAGTTTCCTGAGGAAAGGGCCCTATCAGGTCCATTCCCCAAATGGTAAAGGGCTAGGGCATGGTGATGCTCCATAGACTGTTATCTAGTAGTAGCTAGAGTGGGGCCAACAGTTGGCATTTGTGGCACTTCTTCGTGAACTCTATGGCATCTAGGCCTAGGATCGGCCAAAATTACCCTTGCCTCACTATCCTTCCCTCCAAGGTCCTGCTCCGTGAGTGACTCCTGCACTTTCAGTCCTTAACTTCTTCCAAGATTCTCGGGACCTCCTCCTCGGCCATGCATCGCGCTAGGAGTCTTGAGAAGGCCTTATGGTACAAATTCCCATCCCACATAAGGTAGTATGCCGATATATGCTTGAGGCGCTTCTTGTCCAGTTCATCTGGGAACTCTCTCGTGGACAAGAAGGTTGTGAAGGTATCCATCCAGGAGGGACACTGGTCAACTTCCATCAACTACCCCACTTCGATGGAAGGATGGAAGAGGTCTGTAAGAGTTCCCCTCATATGGGGTCCAAATTTGGCCAACTGATCTACCTATTCATTCTCATCCTACAGCACGTGCCTGATGGAAAATTTTTGAAACATCCTGATGATTCCCTTCACTTTTTCCAGATACAGCTGGATGGTAGGCTCCCTGACCTCAAACTCACCATTAATTTAGGAAGACACCACCATGGAGTTTGTGAGAACCTCCACATCCTGCACTCACAGCTCCCTGGCTAGCCATAGCCATGCGATCACGACCTCATACTCTGCTTGATTATTTGTGATGGGGAAGTGAATAACCTCTGTCTGCTCGATCCTCGTTTCCTACGGACTCTCAAAGATTACTCTTTCCCCAGAGGAGTGCCTCCCTAATGTACCATCCACCTTCATCTTCCAAGGAACTAGGTGGATGAGCTCGGTCTCCGCCACTTCAACCACATAGATAGCGAAGAAGTTGGTCATTGCTTGGGCCTTGATCAAAAGATGAGTGAAAAAGTAGATGTCAAACTCACTCAACTCCACCGACCACTTGGCTAACCTCCCGGAGTGCTCCACCCCCTCAAAGATATTACAGAGGGAGTGGTCGGTAACCACCGGGATAGAGTGTTCCTAGAAATACGGACGGAGCCTCCGGGTCGAGATGACCAGGGCGAAGGCCAGTTTCTCCAAAAAATAGGGTACTTGAGTTCTTTCTTCCTCAGGACCAAGCTTACGTAGTAGATGGGTAGTTGACTCTAACCCTCTTCCCAAAACAAGATAGAGCTCAGGGCCTCAGCCCTTACTCAAAGGTATAGGGACTACCTTCCCCCTTCTTTGATCCATGGAGTAGTGGATCTTGGGTCAGCTGCCTCTTCAAGGCTTTGAAGTCTACCTCGTACTCCTCGGACAACTTGAATTTCTGGTCCCCTCTCAATGTATTGAAGGAGGGTGAGCACTTCTCTCCAGCCTAGGAGAGGAACCTACTCAACCCTGCCAACTTCCACATCAAACACTAGACCTCATTGGTGTTCCGAGGTGATCCCAACTCCATAATGGCCCATATCTTGTTAGGGTTGGGCTCTGCACCAGTAGGACTAAGGAGATGGCCTAGAAACTTACCCATACTTGCCCCGAAAACAGACTTAAAGGGTTTCAGCCTCATTTTGTATTTTTGGAGACTGCTAAAGGTCTCTTCTAGGTCCTGGAGGTGAGAGTCAACATCCCAATTTTTGATCATGAGATCATCCACATACACCTCCAGGTTCCTCCCTTCTGCTCTCGGAAGACCCAATCTATCACACTTTAGTAAGTTGCCCCTGCATTTTTTAGCCTAAAGGGCATCATCTTGTAGCAGTAGCACCTATCCCTGGTGATGAAGGAGACATCTTTTATGTCGGGTGGGTGCATCCTGATTTAATGATAACCTAAAAAAGTAACTAGAAAATTCATTACAAAAAAACCGACTGCTAAGTCAACAAGCGCGCCGAACTGAGGCATGGGGTAACAATCTTTAGGACATGATTTATTAAGAAGAGAAAAATCTACACACATTCTCCAGCATTCATCTCCCTTTTTAACCATTCCAACATTGAAGAACCGGCCTGGATACTAGATCTATGAAACGAATCTGTCCTTGAGGAGCTTACTCACCTCCTCTCAGATGGGCTCGGCCAGCTTGTCCATAGTAGATCTCTTCTTTTACTGGATGGGGCGAGCTTCGGGATCCAGTTTGAGGTGGTAGCAGGCGATGTCAGCATCGATCCCTGACATGTTTGCCTCACTCAATGTGAAGACATCTACGTTCCTACGGATGCACTCCAGCATCCTCCCTTAGTCTTTTGGACTCAGCCCTCCGCTGACATGCACCTTCTCCACCCAGTCTCCCTGGGTGAGAACTCAAAATACCATCCATCTTGCTGAGGTGTTGAGTGAACTGGCTTCACTTAACATACATGTACTTACCCAATCTTCTTGCTGAGCTTGCGTTGAGTGAGCTGTCCTCACTCAACGCCTCTGGGCTTAGATAGATTTTTCTATCTATCTCTTAAGCTTTTACTTAACACTTTCTTATCATCACTTTCCTCTTTGGGCATTGAGTGAGCTGTCCTCACTCAATGCTTCTGGAGTTGGCCAGAATTCCTGACAGATTCTTCAACTAATTTGGATGCTTTAGCTTGACTCAACACTTCTTTCTTCAAGTGTTGAGTGATCTGTCCTCACTCAACGATTCATCCTTGCCAGTGGACTTAGTGTGTGGACTTGGCTTCACTCAACACCTATGGACTTGGCAGCATTTCATCCTTGCCAATGTTGAGGCTTTGATAGACTCAGCTATACTTGACACCTCTTGTTTTATGGCGTTGAGTGAACTGCCTTCACTCAACGCCTATGGATTTAGCATTAATTCTTCCTTTGCAGACTATTGGGCCTTGACTGTCCATCTTTACTCAATGCTTTTTGGCATCTAGCATTGAGTGAACGGGCTTCACTCGATGCCTGTGAACTTAGATGATTTTCTATCTTTTATGCATCCTTCCTTGACATCTGGCGTTGAGTGAACTAGCATCCCTCAACGCCTGTGGACTTAGATAGATTTCTTTCTCTCCACCTTTCTTCTTTGTGACCAACTATCACTATCACTTAGACAACCTGTCTAAACTTGTTTTAAGGATCATCCTGCACATAATGAACTTAAAAAACATCAAATACAATTTTGCTCTTAGTATTTATTGTGATGCCTCTTCAAATCTATGTAACATTGAGGGAAATATTCCCAACAATCTCCCTCTATTTGAAGAAGGTAGAACACACAACAATACTAAGAAGCTTTTTCACATAAAGTATGTAAACTAAGAACAGATGTGAGTTAGTAGATATAGCTTTCTCATACCACTTGAAAATTCAAAGCAGTTGTAGCTCATTAATACCACTTAACACTTTAGTGGAGCATTCTGCTCATACCACTTGGAGGTGGGAAAGTAATGTGCAATGGCCCAATATGCATTCATTGCACTCCTCATACTACTTGAATTCTCTCAAGTAATATGCATTGTCTTAACATGATCTAGTCATGTCAAGTATTGTCCATACCTCCCCCTTTGGGGTTAAAGTTATTGCCCACATCTCCATCTTTCTGGCTTCTTCAAAAACAAATAATCTAATGAGGGAGGTGAAAGGATCATGCACCTGAGAATTTATCTCTTAATCCTGCAAAATCTTGCGTTGATACTACTTGATAAATTATCCTATTGATCAAGCTACTTGATTAGATATTATACCTCTTATGTTGATACTACCAATACACCACATCACTACAGCCACTTGACACTTGAGTGTTCCATTGATCTACTTGAGCTAGCTGTTATTAGTGATCCACTTGAGCTAATGCCACTCCTCATACCACTTAAAACTTCTGTAGAATACAGTTGTAGTCAGGGAGGTGTTGGCTTTTCATCTTCTCCTATAGCAGCATTATCTTTTCAGTAGTAACTATCCACTAGGGTTGATCTCCCCCTCAGTCTGTGCATTGTCCACAAAGCTGAACTTGTTCCGGCAACTACTGTATTTGCTCCCCCTTAATAAGAGCATCTTGACTTGCTCCCCCTCAATAGGAGAATCTGTTGTCATTCTCTTTATTGGACACTTGAGTCCATCTAAGTCTTGATATCATTTGAAAGACATATATACCTACAAGAAAAGTGAGTCCTGCAACAAAAGAAAATTAGGAGCAACTGAAGCTATACCAAGTTCAACATACCCAACTCAAACTTTAAGGTGTTGAACTTGACTTCATTTAGTGCCTTAGTAAAGATGTTTTCCACTTTCTTATCTGTGGGGACAAACTCAAGACAGATATCTTCTTTTTCCACCTGCTCCCTTATAAAATGATACCTAATCTCAATATGATTAGTCCTGCTATAAGAGACATGATTCCTAGTAATTGAGATTACACTAGTTGAATCACAGAACATAGGGGTGTTACTTATCTTGAGGTTATAATTCTTGAGCTGATGCTGGATCCATAGCAACTGAGCACAACAACTACCTATTGAGATATACTCTGACTCAGCGTTTGAGATTGCAATACTGGTCTGCTTCTTGCTACTCCAAGACACTAGTCTTCCTATCAAGAACTGACATGCGCCTGATGTGCTCTTCCTGTCCTTTTTGCAGCCTGTAAAATCTACATCTGAATAGCCTGTTAGTTCAAAATACCTTTTTCTAGTGTACCAGAGGCCAAGATCTTGTGTGCCCTTAAGATACCTCAAAATTCTCTTAGCAGTAGAGTAGTGAGATTCTTTATGGCTAGCTTGATACCTAGCACAAAAACATGTAGCATACATAATGTCTGGCCTAGTAGTAATAAGATATAGAAGGGAGAAAATTATCCCTTTATATAAAGTTTCATCAACAGGTTTCCCTACCTCATCTTTTTCTATATGCATACTTGACCCCATGGGAGTTTTCAAGGTGGAGGCATTCTCCATACCAAACTTTTTGATCAACTACCTCGTGAACTTATACTGTGAGATGGACAATCCATCTTCAATCTTCCTTACTTAGAGGCCCAAGAAGTACTTAAGCTCACCCATACTGCTTATCTCAAACTTCCCTTGCATACGTTTTACAAACATCCTACAAAGGTTATCATCAGTAGACCCAAAAATTATGTCATCTACATAAATTTGGACTAGGATGATCTTGCCCTTAGATTCCCTTAGGAATAGGGTCTTGTCTATCTTCACCCATGAGAATTTGTAGACAATGTCTCATACCATGCTCTAGGGGCTTGCTTCAACCCATATAGAGATTTCCTAAGTATATAAACAAAGTCAGAAGAGTTAGAATCAACAAAACCTAAAGGCTGTTCAACATAGACTTCTTCCTTTAAGTCACTGTTCAGGAAGGATGACTTCACATCCATCTTGTAGACTTTAAATCCTTTATATACAGCATATACAAGGAAGAGTCCAATTACTTCCAATCTTGCGACAGGGGCAAAGTTTTGATCAAAGTCAATACCTTCTTCTTGTTTGTAACTCTTAGCTACCATCCTATCCTTATTCTTGATTATAATCTCATTTTCATCAAGTTTATTCCTGTAAATCCACTTGACTCCAATGAAATTATATCCTTGTGGTCTGGGAACCAGCTTCCAAATCTTACATCTCTTAAAATGGTTCAATTCCTCTTATATTACTACAATCCAAATCTTATCTATGTTCGCATCTTCAAATCTCTTGGGCTTAACATATGACATGAAACTTGAATACACAGCTATATTAAGGCTCTTGTTTCTTATCACAACTCCTTGGTTTACATCTCCAATAATCTAGTGACTTGGATGATCTCATAGATTCCTGAGAGTAGGAGATAATCTTCCTTCAGCATCAGCTTCAGTGACTGTATCTTATTGATCTTCATCCACTTCAGGTGTGCCTTGTACTTCTTCTGGAATATCCACTCCATCTTGGACTGATGGAGCAACATCTTTGATGGTTAGATTATACATCATAAACTATGTACATGTAGGTATAGAAGAGGAGCTTGGTAGCTCACTCTGAATCATGGTAGACTCATCAAATACCACACTCATAGACTCTTCTATAACTTGACTTTTCAAGTTGTAGATCCTATAAGCATTACTATGATTGTTGTACCCAACAAAAATCCCATCATAAGACTTGGCAATAAACTTAGTCACATATGACTTACCATTATTGAGAACATAATACATACTACCAAAGATTATAAGATAGGCTAGGTTTGGTTTTCCGCCTTCAAGATCTTATAGGGAGTCTTCTTGTGGCTCTTAGTGAAAGAAGCTCCATTGAAGACATGACATATAGTATTTACTGCCTCATCCCAGAAATATTCTGGGAGAGATGTTTCACTTAGTAAGGTCCTACAAACATCTATGATAGTTCTATACTTCCTCTCAACAATCCCATTTTGTTTGGGTGTTCTTAGAGAAGAAAATTATTGATGAATACCTTGCTCTTCACAAAACCTTGTCATGTATTCAGACTGGTATTCAGTCCTATAGGCACTTCTGATTTTGACCACAGTACTGTCTAGCACATTCTGAATTTGCATGACAAATGTCTTGATGATATCAGGGGTTTCAGACTTTCTAAGAAAGAATACCCAAGCAAACCTAGAATAGTCATCAACCACCAGAAGGGTATAGACTTTCCTACCTAGACTATGAACTAGCATAGAACCAAACAAGTCCATATGCAGGAGGTATAAACACCTCATAGAGTCTTTGGTCCCAATGCTTTTGAAGAAAGCTTTGGTTTGCTTGCCCATTTGGCATGCTGAGTACATGCCTTCCTTAGTGCATTTCATCTAAGAACTATTCCTAACTAGCTCTTCACTAAATACCTTATCAATTGTCTTATAGTTCAAATGACCTATCCTCTTGTGTCATTGTACACAGTATGAGACTTTCTCATTTGCAAGTAGATATATAGGAGAGCATTTATTAAAAAAGAAAGTTTAAGCAATTAACATTTCCACTCCTAGTGTCTGCCAAGATGACCTCTTGGTCACTTAACATATTAATTTGGCACTGATCCTTGTGAATTGCAATGACATAACTAAGATCACAGTATTGGCTTATGATTATTAGGTTGTGTTACAACCCTTCAACATAAGCCACTTTTGAGATGGTAACAAAGCCATTGGTAATCTTATCATAGCCTCTTGTCACTCCCATTTCTGAACCACCAAAGATTACTTTGGGTCCATCCTTCACTGGAGTGTACTCTTTTAAGTTGCTCCTCATTCCATTCATGTGCTTGGAATAACAACTGTCCAAGTACCATATAGGGGTTTGGTCACTTGGACAAACCTACAAGATATAATTTATCTTACCTCACGACCCCAATAATTATTGGGTCCTAGGTTCTGATTAGTTTAAAAAGGAAAATGTCTTCCTGCAGATTTTCTTGCAGGAGGACTAAAATTTTCTCTGGGCACACTTGGATTGTGCATACAATCTTGGGCAAAATGCCCCACTTTCCCGCAGCACCAACACTCATGAATGTTATATCTTCTTTTCTAAGCAAGTCTGGCAGTTTGGCTAACTGTAGATAGAACAAAAGGAAGAGGAGCAGTAACCTTCTTTAAGTTCCTTTCAGTAAGGATCTAACTGAAGGTGAGTCTTTCAGCAGACTTTCTTGGCTTGCACTGAATAATATTTACAATAGTCTTCTTTGCAGAGGACATTCCATTTATAGATCTAGGATAGCAAGATCTGGCCTACTAATAGACTTACCCTTGGTCTAAGTCTTTGCTGGAGGTTCTTGAGTGAAGGCCACTGCCCTGTTATATAGTGTGGGGGGTTGGGGGTACAAAAGACAAATGGTCTATGATGGGCCATTTGAATTTCCTCATAGGGATCCTTAAAGGAACTCATTCCCCTACTATATCTTCCACCATAGTTTTGAACATCTTTATTAACACAAGTGGATCTACCATTCATCCAATGACCATAGATTCTCTCTTCGTCATACCTTTTTGAAGGTAATAAAACTTTCTTAAAAGGATTTGGAGGCTTGAATGCTAGAGGCTGAGCTGGAGCTTTGTCTTTCCCTTTAGAATAAGCAATTCTTGTGCTTCCCTTGAATCTTAACCCCTTCTTACCCTTTTGAGGGGAGAAGGAGTCTATCAAGGGTAACATAAAACTTGGGTTAGAGTAGCTAACCACGATCCTTTTCTCTCTTTGGAGTTTCTCTTCAAGATCCCTAATGAGACAATTCTTGAAATTATTGGTCCTAATTTAGATGAGTGTTATGTTTTTTTGTTGGCTAACTTCCCCAACCTTCTGATCCAGCAAGGATGTGGTCTCAGCCTACTGGGAAGCAGCTAGCTGTAGGGAGGTTATCTCCACAACTTGCTTCTTGGCCATCTTCTTGCATATTTTGAAGGCATCTAGAAGGGATCCATACTTATCAATCTGTTGATTGATATCTTCATCAGATTTTGACCACTCTTCACCACTAGATTAAAATGTACTAGAATTAGGCCTTGTCTCATATTCAGAATCATATGATAAGCTAGATAGAGAGTGTACCTTAGCTAGACAAGGCTGGTCTTGCCTGGATTCTTCATCTGACATTGCCATCAACACATAGCAGTTGTAGGCATCTTCAACCTCATCCTCCTCCTCTAAATCACTGTCTTAATTTAATATAGGGGCCCTATTACCCATCCTAGCATCAGGATAGACTTCAGCTTCATCTGCAATAGCATCCAGTAACCCAATGAAGGCTTCCTCTTCTTTATCACACGCTGAGGAAGATAAGTTAGACTGACTCCAGCTCTTCTTATTCTTAGTAATGATAGTCCTTTCCTTCTTGCCCATGTGATGGTGGACCTTTTTCTCTACATTCTCCTTTCTATTTACTGGGTAGTCAGCAATTACATGCCCAAGTTTGCTGCAGCAATAACAAACAACTTTAGAGGAAACATGTTTACCAGGTTTGGATTCATACCTATCTCCCTTGGAGTGTTTATTCTTGTGATTAGAGGAAGAGGAAGGTTTGCTCCTCCACTACTTCTTCTTCATCAACTTCTGAAACTGTCACAACCCGCATTTTCTCCGAGGAAAACGAATTATCAGAGTATGAGAAAACACGCGTCATGAAGCCACATCGAGCAGGGGATAACGGCCGACGCTCAGGCAAACCACTATCAACTATACTTTATGAAAATTTATGAGTTAAATGATTAGAAAATCAGTTTTATTTTTAAAAACCGTATCCCTCAGCGCGGTGGATCATATAGTCCACAGTTTAAAAACTATACTTATATGCTGCGGAAAATACTTCATTCAGGTTTGACATTTTAAAAGAGTGCATAAGTACCCCTAGAGGACAACTTATACCATGCTAGACCCTACATGTAATTTATACCATATATAAGAAAATGATTCTTTTTACGTTGTTTGAAAATAATGTTTGAGTTTTATAAAACATGCTGATCATGTGATATACTTATAATAGTATTTTTAGGTTTAAAAGTAACTAGCAACCTAGCATAAATCATCCCCAGAGCAAGTAGACAATCTCCAAAAAAATGTAGCAGCAAAAGATAACATATCTAGTATCAAAGTAAAACTACCAGTGGGCGCCAACAAACTGACACGAACCCACTGGCAAGTATGTATGTCTGTAGGAAAAAAACACCAAAACTACCTCGCAAAAACAAGGAACTGATCTTTATAGCATAAGAGACCACCAGCAACAGCACAACACCACTAGCCGTCAGAGCGGCTACTATCCAGAACCTGAGACATTCAAAGAAGAAAGAATACCTCAGCAAGCAAAACAAGAAAACTGCACGAAAGTGTCAATCAGAAGATGAGTAAAAGAGGAAGACAAAGCAGTAACAGTCACAACTACCCAAGGAAAGGAAAAAAAAGGAAGTGCACTAAGTGCGAGGACACAACAGTAACTCTGGAAAGCCGCCTGGCACTGCGGGGTCCAAACAAAAGGTGCCTCCTTCTTCGTCAAAGATGTGAGGGGGAGGGCAGTCCGAGAGAACCCCTCCACGAACTTCCGGTAATAGCCGGCAAGTCCCAAGAAACTTCGTACATCGGTGGCTGTCTTCAACTGCGGCCAATCTTGAACTGCCTGAATCTTTGCCGGGTCCACTGCCAACCCGGCTCCGCTGATAATGTGGCCTAGAAAAGCCACCTCCTTCAACCAAAACTGACACTTGCTGAATTTTGCATAAAGGTGATGCTCCCGCAACCTCTCCAAAGTCAGTGCCAGATGCTGAGTGTGCTACTCCTCCGTCCTAGAGTAGATCAGGATGTCGTCTATGAATACTATGACGAACACATCCAAGTAGGTTTCGAAAACCCGGTTCATGAGGCTCATGAACGCCGACGGAGCATTCGTGAGCTCGAAGGGCATCACCGTGAACTCATACAGGCCATATCTGCTACTGAAGGCCGTCTTTGGGATATCCTCCTCCTGGATCCGCAGCTGGAAGTATCCTGATCTCAAGTCCAGCTTCGAGAAATAATGGGGCCCCTCCAGCTGGTCGAACAATTCGTCTATCCGTGGGAGCGGATAGGTGTTCCGGACGGTCAGCCTGTTTAGTGCTCGATAATCGATGCACAGACGGAGTGTCCCATCCTTCTTCTTCACGAATAGGACCGGTGCTCCCCATGGCGAGGAACTCGGTCTAACAAATCCTGCCTCAACTAATTCCTGCAACTGAGTCCGAAACTCTGCCAACTCCTTTGGGGCCATCCGATAAGGGGCCCTAGACGCCGGCTTGGCCCCCGACACAAGCTGTATCTGAAAGTCCTGCTCTCGGTGTGGAGGTAGTCCTGGCAGTTTCTCTGGAAAGATGTCAGCGAAATCTCGCACCACCGGGATGTCTGTCACCGACTCCTTAACTTCCGTCATCTCAAATAGAATCTGATAGACCTCCTCTCCCTGCAGATGGGCCTTAACGGCCTGTACCGAAGATAAGAGTATACGAGAGACAGGTCTTATACCTTCGATGGTAATGAAAGAGTCCCCGTGTCTCACGGTGATCCTCTTTGCCTGGCAGTCAATCTGGGCATGGTTCCAGTGCAGCCATACCATGCCCAGGATCAGGTCGTAGTCCGTCAGCTTCAAAATCGTCGCTGGAGCCTCGAACGCTTTTCCACCAATTTCTGCCTCCATATTGCAGTGATCTGTGGTAAGGAGCTTAGATCCATCCGGTAGTCGCACCCTCATCCTCGAGCCTGTGAACCGCTCCACGCCTTCAAGTCCTTCTACGAACGTCTCCGACACAAAGGAGTGAGTAGCTCCAGTATTAAAAAGCGTGCGGGCAGGCTTGCTGCTGATGAAGACTATACCTGGGGTGATTAAATATCTTAGGGTTCTATAAAGAATTTTCTTTCCTTGTTAATCCATCTAGTGCGATTCAAAGTTTTAACAACTTAAAGGGAAATTCTATGAAAATAAAGAAGCATTGCAGTGTACCTGCGATGACCTGCTCCGGATTCCGAGGCTGCGCAAGGTCTAAAGCATATACCTGCTCTCTTCCTTGTCTACGATCTTCCTCCTGGTATCCACGACCGCGGCCGCGTCCTCGGCCTCCGTAATGCTGAGCTGGTGGGCCGCCCTGTGGTTCTGGAGGTGGTGCCCCCGTCATGGGGCAGTTCCTCCGAATGTGCCCAATCTGATGACAAAGGAAGCACTCCGGTGGGGGATACGCCATTCCCCCGGGTCTCGGCATCTCCTGCATCCGAAGAGGTGGAGGGGCCAATATCACCTGTTCAATCGGCTCCTGCCTCACGTCCCGACGAGGCTGGTCCTCTGTCCTCCTCCCCTCTGGTACAACACCTCGCCGCTGGTCATTTCTACCTCTCCGTCCCTGATCCTCTGCTGGCCATTTCCGGCCCCGGGTGGCGTGCCAATCTGCCTCAATCCTTTTTGCCATCTCCAAAATCCGGGAGATGGGCCCGTCAGATACAAACAACAGAGCCTCCCTCAAGTCCTCCTGCAGGCCCTTATAGAACCTCCTGATATACCCTGCCTCGTCCAGCTGGTAGGAATCTGCGTATCGAGCCAGATGGTCGAACTCTCGATGGTACTCCACCACGGTCCGGGTGCCCTGCTTCAGCTGTAAGAACCGCTCCTCCAAATCATCCCTGGCTGACTACGGAACAAAATGCTCCAGCAGAGCGGCCCTGAACTCCTCCCAGGTAACCTCTGCAACCTCCCTGTCGGCAAATGTCGTGTCCAACAGCGTCTTACACCACCTCTTTGCATGGGACTCCAGGCAAGAGACAACCAGAGCCACCCTCTCCTCCCAGGGACACCGTATCCCGGTCAGCATCTCGTACATGATATCTAGCCACTCTTCCGTCCGAACCACCGACTCAGTCCCCAAATAGGACGGGGGAGACAGCCCTCGGAAGATGCTTAGCCAGTTGGCCCCCGGATTTGGCTGCGGGGCCGGAACCTGCTAGGCCCTGATGGCCTCCAGGATGGCAGTCAGGGTCTGTCCCATGTCTGACTGAAGGAAAGGAGTGGGGACCGGTGGGGGTGGTGCAACATCCTGAGCCTGTTGAACTCCACCTTGTGGCGTAGTCCGTGCTGGAGGCTGCGTAACAAAAACACACGCTGAGAAAACGTTCAAACTCAAATAAAAGTGGACAAGTTATATATGATCCCCCTTTGGGCACACCACTGCTTCCGCTGCTTAGTTTGTCCCCAAACTAAACTCGAGCGGGGGTGACCTAGGGTTTGTGGACTGCTACTTCCTTCTAATCGATGTTTGCCTCTGATACCACTTGTAAGACCCCCTTTTTTTTCTTTTTCAACCACCGGGGTCTTAGGCCCAGAGTCGCCGCTTTGCGGTGACACCATCTCGTCCTGAAGGGTTATCACCACAAGGCGCCGATTCTGCCGGCCAATTCGATCACTGAAAGATAGCACAATAAATGAAGTAAGAGCAATGCAGTCCACAGCAATAGATCACATATATAGAATAAAAATCTCCACGAAGGGAGTGTCCACAGAAAACATCAGAGTACTATAAATGCGGGCTTATGCCCGGTACATCATGTCCTCACTACAATATCACTCATGCGGAAGCTAAAACAGAAACTACTCAGGGTCGAGACTCACGGTCCCGGCTGTATGAACTCCGAAGCTAGACTGCCCCATCTCTAGGCGCACCCATCTCTGGGGCTGCTCCTCCATGCTGGGCTCCACGATCCCCTAAATGATGCGGTTCGAAAACCGTTAGTCATAAAGACTAAGCCCTATCATCCCCCACCCCTTCCCCCATGGCTCCTAGGTACCGAGCGGGGAGGAAGAAAGGGAAGGACATGACGGTAGAGATTAATCAAGAAACAGATGGCAGCGAAACTAATCTAACAAGTTGTATTCGGTGAGCAGTTGATATAATTGTTATAATAGGTCTAGCAGTAAGAAAGACAAATATATGAATTTAACCTTCACTTATGCGAGAACACATAAGCAAAAGGGATCTTTTGCAAGGCTCCCATCGTATAAGTGTCCCATACCACTTATACCTTGGGGTGTCGGTTATCAAACAGCAATGGTTGTTATATATTGAAATTAACCTTTGATTTATAAACTTGCCCACACAAGCTTATAGACCAAGGGGTCGTTTTGTAGGTCCTAAAGTATAAGCGTCCCATACCACTTATACTTTAGGTGTTAGGGTTAAATGAATCGATTATGCTATGACATGCTAGTGGGTATGATGAAACATGCAAGTGCAACTCACACACCCGACTCTGTGCACACAGACCTTTAGTTCCCCCTTTTGGAGCCGTTACCTCCCAGGATACCTCCGTAGTGGCGGACGAAAGCAGTGGGTTGGGCCTCGCCCACCTCAAAACCAGTAAAAGCACCACTGGTCTGACCTATCGTACGCCTCAATGCTTGGTGCACTAAGCGGACGCCTGCGTACTCTTGCCGGCTGGCGCACCGGACTTCTGTTGGCGAAGTGCTAATCACCTCGCCGAGTCAACGATATCGATGTCGGTGCAATCGAACTCCCCGATATCGTAAAACACACCACCTTAACTTTTCCTATTTTATGCACATGCAAGTTTAATCGTAAACACACAAAAACCGAGCCGAAGCTCCCCGGACCAAAACGTCCGTCTCCAAACCAACCGAGGCGAAGCTCCCCGGACCATCCCGTCCGTCTCCAAACCAACTGAGCCGAAGCTCCCCGGACCAAAACGTCCGTCTCCAAACCAACCGAGCCGAAGCTCCCCGGACCATCCCGTCCGTCTCCAAACCAACTGAGTCGAAGCTCCCCGGACCAAAACATCCGTCTCCAACCAACCGAGCCGAAGCTCTCATCAAGCTTCTTGTGCCAACAGTGTTTGTGAAAAGTGCAGCCCTAGTTACTAAGTTACTCTTGTCGGTTTGTTATTACAGTTTACGTTAGCCCAGGACTGCCCCCGGTATTCCCCGTGAAGGGCTCTCAAGGGGCACTAGGAACCAAGATGGCGGCATTACGGCCCGAAGTTCCCTTTCGCAAGGCACTTATTGTTATTGGTTGATCTCCCATAACCCGATTCCCTTCTCATATTACGATAGACTATCCTAGGGTGATTTTTAACCTTCCTCTCTTCGGGAAAAGGCGATCTTTCGTCGAAGCCGAGCACCTCTTAACTCTAGCTATCACCACTTCTCGCTACTCTTTATATCTTCCTATTGTGATTTCCCCCACTATTACCCACCCAGACAAAAAATGATTAACTCCAATAACTTCCTCAGATCGTGTCCTATTGCATTTCACAATTGCTATATGCAGACCGACCTAGACTTCATGTCGAACCGGTTATGCAATGATCCAACACTCATCCCAATGCCCTAAATTATTTACTGGAGACTCACCATGATAAATGACCTAAATCCAGAAAATGGAAATTTTCCTAATCTATTTGGCATTTAATTAAATTCCTCGAAAATCCCAAGGGCTACCGGTTTGAACTTGAACTACCCTAAGTAGTCATGCAAGATGTCCAGCAAATTTATGATAAATAGTAGGTTATCTCAATAGGTTAAATCCTAAGTATCATAATTTTTCAATCATCAAAAGGTCATGAAAACTATTTTAGAAATAATCTCTAACTTCTGTTGTTTATGAATCAAGTATAGAAACTATTCTTCCAAAAATTATAAATAATTTATGCCATGCAGATAATGGCCTAAAATTAGCACTGGCCAAGTTTCATAATTTTCCAGCAAGTATTTCATCCATAATTAATTTTTAAACAATAAAACCCCTTTTTAATATCTGTGAACAAAGTACTAGATTTACTCAACATAAAATTCTATAAAAATTCAGGGATCAATGTTCTTCTAGTCAAGATCTAAATCCAAAATTTTGACTGAATATAATTAATTTAAAACCTCCAAATATTTGAAACAACAAATCGGGCTAATAATCCTTTAACACATGAAGTATAATATTTATTAATCATAAAATTCCAGGAAAATTACCATAAGTCTAGAACATCCAAAAACTCCCTCCTCCCGAGTTTCAAAATTTTTAGATTAGATTTAGTGCTTAAAATAACTAAATTACATGTTTATCCTAATCCAAAATCTCAACTTCCGAGGTACCTAATTACCTCCAATTCCTTCACTATTTCAACCAGAGGGTTTTCAGTATATCATCCCACTCTCCTCCAAATTTCAAGGGCATACAAGAGCTTTTGCTCCTATGTCCTTCACAAACCTCAAACTCCCACCCACTGGATTTGAGCCGATCTCTTAGGGTAAAATCCACCCTAATCCACACCATGTTTCTCCAAGCTGCTTATAACACCCTTCTATGTCAGGGGTCAGAATATCAGCCTCTGTTGAGGTGATTTGACCTTTCCAAACTCTTAGTGCACTTTTTACTAAAAGATGTCTCACTAATGCCTGTTAAGGGTAGAAGGTTTCCCACCCAAAACTCCACCAAATCAGTTGGAATTTTGTACAGACCTAGGTTTAATAGCCAGGGACTACTCACCAAAATTTGGGAGGGTTTGGAGGTCATTTGACCACTTCAATAAATTCCTCTAAGTTTATTAAATTAAAACAAAAACTTTAGGCAAAGTATCTCCAAAAATTCCCATTTTTGGTTTGCCGTTAGGTATAGCTAAGGTTAACCCCCTTCCCAAATTTCAGGTCATTTGGACAAGGGACGAAGAGTGGGCATCCATTTTAATTTCTGCCCAACTCTAGGTACAGCCCCCACTAAAACGGGTGCTGCGGCCGAACCGCTTACCCAAACGAGTTGAAAACAATTTTAAATTAATCTAGACTCGAAGGGCTACAACTTTCGTGTCTGGTCATTTTTCCTAAAACGGCCTCTAAGTGCCTCATTTTGCAGCCCTAAAATATATTCAAATAATACATCTTTCCATTATGTAATATATAATAATCTATATATTATAAAATTGATTCTACTGTTCATCTTCTTCATGAAACCGAAAACAGAAACCCAGAAAGCCATTTTTTTTTCTTCCTGTAACATTTCCGTAATCCGTCGCCGGCCGTCCCGTCACTTCCCTGGCCAGCCACCACCACCACCACCTCCGTTGAGGCGATGGCTAGCGGTCGGCGGTGGTTTGGCCGCCGGAGGTGGCGGTTTCCGGCGAACTCAAAAATACCTTTTTCATGGTTTTCCCAAGAAAACGAGAGATGGGTCCGGCTCCGTTGAGCGCGAACTTCCTTTCTAAGAATCCTAAGATCTACCCATGAAAGAGAAGGAGCAGAGGAGGACCTTGTTCGCGGTTTGGAGGCGAGAAGAGCGATGGGGTGCCATGGCACAGTGGTGGCGTAGCCGAACTTCTCCTATATCAAGAACAAAGATCTGATCCGTTTACTTGAGCGTGTAAACTTCTCCTCTTGCCCCAAGTGGGCTTTTATAAGTCAGAAAGCGGGGAGGTGAAAGGTTAAAGCCGTAATGACCATGAAGGCTCCTCTTAATAGCCTTTCGGTTACAGTGACGGGATAAGAAACGGTGGAAGATGAACAGGTGTGTCCAGTTGGCGGTTTCCTATTGGACCAACACTTCCTCCTTTATTATATAATTATAGAAGGAAAAACGGCCCGTAATTACTCCTGGTGTAACTTCCCACACCAGCATTTATTTCCACGCGTGTTAGAATAATTTCGGGCCTGAACCGTCGTTTCGGCCAATGTCACGGGCGTGACACATAGGTCACGGGCGTGACAGGCCCGGGAGACAATTTTTGGGGTCGACGATTGTCGAACTGAGATCGACGGTCGTCGAAGAGTGGTCACGCCCTAGGTCACGGGCGTGACACCTAAGTCACGGGCGTGACAGGCCCGAACGGTAATTTTGAGGTCGACGATCGTCGAACTGAGATCGACGGTTGTCGAAGGCTGGTCACGCCCTAGGTCACGGGCGTAACACTTAGGTCATGGGCATGATAGGCCCGAGTTCAATTTCGACGATCGTTTTACAGGGATCGATGATCATCGAAGGAGTCACGCCCCTGGTCACGGGTGTGACACTTTGGTCACGGGCGTTACATGTCCGGGCTTCCAGATCGACGATCATCTCACGGAGATCGACGATCGTCGAAGGGGTCACGCCCTAGGTCACGGGCGTGACACCTCGGTCACGGGCGTGACATGCCCGGGCAGCAAGTTCGACGATCGTCTCGCGGAGATCGACGATCGTCGAAGTAGTCACGCCCAAAGTCACGGGCGTGACGGGTCGGTCACGGGCGTGACCAACCCGTGACCCGAAACCTCGATCGATTTGTTTCAATTTTTGGGCTTCACAGGGTTCGGTCACGACCAACCGACTCCTAGGGGTCTAGCCGGAAATGGGATGTTACAAAGGGAGAGCATCAAGGCTCCTAACTATGCAAGGATTATCAATTTGAAGCTGCATGAGATAAATCTTGAGGTGTTTGATTTCTCCAAAGGAACAACCCTTCATCAAATGAAAAAGGTATCAATCTCTTATATTCAGAGATGGGAATTAAATTTGCTGAATTCTGCCCAAGCTGTAGAAACCCATGAACATCCAGCTACAGAGGACAGGACTCCATCTCCCTCTCAACCCCATATTGCTAGCACATCTAGTGCAGCTGCTGAGGGGGGAGCCTGCTCATTCTGTACAAGAGGAAAGAATACCTACTCCACCTGCTACTGCTTCTCCCCCTCCAACCACTCCAGAAGAATTTCCATCAGATGATCAAGTATATGAAACTATCCTTTCTACTGCAAAAGACATCAATAAGATGATTGAAGAACTCAAATCTGAAGAGCCTCTTCTTCCCCTCCAGAAAGAACAACCTACAGAACCACCCAAGGAACCAACTCTAGTACCATCACCCTCTCCTACTCCATCTCCAAAATCCCCTACTGATCATTCCCCTGCTGCTGAGAAAGAGCAAGAAGACTCCATCCTGATCTCAGATGAAAAAGAACCTTTACCTGAACAAGCTGAAGCTCCTTTGAAGAGCTTAGATTTCACTCTTCCCACCATCATTGGTGAGGAAGGAGATGTTCTGATTCACACCTCCAGAGCTCAAAACTCAGTGATCATTGAAGAGATTACTCCATGGACTGCTCCTCCTCTTCCTCCAGTTGTTCTAGTTATAACTCCAACTCCTGCTGCCAATGATCTTCTAGGTAAGATAGAACATAAGTTGATGGATCAGAGAAATTATTTTGAAGACTCCTTGAAGGCTGTTCATGAGAAAGTTACTGATCTTGAAAAGGAAATGAGCAGAGGCTTTGCACAGATTCAACACAATACTGATCAACCGAAGCACTTATTCAAGATAGGTGGAAAATCACTGGAACATACCATCACCAGTGTTGGTAAGGTAATGAACCAATCTATTACTTTAGCTAATAATCAGATTCAATTAGAAAAGAAGGCTCAAGAGCATCTTATGAAGATCTGTGAAGAAGTGGGTAATTTCAAAGAAGATGTCATAGAGAAACTCTGTGTAGAAGTTAGAAAGGGGGAGGGACTTGTAAAAGAACATTTAGAAAAATCTGATGTTAATGTACAGACTCTATGGACTGCCAAGATGAAAGAAATTCATACTGATATAAAAGGTCAGATACAATCTGTGAAATTTTATACTTATGATACTACAGTATGGATACATAACCAGATCTTTCCTGAATTCCAAGCTGTCCCAAATATTTTCTCTCATCATCTCAATCCCCTTGCAGAACTTCAGCCTGCTCCAATGCCTTCTCCTCAACCTACTTTCTCTCCAAGACTTGAAGGCTCAGAATCACCTCCTCCAGACTCTTATGCTCAAGTATGGGAATAAGTTATACCATAAGATCTACCTGAAATACAGATCCCTAAAAGAAGAAAATATGGAGATGGAGCTTATGCCAGCAGATTGATCATTTCCAAATCCAGAGGTAGAGAAAAGGAAAGCACAATAATTTGAATAAATCTGGAGCCCAACTTCAAAAGTATTGATCTTTGATGCTCTCAAGTTGGTAATGGATTATAATGAAAACAGGAACCTTCTTTATTGCTCATCTGAATGGGAATTATATGAGAAGTCCATGACCAAAAGAAGGATATATGATAAAGAATATGGGAGGAACAATCCTAATGCACCACCAAGACCTCCCAAGTACTATCCTAAACCATTCAGTTATAGGAGAAGGCAACAAGAGAAGAAAGAAAGACAGCAACAACAACAACAACATAAAGGCTAAGAATGAAGAATATTTCTAAGATTGAGGATTGAAGTTGTGTAGAACTGAAATTTTGAAACATTTCTATTTATATAAATCCTTAGTTTTGATGATTCTCTCTTTATCTTTAATTATTATGCATATTATTTTATTCTTATCTTCTAAAACTAGTCCTTTTATTTTGATATAATTCACCTTAGTGTAGAAGGTTCTGACTTCTACAAATAGGAGAAAATTGTTGGGTATTATATCCACAATAACCTAGATTTTTATGAAGTCACCCTTGTACAAAGATGAATTAAGTTGTATTTGATATCGTGTTTGAGTTATGTGTTTGTAGGACTTATTATCAAGTGTAGACCAATGCCAGTCTACAGTGGGTCATCAAACACAGGACCATATAATGTAATCCCTCATTGTGTGATCCATGGTGTCGACTTATGTGTAGCCTCTCTATTGGGATACACTTCATTTTCAAGCACTAGGTTTGATGAAGAAAGACATGTTGCTGATTGGAATAAAGAAACAAAAATTTTCATAAAATAAAATTCTCTAAGCCTTTTACTCGAGTGGAACTATAGTACTCAAGTAGAACCTTTGGATGCATTCAAGTAAGTCTAGTCTAAATTTCGAGTAAAGGAAATGGTTCTCAAGATGCTTGAATCTAGTTCTCGATAAACCAAGTACATTACTCGAGTAGACCTCTTCTATTTCTCGAGTTATCAGTTTTTGCTTCCCAGAAATTTTTCTAAATATAACTCTCGAGTAGTTAAGTTTATTACTCGAGTAGATAAACAAGTTGACTCGAGTGACAGAAAGGAAGTTCTCGAGTAATGTTTACCCCACTCGAGCAGTAAAGTTCCAATAATTGAGAAATCTATCTACTTCTCGAGAAGTCTAGACCCAGCACTAGAGTAACCAGAATTTACTTTTTAGAACTTTCTCTAAGTTATTTTCTCGAGAAGTCCACTTCTGCTTCTCGAGTAGTATTTCTAGCACTCGAGTAATCCTCATTCCACTCGAGTGATATTGAGTTCTGACCTGAAGTTTCCTTAATTGTTCTTCTCGAGGTGTTTGACGTTGTCCTCTCGAGAGCCATTCTTAGTACTCGAGTAGTACTCTCTAAACTCAAGTAATACTATCTTTTGTTCATAAAATTCGCTAAGTCCCTGACAGATGGATTTTTCAAATAACTTGATGTGATTGGTCCACGCGGTCGTCATTAATGATTAAATCTAACCGTTAGGGAGATCTTATATAAGGTCTTGTCATTTCAACTAACCCTAACAAGCGCATGAAAAGAAATATTCTAAGAATTCTGGATCGGCCGTCTTCTTCCAAAAACATTCAGAAGTCGTCGCTGCTCATCATGTTGATCGCCAAAGGAGATTTCAATCCAGAAAGACTTACAGATCAAGATCATCTTATATCGCTTCATCATCTCTTTAATTTTGTTAGTCTAAGGATTTCAGATCTAGAATCCAGCCTTGTCTTCTTCAACAATTTCTGATAAAGTCGTAATTTCCAGAAGGAAGACCTAGGAAGAAAATTTCCAGATCTGAGAAATTTACTGTGTGTATTTTCTTATATTCATTTTATTCTTATTGGAGATCATTCTCCGAGTGTAGGAGATTTGTTCTCCGAGTTGTATGAAGTTTTCATTTTTCGAGTGTAGATCCGATTTGTGGATAGAGTTGTAGGAACATTGTTCTGAGTGGTAGGATTGTTTTAATCCTAGATTAGTGGAGTAGCCGAGTCTAGTGCTTTGCTAGATTGTTGAGTGGAAAGTGGACGTACCCAAGGTTGGGGAACCACTATAATTCTTGGTGTCGTCTGTGATTGCTTGATTATTTTCTGTGCATAGATCGCTAAATTTTTTATTCTGCAAAAAGACGCGTAACTCACCTATTCACCCACCTCTAGGTGATTTAGGTAGACAACTAATAACATCAAAAAGGATGTCCATACATTGAATAATTCAGAGCGATCTCGTAATAGATACACCCAAGTACATCTATAAAAGTCATCAATAAAGGTTATAAAATTAGAACTACCCCGACCAATGGTGAGGGTAGGAGCAGGACCCTAGACATAAGAGTGAATGTGATCAAACAGACGAGTAGATCCACGACCTTGCTTCGGCGGGAAGGAGGAACGGTGATGCTTGCCAAGCTGACAGACATCACAGTTGAGAGGAGAACTGTGCGGAGGGAGGTGCGGTAGAAGCTGACGAAGAAGCCGTGGAGGAGGATGACCAAGGCGGAGGTGCCATTATAGAAGATCTGTAGAGGAGGAGGAGAAGGCGAACAGAGCAGAAATACCATCGAGGAAGTAAAGGGCGCCGCTCTCAGTCCAAGTAGCAATCATCCGTTGGGAGCTCGGATCCTAAAAATAACAAGAAGTTGGAGTAAATATGACGGAGCACTTTAGTTTCTTTCATAAAGAGGTAACTGATAATAAATTGCACGAAAACTTTGGCATATAGAGAGTGTCCACCAACCGAAGAGATGGAGTGATATGAACCACTCCCATTCCATGGACCGGGGAGGGAGAGCCGTCAGTAATGAGAACCGAGGGAAACCGATCATATTTTTCTAGGATAGAAAAGCACTAAGGATTGCCCGTCATGTGATTGGTCTCACCAGAGTCTATCAGACATTTACCTTGAGTAACCACATGGGCACTATCTGATTACATGGCCACCGCGGCAGAAAGCTTCAAGGAGGAGGTGGAAGAGTCACTAGAGGGGTGAAGATGCTGATGTTTCATCCAATAGCATTCCACGGTATGCCCGGTGCGGCCATAGTGAGAGTAGAGGAAGGGGGAATGGCCACGCCCTCCGGACTGGTAATTGTGGCTACCAGAGCCACCGCATTGAGTCCGCTGAGCATAGTTGTCCGGTGGTGAAGGAGAGGATAGAAGGGGATGCTGAAGTAGAGAGGTAACTATGGCAATGCGTGTAGTAGTGGCATCCAAGGTAGGAGAGTCTGCCTCGCCTAGAATTTGCTGGCAAATCATGTCATAGGACTCAGGAAGTCGCAGAAGATAGCATACAAGCAGAAGTTCCTGAAAGTGCTTGTGTTGCTCGGTCAAATCCGCAGAGAAGGGGCGATTCTGAAGAATTATAGCCCCGAGATCCTGAACCTGTTGATAAGCGGAAACAGGAGATATGGAAGGACGAGCAAAGAGGTCCGCATTAAAGTATAGATTCGAGATGTCTAAGCCCCCTTCGAGTACAGAGAAGCAAGATGAAGCCAAGGCGTCATGACCATCTCATCTTGAAGGATGACGGGAAGACATTCATCTGAAAGACTGATAGCTAGACAAGTGCGCACAAGCGTGTCACTAGCATCCTAGTCGTCAAACTAAGCGGAATTGAGAGGGGGTGGGTCATCAGTGAGATGGTGGAATTTGCGCTGTGAGTGGAGAAGGAAGCTGAAGGAGACACCCAAATCTGGGTAGTTGGGACCGATGAGTTTGGAGATGGTGCCAAGATTCCCGGAAGGAGTAAGAGGAGGAGGCAGATTGGCCATGGGAGTAGCGGTGGTGGTAGAGGTACTGGAAAGAGCCATGGAGGGAAGATAAGATATTGCGCGAGAAGAAGTAACAAGTCATGCGAATAATGAGCAGGAAGTGCTGCTAGGAAGGCCGCAGCGGACAAAGAACATACAAGAAGCAGTGCGAGAAGAAAAAACAAGCTGCGTGAACAATAATCAGGACGTGTGTCTAGGAAGGCCACAGTGGACAAAGAAAAGATTCTACAGTTGTCATGATGTCAACACACCAACGGCAAGGAAGGCTACGACCAAGAAGAAGAGCAAAGCAGAGGGAAAGAAGTCACACGGCTAGACAGAATGTCGCGCGAACAGGAGATAGAGAGGACCGCACGAACTAGAAGGAGTTCGCGAGAAAGGCAAGCAGGTCGTGCGAATAGAGTAGAGACCGCACGAATAGAAAACGGGCCGCGTGAATCAAAAGAGATCGCAGGGAGAAAAGAAGCAGAGAAATCGCGAAAATAGGTCGTTGATAGAATAAAAGAGAGGTCGTGCACACAAAGGGCAGCGATAAAGAGGAGAAGTGAAGAGAAGTCACGCGAACAAACTGCACGAAGAAGGGCAAACCGTGCGGTCAGAATAAGGCACTGAATCAGGTGGAAAAGATCGAGTCTTTCTGATACCATGTGCGAACAGACAAGTAGAAACAGATAATTGGAATAACTGAAATTTTTATTATCCAAAAAGATAAGTATTACAAAGGTATTGCCACCCTTTTATAGAATGGAGGAGAAGAGAGATTACAAATAAGCAATGTGGGACTAAATAATTACAGGTTTAATAGAAACAAGATGAACAGGTCACGCGGTTGGACGAATAGGATAACCTCCCAGCAACCACCATAAGGAGAGAATAAGCCGCCATAGCAAACTGCCAGACCGCCCGGTCTCCATACAACAACACGAGGGAAGTAGACAGGTGGTTGACAAAAAGCTTGGGAAAAGCTACAGGAATATTCATTTTTCGGGTTGCGGTTCGGTCGTTTGGAGTAGATGAACAATGCCCTCTTTAATATATTATTATAATTATTTATATAATAGTGATTAGATTGATTCCTTAACATGAATCTTTTGATGCTGCTAAATGGGGCCCTTAGAGACTGTTGTAGGAAATATGGCCAACATGAATTTTGTAGCCCTTGAAGTCTATTTTATTTTAAAATTGATTTCAACCCATTTGGGTAAGTGATTTGACCACAACACTCAAAATGGTGCAGCCTATACATAGGCTTGACCAGAGACTAAATTGAGTGCCCCAACAATCAAACCATCCATATGACTTGAAAATTGGGCTGGGCTTACCTATACCTATAACATATCCAAAAATGGGAATTTTTGAAAACATTTTCCTATAGTTTTTGTAATAATTTAATAAACCTTATATGATTTAATTAGAGGGTCTAATGACCTCAACAGTCCCCAAAATTTTGGTGGCTGACTCTTAGGGTCATGTATGACCCTAATAAAACTTTCAGCCCCTTTGGGGTTAATTTGAATAGGTATTGGCGTGACCAAAGTTTGCTCTCTTAAGAGTAATTTAGGGAAAAAGAGTGTTTGGGGCATAGGAGGGCCAATCCTCACCCAAAGGGGTTGGGACTTTGGCCAGAGTTCCATGGTCAGTGAAAACACTCGCTCATGGAGTTTGAGATGGTTTGGGATGGATTTGCCCTTGGACCCTTGTTAAAACCCTAAGGTTGAACTTTGGGGGTTTGAGAAGGACATGGTGTGATATGTCCTTGTATAGACTTGGAGTTTTGTCCATGAGGTTATAGGGTGGTGAATAGCCCTAGGAAGGAATTTGGTGATATTTAGACTTAGGCACATAACTTAAATTAATTGTGTATTTTTTGGCCTATACCTTTACTAGAAGATTTGAAGGGTCATGTGACCATGGATCCTTATGAAATTTTGGTAGAAGAGTTTTTATAATAATATGAGTCTTTGGAATTTATTGTAGGATGTTTGAAAGACATTAGCTCATACTTGTAGTTATAACCTTTATGTTTCCCTTATGTAAGATTTTGATATAATCATAGTTAAACTAACTTAGAATATTATTGAACTTAGTCAGTGATGATTTATGATCATATTAAAGCCCTGCTAATTTTGGGATAATATTTTTAGGTACTTCTCTCTTTAATTTTTTTTATTGTATTTATCTTGAATTAATTATTAAGGGGCTAATACTTTTATGAAAGTTTGTGAAAATTGGTATTCTCTCTTATTTAGGCATCATATAGTGATCATAATTATTTAAAGGCCATAACTTAAGGAAATCTAGTACTTCATGTTCAAAACCATCCATGGCCTAATATTGGGTAAAATTTAATAAATGCTAAATTAATTAGGAAAATTACAAGTTTCTGGATTTAGTCTACATATGTCATGATAGACCCCCAATAATAATTCTAGGGGATTTGGAATAATATTTGAATGGGTAACCCCTCATGCTCATAATATAACGTAGGTTGGTCTGCATATAGTAAAACTGCAGAATCGTGATTACAGGTGGGATGTTCATAGGAAGTTGGGAGTAATGGTATGGTGATTTGGTAAGATGAATAGGTGAACTTCATTAAGAGTCATGATGAGGAGAATGTTAGGTTGGCTATTGTTAGGTGGTGCTGAGGATTGACGAAAGATCGTCTTTCCTATGGAGAGAGAGAGAGAGTAAAAATACACTAGGGTTAGATCCAATATAATATTAAAAAAGGATCGGGAATTGGGTAATAACCAATAATTGTAAGTGCCTTGCGAAAGGCAACGATGGGCTTCAGCTACCATCATAGTTCCTAGTGCCTTGTGAGAGCCCTTCACCGGGAATACCTTGGGCAGTCCTAGGCTAACCTAAACCGTAAGAATAATTAATGTTTAAGAGCAACTAGTATAACTAGTGATTCAATTTAACACACCCCAGTAACTCGGGAGGTTAGTTTATTGGGATTACCCGAGCAGTAGGCTCTGTGGTTGTGGAAATGGGAGGGTTAGCCCGGCGAGCCGATAGCTCGGATGGTTTTGTGACGGACGGGATGGTCAGAGGAGCTTTGGCTCGGTGTGGAAATACATTAATATTACATGTGCATAAAATATAAGGTGGTCGGTCCTTATTTTGGAGAGTCACTACACCGGCACCAATACGTTGACTCGGTAAGTGTGGTTTAGCACTTAACACAATAAAGTCTGGTGCGCCATTTAGCAAGAGTATGCAGGAGATCCTCTTAGTGCACAAGCATTGAGGCGTACGATAGGTCTGACTGGTATTGCTGATACCAGTTTAGAGGTGGGTGAGGCCCAACCCACCGCTTCTGTTTGCCACTACAAGAGTATCCTGGGAGGTAAGGCTCCAGAAAGGAGGAACTAAAGGTCTGTGCGCCTAGAGTCAAGTGCGTGTGTTGCACTTGCATGAATCATGGCATATCATTACACTACACTCATACTTGCATACAACGAGACACCCCATCGTATAAATTGGTATGGGACTTTTTATACGATTGGTGTCTTGTAAAAAAACCCTTAACTTGTAAGTTTGTATGCGCATTCATATAAGTTAAGGTTACTTATTCCTTAGTTTACTTTAGATGTTTCTTACTATTCTACTTTACTTGTTTACATCTTCTTTCTTGTTATAGTTATTTTATACATACACCTGCTAGGGTAGTTATCACCTGCTTGTTCTACTCCGCTTTGTTGTCCTCCGCTTTCATCCTCCCCGCACGATGCCTAGGAGTCACGGGGGTAAGACGATTATGATAGTGACTTAGTATTTATGACTAACGTTCGGTGACCACATCATTTTAGGGGACCGATCAGTAGGAGCATCAACACTTGAAGGACAAGGAGGCAGGATACGAGGAGCAGTTGTTGCGCACTACCACTACTACATGGCGACGAGTCGAGGTTGAATTTTAGTTTTTCTTCCGCTTAGATGTTGATAGTTGCGAGAGTGTTATAGTAAGGACTTGATGTATTAGGCTTAAGCCTGTTTATATTTCTATATGCCTTTCGACTTCAGTACTTCTTTATCATGTGGACATTTCTGTGATTTTTATTTCATATTATATATGATCTGTGGACTTGAACTTATATGCATACTTCTATTTCTTTGGTGATCGTTAAGGCCAGTAGGATCAATGTTTTGTATTGGCGACCCACCCGAGCGTCGGTGTCACCGCAAAACAGTGGTTCTGGGCATAAGACCTGGTGGTTTAAAAGACAAAAAAAAAGGGGTCTAACAGCTTGTGCTCTCAGAGCTTTTCTAGGGTCAGAGCCAGATGACGCGTATGCTCTTCCTCAGTCCTCGAATATATGAGGATGTCATCACTAAACACGATGACGAAGACATCCAGATATGGCTCGAATACCCGATTCATCAAACTCATGAACGTGGATGGTGCATTCGTGAGTCCGAAGGGCATCACAGTGAACTCTTATAACCTGTATCTACAGCTGAAAGCGGTCTTCCGGATGTCCTCCTCCTGAATGCGCAGCTGGTAGTAACCTGACCTCTGATCCAGCTTCGAGAACAAATGAGATCCCTCCAACTGATTAAATAACTTGTCAATCCTCAGCAGATGATATGTGTTCCAGACCGTCAGCCTGTTCAGAGCCCTATAGTCAATGCATAGTCAGAGTATCCCATCCTTCTTCTTGACGAATAGCACTAGAGTTCCTCATGGTGAAGAGCTTGGCTTGACAAATCTGGCTTCTACTAGCTCCTGCAGCTGGCTTTGAAACTCCACTAACTCCTTTGGGTCCATCTGGTATGGAGCTCTGGATGCCGGCTTAGCCCCCGACACGAGCTGTATCTGAAAATCCTTCTCCCAATGCAGTGGTAACCATGATAACATTTCTAGAAATACAAGATCTGCAATGTCCCGCACCACCGGAATGCTAGCAACAGGGTCCTGGGCCTCAGTCATCTCGAATAACACCTGCTCTCGAGTACATAGAAAAGTATATACCAGATTTGGAGAAGCCTCATCTAAGTCAAGTGTATGCATCAATTTGTATTTGATAGATGTTTGAGTTACATTGTGCAGGTTCAAGAATTTGAAGAAAATTTTCTAAGTACAAGTATCGACACTTATGAAGAAGTTGTGTCGACACTAAAAATGAGTCGACACCTAAAGAAGCAGTTGTGTCGACACCCAGAATTATGTCGACACCTGAGGCAGAGGTTGGTGTTGGAACACCCTATTACTATTTGGACCAGGATGACTATACTTCTATAGGGATTTTGGTTTGTGACCTCCTTGTTGATTATAAAGGTCACATAGGCTAGGTAGAATAATCTTCAGCTCGACGTAGAGTTGACCTCTGCTCGACGCAGAGTCGATCTCAGCTCGACGCTGAGTCGACCTCAGCTCGATGCAGAGTCGACCTCAGCTCGACGCAGAGTCGACCTCAGCTCGACGTAGAGTCGACCTCCGCTCGACGTTCCGTCGAACCCAGTTCTACTTACAGAAAACACTCTCTGGCCGACGTGTGTCGTGCTCAGATTGACGTTTTATTGTGAGCTCGACGCTTTTCAGACCTCCGTCAGTTTTGGATAGGAATTCAAATTCCCTCTGTCAGACAATTAATGCTGAAGATTTATTGGCCGTTACAGCATATCTGGTGCATGGCTCAAGGAATTTTCTAAGGAATGTCTGCCTGTCATTTCCTTTGAGGCATGGACATTTAAGGAAAGCAATTAATGCTGACTTCCAACGGCTATCAAAGAAAAGGAAGGAGAAGACCCAGATATTTAATTAATTTCTTGGATATACAGAACATTCAGAAGAACATACACAGGACTTCAGCTTCTTTCTCTGTGTGATATTGTTTTGAAAGCTCACTCACAGGAATTCTGATTGCTTCAGACACAACCCTCCAACCTTCTTGGATCATCTCTTGCTGGAGCAAATCAGATCTTTTGAAGACCTGTCACCCTTGTGCAGAGCTCTCCTTCCTGAACCTCTTCTTGATCTCAGGGGGAGCTTTGACAACAACTACAGATCCACTTTTGCTTCTCTCTGCTTGTTGATAGAGAAGACAACCTCATCCCTTTTTTCTTTTTCTTTCTGTACAGGGTTATAACTCCCTTCAAAAGTTACTTTTGGTTTTGCTGAAACCTGGTCAAAATCAGCTTCTTTGGTTTGTGAGAACCTGGTCAAAAACTCTTTGGTGCTCAAGACACCTGATCAACTCATCTTGAAGTGGATTCCTATCAAGGGTGATAGAAGAGTGGATGTACCCAGATTTGGGGAACCACTATAGCTCCTTGTGTCGTCTGGATTGCTTGTCTCTTTGTGTTTTGCTTTGTGCTGTGAATTTCCTTTTACTCTGATTATTTGTTATAGCACCATACACTAAGTAAATACAAATTTTCTCTGCACACAAGTTTTTATTTGCAAAATTATTTTAAATAACTCTATTCACCCCCCCTCTAGAGTTAGGATTGATCTTATCCTGCACTTTCAATTGGTATCAGAGGGAGGTTGATCATTCATACAGGCTAACACCTGGATCAAAAGATCCCTGATAAGATCATTTCTCTCAAAGGGTTATTTTCCTTAGTTTTACTTATCCTTAAAACTCATGGCACAAAACAAGGACTTTGCTAGTACCAGACCTCCTATGTGCAATCTATCTAAGTTTGCACTATGGAAGGCAAGGATTAGACTTTACATGAACTCTTTTGATGAAGACATTTTTAATTCTGTGTTGACAGATTGTCCAAGACCTCCCACAGGAACAAGTACATCAGCTGTTCCTCCTCCTTCAGGGACTGATGCTGACATAAAGAAGTGGAAGGCAGCAGATGCTAAAGCCATGAACATCTTGTCTCAAACCATGTCAGATGACATTTTCCAGAAAGTAGCTGATTGCAATACTGCTAAAGAGATCTGGGAAAAACTTTCAGAAATTGTATCAGGTTCTGCAGATGAAAGAAAGGATAGGAGATCCTACCTCATCACCCTGTATGAGAACTTCAAAAAGGCAGAGTCTGAGTCAGTTGCTGACATGTACAACAGACTGAGCCTAATCATCAGTGAGCTTAGATCACTAGAGAAGGACATATCTCTCACTGAGATAAATGACAAGATACTGACTTGTTTCCCTAGCTCTTGGGACTCAAGAATCTGGTCAATTAAAGATGGAAGAAATGTCTGTGAGTTATCCACAAAAGCCCTTCTAGGAAAGCTCAAGAGTTATGAGCAATTCATTAAGAAGAGAGAAGAAGAGCAGAAGACATCCACACCAACAGAAAAGGTTGAGAAAACCATTGCCTTCAAAGCACAGGAAGAAGAACCTAAAGAAAAGGTGTTGGGAAATGAAGAGCTTATGAGCCTACTGGTCAAAAGGTTCAATAAGCTGAATAAAAAGAACTTCAGAAGATGGTCATCCAAAGACAAAGACAAGCCAAGGTATGACAGATCTAATAATAAAGATATTATCTGCTTTGGCTGCAGGAAACCAGGACACATCTTCCCAAACTGTCCAGAAAATCAAGACAAGGACAGAAGGGACAAGAAGGAAAGAAAGGATAAAAGGAAGGATAAGGAGTCAAGGAAATACCATGACAAGCCTTCCTCCAGCAACAGCAAGCACACCAGAAAAGGATTTGTGGCTGAATCCTGGAGTGACTCTGATGAGTCTGATTCATCATCCAGTTCTAGTGATGATGAGGATGATGCAGAAGAAAAAGGATTCTGTATGATGGCCATCAGTGCATCTCAAAAGAACACTGATTCAGGGCCTGATGCTGACTACCCATCTGATCAGGAACTTACTGAGGATCAGGTAATAGATTCATTTGACTTTACTTCTGATGATTTCAAATCTGAGTTTAAATCTATGTGCATTGACTTGATTGAGTCTCAAAAGTTGATCAAAACTCTAAGTGAACAATTAATTGAATGCAAATCCATTAACTCAGATAATCTTAGACTCTTAGAAGAGTTGAAGCAGTGTGGGGAGGAGATAGCTTCACTGAAAAGTGAGCTATCTAAGGCCAAACAATTTGAAGAAACTCTTAATGGGAGAAGTATCAAATTGATGGACATCACAAGTACAGTGAACTCAAGATTGAATGGTTCACTGGGCTTGGGTGCTTCATCCAGCCAACCCATAGTGCTGACAACTCCAATCAAATTTACCAGTGAGAAAGGTAAAGGAGTCTTGATAGTGGCTAGGAAGAATGCTGACTTAACCCAGGAAACTGGACAAGAAGCGTCGAACGAAGCTCGACGGACGTCGACCAGAGCTCGACGTAATCGCAAGAAAACGTCGAACTCAGGTCGACGTCTTCTACCCTCGGAACAAAGCAAGCCTTCGCCGTCGAATGGAGCTCGACGCACTCACCAGAGTCCGTCGACCGAAGCTCGACGTGCGTCGAGCCAAGCTCAGAGCAAAAATCAGTTCTCAGGGGTTAACTCAAGATTTAATTCCAGCTCCACATCTCATCACTTTAACCCTTATGCTGAATGGATAATACCTCCTAGGAGATATCATCCTGTAGGCTATAAGAGTCAACCTGAGATGTCTTTTATTTCAGAATTTAAAGGATATCAAGAAAGGCCCAAGGTAAACTGGGTCAAAAACAATTGATTTGTTGTATGTGCAGATAAAGACCTATCCAATTGAGAACCAGCAGTGGTACTTGGATAGTGGGTGCTCAAAGCACATGACTGGCAACAAGGAGAATCTTGTGTCCTTCAAAGCCAAACATGGACCCAAAGTAATCTTTGGAGATTCAAATTTTGGACAAACAAAAGGCTATGGCCAAGTCAAGATAGGGTCAATCACATTTAAGAAAGTGGCCTATGTGGAAGGACTAAAGCATAACTTAATCAGCATCAGCCAGCTATGTGATGCTGGTTATCAGGTTTGGTTTACCAACTCAGCATGCAATATTGCATTAAATAACAACATTGTCTTAATTGGTAATAGACAAGATAACATATATCTAGTTGATTTCAATTCATCTAAAGTAGATATTTGCTTATTTAACTCCCTTAGCAAACCCAATGAACTTTGGCATAAAAGACTAGGACATGTGAACCTTAGAACCATTGCTAAGTTATCCCAAGACAACCTTGTTAGAGGACTACCTTCTGGTCCCTACAAGAAGGAAGGACTTTGCAAGGCCTGTCAGTTAGGCAAGCAAACTAAAAACAGTTTCAAGTCACTTAATAAGAGTGACTCACCTAGAATCTTGTACCTATTGCACATGGACCTTTTTGGACCAATTAATGTACAAAGCCTAGGAGGGAAATCTTATGCTTTAGTAGTTGTAGATGACTTCTCAAGATTCACTTGGGTGTTCTTTCTGAGGAAGAAGTCTGATAACTTCAAGATTTTGACAGATTTTCTCAAAGGCATACAGATTGAGTTCAATACTCACATTGCCCTAATCAGAAGTGATCATGGGACAGAGTTTGATTCTCTTCTCATGCTAGAGTTCTGTTAGAAGGAAGGTATCAGGCACACCTTCTCAGCTCCAAGAACTCCTCAAAAAAATGGGGTAGTTGAAAGGAAAAACAGAACCCTTATTGAATCTGCCACAACATTGTTGACAGATGCTCACCTTCCTCTAACCTTTTGGGCAGAGGCAGTGAACACCTCCAACTATGTTTTGAATAGAAGCCTGATACATAAACTAAAGGGTAAGACTCCCTATGAGTTACTCAAAGGGAAGAAACCTAAAGTGAATTACTTCAAAATTTTTGGTTGCATTTGCTTCATTCACAATAATGACAAGAAATACCTAGCTAAATTTGAAGCCAAAGCTGATGAAGGAGTGTTTCTGGGATACTCCATGACTAGCAAGGCTTATAGGGTTTTTAACAAGTGCTCAAATAAAATTGAAGAATCCATGTATGTTACATTTGATGAAACTAACATGTCTTATAAGGAGAAGGAGACTTCTACCATAAGCAATTTGCAGGAACATTCAATTTCAGAAAATCTGAAGCAGCTTACCATCACAGACAAAGGGTCATTACCTTCACCAATTCAGCAAGACACTGAACTCATTGACAATGAAGAGGAATTTCAGGTTCTGGAAAGTTCAAAAGGCCAACAAATTGAAGAACCAGTTGTTGTTCCACAAGAGGAAACAACAACACAGGTTGGTGCATCATCAACACCCCTTGTTGATCTTGCAACAACAAGAGATCACCCAATCTCACAAGTAATTGGAGATATCTCAGTGGGTGTGCAAACAAGGAATCAAGTTAATCAAAATATTATGCACACCTGCTTCCTCTCTCAAATTGAGCCTCAAACCATACAAGATGCAGAGCAAGATCCAAACTGGATCATTGCAATGCAGGAAGAGTTGAATCAATTTGAAAGGAATAAAGTTTGGGAATTAGTACCAAGACCAAGGAACCAGCAAATTGTTGGAACCAAATGGGTATTCAGAAACAAGTTAGATGATCAAGGAATAATTGTGAGAAACAAGGCAAGACTTGTTGCACAAGGATATTGCCAAGAAGAAGGAATTGATTATGACCAAACCTTTGCACCAGTTGCAAGGTTGGAGGCCATAAGAATCTTCCTTGCATATGCAGCTCACAAGAGATTCAAGGTATATCAGATGGATGTCAAGAGTGCTTTTCTCAATGGAGACATCAAGGAAGAAGTTTATGTAAAGCAACCTCCAGGTTTTATCTCTCCAACCTTTCCTGATCATGTTTTTAAACTGCATAAAGCTTTATATGGTCTCAAGCAAGCTCCTAGAGCATGGTATGAGACCTTAGCTTGTTTTTTGTTGGAAAATGATTTTAAAAGGGGTAGAGTAGACCAAACTCTCTTATTTAGAACCCATAGGTCCCATACCCTACTAGTACAAGTTTATGTAGACGATATCATATTTGGGTCTACAGATTCAAACTTATGCAAAAAGTTCTCACAACTTATGCACTCAAAGTTTGAAATGAGTAGCATGGGTGAGCTTGCTTTCTTTCTTGGATTGCAAGTTAAATAACATGTGGATGGCATTTTCATTTCTCAAACCAAGTATGCTAGAGAATTGGTTAAGAAATTTGGAATGTCTGAAGCATCCTCTATGAAAACACCTATGCCTACAAATGCTGTTTTAGATGCTGATGAATCTGGAAAACCAGTTGATCAGACAAGCTATAGAGCAATCATTGGCTCAGTACTTTATCTAACAGCTACTAGACCAGATATAATGTTTGCCACATGCATTTGTGCTAGATTCCAAGTAAGCCCTAGAGAGTCCCACCTCACATTAGTTAAGAGGATTCTTAGGTATGTAAAAAGTTGTCCTAATCTAGGTCTCTGGTATCCACATGACTCAGGATTTGATCTAACTGGATTTTCAGATTCTGATTATGCTGGATGTAGAGTAGACAGGAAAAGCACCAGTGGAACTTGTCAATTCCTTGGTGATAGACTTGTCTCCTGGTTTTGTAAGAAACAAACCTCTGTGTCCACATCAACTGCTGAAGCTGAATACATGGCTGCAGGTAGTTGTTGCTCACAGATTTTATGGATTCAAAACCAGCTCCTAGACTATGGGTACAACTTAGAGATGTCTAAAATCTTTTGTGATAATACTAGTGCAATATCTATTGCTCAAAATCCAGTTCTCCATAGTAGGACCAAGCACATAGAGATCAGACATCACTTCTTAAGGGATAATGTAGAAAAGAAGAAAATTGCACTAGAATACATTTCCACTGAACTACAGAGAGGAGATATCTTCACCAAGCCCTTGGATGAAAAGAAGCACCTCTTTTTCCTCAATCAGTTGGGAATGCTAGATGGAGACAGCATAAATTAAAACTCCAAGATTTTGAAACCCATAATTAATAGGAATAGGAAAATTTCATTTTAAAATTTCCTGTCTGAGTGGTTGTTCTGAGCTCTGAACTAAGCTCGACGCGGCGTCGAACGGAGATCGACGGTCCGTCGCCCTCAAAAGCGTTGAACGTCGAACTCAGCTTCCAGCGTCGAACTAAGTTCACAGCTCCCTGGCTTCTTGAGTTTCTCTCTCCCCGGTCGACGTCTTCGTTCAACGTCGACCTGAGCTCGACGTATAGCTTCAGCCAAAGCGTCGAACGTCGACCTAAGCTGCACGCTGTTGAGTCGTTTTAGTTCTCCTAGAGCCTTAGAGCGTCGAACTGAGCTCGACGTTCTTTCCTTTTCTGCGTCAAACCCTAAGTATAAAATCATTTTCTCATCGTCATTCGCAGTTGCGCTTTCATATCTTTCTGCTCAAGCTTTCTCCCTCCAAATTCCTTACTCTTGATCTTGGAAGGTATTCTTTTTGCAGGAAAATGGCGATCACAGCAGGAGCTCTGGCGGCTATGAAGTTCGATTCTGGATTCGATATCGACTTCGACTCTTTTGATGGATCTCCACAATATTTTTTGGATATACTGGACCTCTTCAAGGAGCAGCAACTGGTTAACTTTATGTCAACCAGGATCCCTCTCCCAGAGTCAGAAATCAAAGAGTGGAGTCTTACAGCAGTTATTTCAGATAATAATACATTGACTGGGAAAGTTTCAGGAAATGAGGTAGCCATCTCACCTCAAATCATTACAGAAGTTTTCAACTTTGCTGCTGGAGATGATGGCATAGAACTATCTGTGGAAGAGTATGCCTTGATGCTGGATAGGATGGGGCATGCTGCTGGTAACCCCTCTAAACTCCTCAAAGTTAACCTAGCCATTGAATATAGGTTATTAGCCGACATTACAGGCAAAGTGATCTGTGCAAAGAGGACTGCACATGATGCAATTACTAGGCATCAGTTCTGCCCCATGGCTGCACTTATAGATAAGAAACATCCCAACTGGGGATTGATTGTGTTTGAATTGATTAAGAAAAAATTGGATAACAACTCTGTCCACTTTGGAAGAGTTCTTGGGTTGATTCTCAACCATTGCTGCCCTCAACTGCTTATGTCCTCCAAGAAGCACATCAATGCTTCCAAGAGGCTCACATGTGCCCCAATTGGCAAGTGGGACAGAAGAATTGTGAATCCCAGGGCAGCAGCAGCAATGAAATCCTCTGCAGACACCAGGACTGTAGAGGTCACTCCCTCTCAGTCCACTGGTCCAGAAGCAGGGTCTGTGCCATCTGACTCTCTCACCCTCCCATCCACTTTCATCCCCTCAACCACAGTTCTCTCATCCTCTCAACCTCTACCTTCCTCCATCTCTACCATTGCCTCCTCCCTTCCACCTCACACTACTTTCCTTCCCATAAGCTTGGATTCCTACCCTCATGAGGATCTCTTTTCTTTTGACATGCATGAAGACTCCTTCATGGATGCCTCTACCTCCTCTCCTCATGAATTCCCCCATTCATCTACTTTTTCAGAGCTACTCTTTTCCTCCATCCATGAGCCAGTTACACCTCCACTGTCTGCACCTCCCTCAACATCTTCCTCATTTATAGTTTCTGCTACTCCATCTACCTCTACTCAAGTTTCCCTTGAGCAAGTAGCCCTCCTTCCCTTAGCCAATCAAATCTTTGACCTTCTGTCCCCTAGGCTCTCCTCCCTCCTGGATGCCAAGCTGGCTCCTCTAATTCTTTCCCTGAGCACTCTTTCTGCCTCTGTCTCCTCCCTCTCCTCTAAGTTGGCATGCCCTTCTTCTGGGGGCCTAGAGTCAGCTACCACTGATTCTAGGCAGGGGGAGATGTCAGCAGAAGAAGAGCTGCTTCCTTCTTCAGTTCAGTTTGTTCAGACATGTTCAGAGACAGTATCAGTTGCAGAAGTTCAGATAGTATCTGAGGCTCCTCCTCCAGCTTCTGTTCAGAGCTTCTCCCCTCCAGCTCAGATTCAAGAAGATCTGTCCAGGGCTATTGTCCCATTTCACAAGATCCCTGATGCAGCAGTGGTAGCAGTGGCTCCTGCTAATAATGAAATTGAAATGTTAGCAGCTGTTGAAACTTCAGGTGAAGCAATTGAGACACCTGATGCAGTTGAGACCCATGTCTCCCAAGCCCTTTAGGAACCAGCCTCTTTAGTCTCTATGGCTCCTGAGGCTGTGCTCTCTTCTGCAGTGGTAGTCTCCTCCTCCCCTCTGACAGCAGCTCTTCCTTCAGTTTCCTCCTCAGCAGCTCCAGACTCCATCAGTTTTCCTATCTCTAAAAGGAAGTACATAGATCCATATGAAGAATCTCAAAGTTCAGAAGATGAGTTTGCTACAGATTCTGATGACTCCTCTACAACTATTGCAAGGAAGAGGAAAGCTAGATCAAAAGCTTTGAAAAGAGTTCCAATTGCTAGAGCTACAGATCATGACATTCCCTACTATATCAAATACAATTGTGAAATCACAGAGCCATGGATGCAGTACTCCCAAAATCAGAGAAAAGCAATGAAGAAGAAAAGAAAGTTTAATGAAGGACCATCCAAACCTGTCCATCAGCCTCCACCTCCACCTCCTCCAGATGCAGGTGCAGGTGCTAGTTTATCTTCCAATCCAGCCCCTTCAGCTCTACATGGAAAGACATATCAAGCAAGAAGATATCAAGGAGACAGTCAGCAAAGGGGAGGTCAGCAAAGAGGAAACTATAGGGGCAGGCAGTCTAGAGGAAGATCAGGTTCTCAACCTTATCAAAGGGAGGAGCCATTGATCCAACCTCTGGCCCCTATCCCTATAGACCTAGAGCTGACCTCACCCCAACTACCTCTCAAGAACTCTCCTCTAACAGATTTGAACCAGCTGTACCCTTTGAAGATCCCACCAAAACTCCAGCCAACTGGAAAGCTAGAATGACAGAAATGGCTGCTTTAAATGAGATTAATAAAGCTAGAGAAAAAGGTCTGGACACCTCTCATATCAGTACAATGTCAGACCAAAGAAAAGAGGAATTGGAGAAATATAAGTCTAAGAAATTCTTTGATTCAGACAGATATATGCAACTCCATCCTGCAGCTGTACCACCCAGTGCAAGAGATCAAAAATCTTTAGGTGCAGCTGATGACTACAGATCTAAAAAGGAAGCTTCAAATCCAAACAGAGAAATCATCTTCAAAAAGAGTGATCAAGACAAAGCCTCAAAGGGAAAGTAAAGTAAGATGCTTTAATTCTTTCTATATATGCTGGACTCAGGACATTTGAACATTTGTGCTGCTATATAATGTTATATATATGCTGCTTTTTATTCTGTCATGTCTGGTTGTATTGTAGTGTATTGTATCTGCTTTATCTTTCTTTGAATCCCAAAAATCATGTAAATAGTAATCCTAATCCAAATAGGGGGAGATTGTTGGAACACCCTATTACTATTTGGACCAGGATGACTATACTTCTATAGGGATTTTGGTTTGTGACCTCCTTGTTGATTATAAAGGTCACATAGGCTAGGTAGAATAATCTTCAGCTCGACGTAGAGTCGACCTCTGCTCGACGCAGAGTCGATCTCAGCTCGACGCTGAGTCGACCTCAGCTCGACGCAGAGTCGACCTCAGCTCGACGTAGAGTCGACCTCCGCTCGACGTTCCGTCGAACCCAGTTCTACTTACAGAAAACACTCTCTGGCCGACGTGTGTCGTGCTCAGATCGACGTTTTATTGTGAGCTCGACGCTTTTCAGACCTCCGTCAGTTTTGGATAGGAATTCAAATTCCCTCTGTCAGACAATTAATGCTGAAGATTTATTGGCCGTTACAGCATATCTGGTGCATGGCTCAAGGAATTTTCTAAGGAATGTCTGCCTGTCATTTCCTTTGAGGCATGGACATTTAAGGAAAGCAATTAATGCTGACTTCCAACGGCTATCAAAGAAAAGGAAGGAGAAGACCCAGATATATAATTAATTTCTTGGATATACAGAACATTCAGAAGAACATACACAGGACTTCAGCTTCTTTCTCTGTGTGATATTGTTTTGAAAGCTCACTCACAGGAATTCTGATTGCTTCAGACACAACCCTCCAACCTTCTTGGATCATCTCTTGCTGGAGCAAATCAGATCTTTTGAAGACCTGTCACCCTTGTGCAGAGCTCTCCTTCCTGAACCTCTCCTTGATCTCAGGGGGAGCTTTGACAACAACTACAGATCCACTTTTGCTTCTCTCTGCTTGTTGATAGAGAAGACAACCTCATCCCTTTTTTCTTTTTCTTTCTGTACAGGGTTATAACTCCCTTCAAAAGTTACTTTTGGTTTTGCTGAAACCTGGTCAAAATCAGCTTCTTTGGTTTATGAGAACCTGGTCAAAAACTCTCTGGTGCTCAAGACACCTGATCAACTCATCTTGAAGTGGATTCCTATCAAGGGTGATAGAAGAGTGGATGTACCTAGATTTGGGGAACCACTATAGCTCCTTGTGTCGTCTGGATTGCTTGTCTCTTTGTGTTTTGCTTTGTGCTGTGAATTTCCTTTTACTCTGATTATTTGCTATAGCACCATACACTAAGTAAATACAAATTTTCTCTGCACATAAGTTTTTATTTGCAAAATTATTTTAAATAACTCTATTCACCCCCCCTCTAGAGTTAGGATTGATCTTATCCTGCACTTTCAGTTGGGTCGACACTAAATACAGGAGCTGTGTCGACACCAACGAGCTTTGTCGACACTGGAAGCAGTTGTGTCGACACACTGGACTTGTGTCGACACATCAACTGTCAAAGTGCTGTGTCGAGATCAGAAGGAATTGTGTCGACACACAGGACTTGTGTCGATACACACTCAATGCCATCTTGACACACTCAACGCTGTCGACACACACTCAACGCCATCTGTGTGCAGCAGTTCTTTCAAGACCAGAAAGACTTGTGTCGACACACAGGACATGTATCTACACACACTCAAAGCCATCTAACATACACTCAAGGCCATCTTTCTGCAGCAGTTATGTCAAGAACATGAATACTTGTGTCGACACACTGGACTTGTGTCGACACATACAACAGAATAAGTATCGAGTAGCAGAAGATTGACTGAGTCGACACATTTAATGCTGTGTCGACATCATGAAGACTTGTGTCAACACTTAGCCTATATGTGTCGACACATGTGAAGCAGTTTGCAGAGTGAAATGTGCTGAGTTGGAAAGTCTTTGGTGAATCAACTGCCTTGACTGATGACTCGACAACTGTCATAATAAACCTGTTTAACACCTCTGTCAGAACTGTAAGTAGGTTGTTACAAACCGGATCAGCCAGTAACACTTGGGAAACTCTATATAAGAGTTAGATCTGTGATAACAAGAAAAGAGACAATACAACACAAGAAGAAGAAGAACAACACTAGAGAATTCTTCAACAAGAACAGGGAAACCCTTATGAAGGCTGATCAGGAGCTGTCTACAGGAAAGATTCAGAAATCATTCTTAATTTAAGGAAGAAGCTGACTTATGATCATCTTCTACATCAAGTAAAGATCCACCTTATTTTGTTCTATCAAGAAGCTATGAAAAGCTAAGTCAGGTTGGATCAGAAGGGTCAGTCCATTCAAGAACTGATTAAGAAGGCTACAACAATAGAGAAATCTAGCTGGTGAATTTTCTGTATCTTTAAATCATTCAATTTCTTGTAGGATCTATTGTTAGATCTGAGTTGTAAGCCTGAAATTATAAAGGCTGAGGAAGGGCTGAGAGCCTGAGGTGTAGGACTTGTGAGAAGTCTGAGTTGTAAGCCTAGTGATAAAGGCTGAGGTAGGGCTGAGGCCTGAGGTAGGATTCTTGTGAAGAATCTGAGGTAGGACTAGGTTAAGTCTAAGCTGTAGGAACCATTCAGGTTCTGAGTTATAAGATCTGCGGATCCGAGCAAGTGGAAGGAAGTTAGGCTGAATCCAATTATCTACTGGATATGCAAAGGGGGAAGTGGATGTACCCATACCTTGGGGAACCACTATAAATCTGGTGTATGTTGTGCTGTGAGTTTTGATCTGTGTTTGAATTATCTGTGCAGAATTTAATCTAGTTGTTTGCCTATAAAAATTGTATAAAAAGTTTAGAACCTATTCACCCCCTCTCTCTAGCTGTTTAGGCTTATGAAATCAAGTCATTCAAGTGGTATCAGAGGCAGGTTACTCAAATATTGACCTAACAGTCTGAGTGAATCTCTAAGGTAAATAACAGATATAAAGAATGGATTCAAATGAGAATCAAAAGGAGTTTGGATCTATGAAATTTCTAATATGCAGGAAAGAATCCATTAGTATATGGAAGGAAAGGTTCAGATTGTTTATGGAAACATCTGATCCTAGAATCTATATAATAGTACAGGAAGGTCCCTTCATTCCAATGAAGGTATTAGTCCTGGATGCAAATGTTAAATCTCCTAAGAGTTATTCTGAGATGACGAAGGATTAAATCATCCAGGCAACTCTAGACAAAAGGGCACAGAATATCATTGTAAGTGTCATAGATAATGCCACCTTTCAGAATCTGTTACACTATAAAACCTCCAAGGAAATGTGGGACACCCTTATTGTCTACATGGAAGGCATAGAAGAAGTCAGAAAGGAAAGGAAGTCTATGCTGAATCATGAGTATGAAAGCTTTAGACAAGCAAAGAATGACAGCATAACTGAATGCTACAAGAAATTCTTCAGGATTGTAAATGATCTGGTGACTTATGGAAGATTCTTCAGCACTTATTAACTGAATGACAAATTTATGAGATCTTTGACAAAGGATTGGGACACCAAGATTTGTGCCATCAGAGAGGTGGCAAGGCTGGCAGATACACCTCCTCCCATACTGTTTGAAAAGCTACTTCATATGAAATGCAGCTTACAACTAGGAAGGAGGAAGAGATGAGAAGCAGATCTGAACACAAGGAAAAGACAATTGCCTTCAAGGCTGGAGGCACAAGAAAGGGCAGGAGAAAATCTCCTTCTCCTCCTAGAAAGAGTGATGAGGCAGAAGAAGGTATTCCTAACAATACTTCATCAGACAGCCACACCTCTGATGAGGATTTTGCAGCCTTCACAAGGAAGTTCCAAAGATTCATGAAGAAGAAGAAGTGGAGAACCAGACCTTCTACATCCTTTTCCAAGGATGAGTACTACAAGAAAAATAAGACCCCCAAGGAGGACAGGTATGCTTCTAAATCTAGTAAACAATCTAATTCTAAGATTATGTGCTATTGTTGCAACAGGCAAGGACATGTCATAGCTGACTGTCCTGACAAAAGGCAGGAGTCAAAAGAAAAGAAGAAACAACAAGTAAAAGGCAAGAAGGAAAAATACCTTGTTGCCAAGAAACAGAAGAGCTGGATAGATTCTGCATCATCTAAATCAGGAGAAGAAGAAGATGTTGAAGCCTATGTTGGGCTATTCTCAATTGAAGAGGATTCTAAGGAGTTAGAATTCCTACAAATGCTAGACTCCATAAATGGAGTGGAAGAACATTGCTGCAGAGGGCTGATGGCCCTATCATAAAATGATCAATGCTAGGACCAGACTGGTCCTAGCAAGGTATACATTTCTCCCTTAGATTCTGATTATTTTACAAGATCAGAATCAGGAACATCAACTCCAAGAGAAAAGGATGGTTTTGATTCTAAGGGGGATGTACATCAACTCATTAATGAGTATTGTGGGTTGTTGCATGCTCTAAAGAAGAGCTAATTTCTTGTCAAAGAGCAGTCCAAGGAGATTGAGTCTCTTAAGTTGGCTGCAGCAGATTCAGCAAAGCTGTTGGATCTAAAATTGAATGAGGTTGCCAAACTAAAAAAAATTATTGTTATTCATATGGGAAGAATCTCTTTCAAAGAGAATCATATCAAGAAACTGGAGGCAAAACTTAAGCAAGAAAGAGAGCTAGTGGCTAAATTCTCCAAGCCAAAATCTGTCTTATCCTTAATAGACAATTTCATTTCACAAAATGGGAAGACTGGTCTAGGTTTTAAGGTAAGAACTAGGGCCTCCAATTCACATAGAAAAGGTAAGGCCCTAATTCATCCTCTAGCTGCAAAACCCCCTATCTTCTTTAGGAAGGTGATGAATCCTACAAACAGGATTGATCATGACACTGCTCATAGTCACTGTGAGTATGAAAATATCATGAGAAACAATGCAAATGCCAATGGGACACTCTATAGGCATGACCATCATGTACAAGATAAATTCTTGAAGCTTGCTGCTCCAGAACCACCACTTAACAAGACTGCTGGCAACAAAGTAGCAAAGTCTGTACCTAAGAGAAGGTATAATAGATTTGAGTGTTGGTGTTGTTGCAAGGTGGGCCACTTTGCCATGGTATGCTGGTTTAACAAAAGTGTTAAAATCAAGTGTGTTTTTCCTGTTAGAAGAGTTGCAAGATTACAAACTAACAAGGACCTAGGACCCAATAGCAAATTGGGTTCTAAGGTTAAGTGATTCTTTATTTGATGCAGGTAATTCCAAGTGACCATACCCCTATATGTTACGTGGATAGTGGTGGTTCCAGATACATGACTGGAACAAGAAGAATGTTGAGGGACTATGTACCCATAGTGAATTGTCCCAAAGTCATCTTTGGTGGATAAGAAAAAGGAGTCATCAAAGGATTTGGTAACATTTCTTGTGACTCAATTACTATCACTAAAGTGGCTTTTGTGAAGGGTCTGAAACATCACCTGATTAGCATAAGTCAGTTTAGTGATCTAGGTTATGACATCTACTTTCTCAAAGGGGAGTGCCAAATTAAGAGGTCAAGTGATCAAGAGATCATTTTGACGTGCACTAGGAAAGGAAATTTCTATTGTCTTTACCTAGATTGTTAGTTGAACAACCCACCTATTTGCTTTGTTGCAGATGAGAAAGCTTCACTATCTGTCAAATGGAACAAAAGGCAAGCTCATCTGAACTATAAGTCCATAGGACTGTTGTTTAGCATGGGTCTGGTGAGGAATGGTCCTCAAGTCAAGTGCATTAAAGAGGGAGTGTGCTCAGCTTGCCAAAAGGGCAAACATACCAAGTCCTCTTTTCCTGCACTAGATGCCAAAGATTCATTGAGATGTTTATACCTCTTGCATATGGATTTGTTTGGACCTATGCCAGTTCACAGTCATGGTAGGAAAGTATATACACTAGTTGTTGTTGATGACTACTCTAGATACACTTGGGTGTTCTTCGTAAGACAGAAATCTGAAACCCCTCTTGTTTACCAGACTTTTGTTAGACAAGTTCAGAATGAATTTAACAATTAAGTGGCCAAAATCAGAAGTGACCATGGAACTGAATTTCAGTCTGAATGTATGACAAAATTCTATGAAGAACTTGGGATACATCAGGAGTTCTCCTCAACTAGAACACCTCAGCAAAATGGAATTGCTAAAAGAAAGAATAGAACTCTCATTGAGGTTGGTAGAACTCTACTCTATAATACTACTCTCCCTGAATATTTCTCGGCTGAGGCAGTAAACACTGCTTGTCATGTTCTCAATAGAGCATCCATAAATAAGAAACTTAAGTTGACTCCCTATCAGTTTTTGAAGGGAAGAAAACCAAACATTTCTTATTTCAGAATCTTCGGTAGCATGTATTATGTCCTAGTTAATAGTAAACACTAACAAACAAAGTTTGCTGCCAAATTCCTAGAAGGGATATTTTTTGGGTACAGCAATAACAGTAGGGCATACAGGGTCTATAACCTGACTACTCAAGTTGTAGAAGAGTCAGTTCATGTTGTTTTTGATGAGTCTAGATTGATTAACATTGAATTGTCTAGTTCTTCAGTTAGTTCTACAGGTCTAACAGACAGGCTGGACAAGTTGACCATCAATTATCAAGTTCCTGCCAGGCTAGATGAAGAAAAAGATGCCAGCTATCCAGGGAGAGAACAAGTCCCACTAGATGAAGAAGACAATGTGGGGCATCAAGTTCAAGAAACTAAAGAAAGCCATGATGCTGACAGATTTCCTCCAGCTAGAAGACATATGCAGGATCATCCAGCTCAAAAAATTATTGGTGATGCAAGTTAAGGGGTTCTAAATAGGAGCAAGAGCATGAACACAGTTCTATATTCTAGCTTCCTGTCTCAAATAGAACCCTGGAAGATTGAAGAAGCAATGTAAGACTCCAACTGGATTGATGCTATGCAAGAATAGCTCAGTCAGTTTAGAAGATGTAAAGTCTGGGAACGGTGCCTAAACCTAAGGATCACAAAATAATAGGAACTAAGTGGATCTACAGGATCAAGCTTGATGAGAATGGCACCATAGTCAAGAACAAGCCCAGACTGGTAGCTAAAGGCTACAGGCAAGAGGAAGGTATTGAATTTAATCAAACCTTTGCTCCAGTGGCAAGGCTGGAGTCTATAAGGCTATTTTTAGCCTATGCTGCCTATCAAGGATTCAAGGTATACCAGATGGATATGAAATCAACATTTCTGAATGGGTATTTAAAAGAGGAAGTTTATGTTGAACAACCCTAAGGCTTTGTAGATTCTCACTTTCCTGATTATGTATATAGGCTTGGGAAAGCTCTATATGATTTCAAATAAGCTCCAAGGGCTTGGAATGAGACCTTGTCTGCTTTCCTTATTGAGAATAAATTCTTTAGAGGAAAAACAAATAAAAATCTATTCTATAGGGAATCTAAAGGCAAGATAATACTAGTCCAGATATATGTGGATGATATTATCTTTGGTTATACTGAAAACCACCTTTGTAGAAAGTTTGCCAAACTTATGCAAGGGAAGTTTGAGATGAGCAGTATGGGTGAGCTGAAGTTCTTCTTAGGACTTCAAGTTAGACAGACTGATAATGGTTTGTCCATATCTCAGTCTAAGTTCATCAAGGAGTTGATTAAGAAGTATGGTATGGACTCAGCTTCTACCATGAAAACTCCAATGAGAACAAGTATGCCCATAGGCAAAGATGAGGCAGGGAAACCTGTTGATGAGTCTTTGTATAGAGGGATAATTGGATCCCTACTTTACTTGACTGCTAGTACACCTGACATCATGTATGCAACATGTGTCTGTGCTAGGTACCAAGCTTTCCCAAAGCAATCTCATTATACTACAGTTAAGAGAATATTGAGATATCTTAAGGGCACACCTAATCTAGGCCTTTGGTACCCTAAGAATAAAGATTTCATTCTAATTGGTTTCTCAGTTGCAGACTTTTCTGGATGCAAAGAAGACAGGAAGAGTACTACAGGAACTTGTAAATTCCTTGGTGGGAGGATGGTGTCATGGAGCAGCAAGAAGCAAACCAGTATAGCTATATCAACAGCTGAATCAGAATATATTATTGCAGGTAGCTGATGTGCACAATTGATGTGGATAAAACAAAACCTTGAAGACTATGACTTCCAGGTAAGTAGAATTCCCCTGTTTTGTGATTCTACTAGTGTTATTTCTATTACTAAGAATCCTGTATCACACAGTATGACCAAGCTTTTAGAAATTAAGTTTCATTTTATCAGAGAACATGTAGAGAAGGAAAATATTAGCCTAGAGTTTGTGAAAACAGATGATCAAATAACTAATATTTTTACAAAACCTCTGGATGAAACTAAATAAAATTATTTTAAAATTGAATTAGGTATGTTGAACCTAGAATAGGTTTGCACAAGCCTCCTTAAGTAGCATATGTAAGCACCAAATTTCTCTGGAAATTTATCTAAGTAAAAAGTTTGTGTCGACACAAGCAAGTTGTGTCGACACACTCAGTATGTTGTGTCGACACAGAAAAAGATGTGTCGACACAGAAACAGTATTTGTTTCGACAGAAGAACTGGTGTCGACACAACTCTATCGAGACTTAAATGGTCTGTGTCGACACAGACAACAGTGTGTCGACACTTACACAAATATGTCGAAACATAAATGTGTCGACTTAATATAAGTATTGTCAACTCAGACATCAGTATGTCGACACATAGTTGTGTCGACTTAAACTAAGTATTGTGGAGACCTAGGTCATTTCTGACGATATGTATGCGGATTTGTTGACTAAGGCCCTTCATTTGACCAGCCCTTGACACTAATACTATAAATAGGTGAAGAAAAAAAACTTGTCCACTACGCTTTTAGAATTCTTGGCTCTGCACCTTTTGTTGACAAAGACCTTCTCTTCTTTTCTCTCTCATCTCCTTCTTCGATGGAGCCTCATCAAGAAGACAAAGACAATAAAGCATATGAGATGGTTCGTGAAGGGTTTACGAAAGCTTCAGAAGAAATTCAGGGTGTAATTGCCCTAATTTCTGAGATTGGTTTTGAGTACTTGATCTCTAAACCAACCAAGATTTGGAGGAAGGAAGTTTTGGAATTCTATACAACAGCAAGCGTGGATATAGAAGGGAAGAAGATCAAAACAAACGTCCAGGATTCCCAAATGAAACAAACACTAGAGACAATTAGGAAATCTCTTCAACTTCCTTTGGTTAAGGATACATATGAAATAACTCCATCCCTGACTACAGGGGCATTAAGTTGGTGCGGGCTGAGCCCTAATATCAAGGTTGGATAATCCATAACTCGGAAAGGGATGAATTCCTAAGGGAAATTCTTTTCAGAAATAGTTGGGAAGGTAATACTATGTAAGACTGGTGGACATGATTGAATTTCAGTCCATATGTTCAATCTGATGACACGGATCATATTTAAAGTGAAAACTGACTAGGCAGTAGTAATGTTTGTTAATATCCCAGAAGGAGTGAAGAAAACAAACCTGGGAAGAATCCTAAATTTATGTTTATCTTCAGTAATACCAGATGTATTGAAATAAGTGGCTGGATCCAAAATCAATCACATGAGGAGAATGGATGTGAGAATTTTGTCAAGGTGGGATAGGGTTCTTACCAAGGAAGTCACTACTCCTCGGAAACAAACTACGAAAGATAAAATGCAGAAGAAAGTTGTTCAACAAGCAGAATCCTCTAGTGATTCTGAAGAGGAAGTAGTGTTCAGCTCAGATGAAGACCAGCAACAAAAAGAAGCCCAAGATAAAGTGGTGGGAAGTGAGCCCCAAGAACAACAGATAGGCTCCACTCAAGGGGGAGAAAATAATGAACAAACTAAGTTGCCTGCCCAAGGGGGAGGCATGGCTAAAGATGCCCATGAGAGTGAATTTGCTGCAGATACTGTCATGAACATAGTATCTGAAATCAATAATGCAGCACAAGAAAATATTGAGACAGAAGCTCAAGATGAGCCTGTAAGTATCTCCTTAATAATTTGGTGATATCTAGTGGTATTATCCTCAATAATGTTCCGCGAGAAACTTTTATTTTAAAAGCTAATCTTGTTCCTCCTATACAGGTGCAACAAGAGTTCACTATGGAAGAGCTCTTTTTTGATTTACCTGATGCAAGAACTGAGGGGGAGCAATCCCAGCTGGAAAAGGATTTGCCAAGGACTGGGGTGAGGAACAAATCAAAGAAACAGATTTGCCAAGGACTAAGGGGGAGTTGTATCACCATTTCGAAACTGATAAGGACACAGTTGATATACAAAGTACATCTTAAACATCTGATGATGAAGAAGCCTCAATGGCTAAGAAAAGAAATATAGTGGCCTTAAAGAAAAAGAGTTCTGGCTACAAAAAGGCCTTGCAAACATGCACAACACTACCTGCTTAAAGCTTGGACTTCAGTTCTCTACTCGTACAAATGCAAATTAAGTTGGATGAGCAAAGACAATCGCTAGGGAAATATGTGGATGTAACTCACAAGGAATTGCAATTCCAATTGGCCCGGGATATCAAGTCTATTAGATTTGAAGTTAATCAAAATAAAAAAGAAATGACAAATTACTTCCATAAGGGAGGTAATGCGGTTGTATTCCTGGCCAAACAACAGCATGATCTGAAAGTACAAGTGGAAGATATTGCAGTAAAGTAGGGTTATATACTAGAGAATCAAATAAGAATGAATGAGAATCTAAAAGATTCACATCATGCTATCTTGACAAAAATTGATGCTCTAACAACTGATATCAAAGCTGAAGTCTCAAAATAGATCAAGGAAGGTATAGCTGCTGTTCAGGCCATATTTCAAGCCTCACAAAAGAATATGTTTGATTTCTTGACAAATTCAGAGATTATTTTAAAGAAGGAACTGACTATGTTATTAATCAATTCAGATTTCAAAAAGATGATCTGAGGGATCATATTGATAGAGAAGTCATAAAGGGGGAGAGAGTAGTAGTCAAAGCCTACTTTTATCATGCTAAATGGATATCAAATTGCATCAGAGCAACTCTTAGATATCCTACCCTATGTGATGATGACAATGTAGCTGAGTATGGAATACAACCTGCTCATACTGAAGGAGATCAGCCTGAAGTTGCTCAGGTGATTTACCCCCCAGCTGATTTTGAAATGATTCAAGAGGAAGATCAGAAATTGTATAGTCTTCCACTAGAGGCACACAATGTCATTCTTGAGAAAGTATAAATGTCAGAAGCTACCATAGAAGCTCAGAAGGAAGCTTAGTTATCCAAAAAAAGGTTCAGAGAACAGGATGAGTTGAAGCCAGACTTTGAGCAATGGAGTCCTACTTCCAGAAACATTATACTGACTGCCTGGAAAGCCGTGAAGGATAAAACCCATGATAGGGGTAAATGGTATTCAGAGCAGGAATAAAATAAGTATCAGGCTAGGCAGGAAGCCATTCTTTAACACAGATGAAGTTCTAAGGCTATAAAGATACCTGCTAATGCTCAGGAGCCAAGCAAGTACTTCCCAAAGCCATTTCACTATTTTGAAAGGCAGAGAATAAAGGCTAAAGAACAAAAGAAAAAAGCTCTGAAAGGAAAGAAGCCTGCTGATGATATTGAAACTCCTTTGCAGGCTAAGATCAAGTCTGGAAAAGGCATTGTCATTAAGGAGCCTAGTCAGTAATTGGAAAGCTACGCTTATGTAAAAGAACAATGTAATATTTTGTTTTTCTGCTCTAAAAGAAAATCTTGTAAACATATCATTTTTTTCTAAATTAAATAAATCCGTTTTAGTATTAATTCTTGTTGTTTACAATGATTATATGTTAACCTGCTGTGAAATTGATGTACATTTATATCTATTTTGTTTTATTATGAGAGATGTATATCTTTGACTAAGGATTATTACTTCTCCAAATAGGGGGAGATTATTGGGTACATTGAAAAATATGTACCAGATTTGGAGATGCCTCATCTTAGTCAATGGTATTCATCATTTTGTATTTGATAGATTTTTGAGTTACATTGTGCAGGTTCAAGAATTTGAAGAAAATTTTCTAAGTACAAGTGTCGATAATTGTGAAGAAGTTGTGTCGACACTCAAACTGAGTCGACACCTAAAGAAGCAGTTGTGTCGACACCCAGAATTGTGTTGACACCTGAGGCAGAGTTTGTATCGACACTTAATACAGGAGCTGTGTCAACACCAAGGAGCTATGTCGACACTAAAAGCAGTTGTGTCGACAAACTGGACTTGTGTCGACATATCAACTCTCAAAGTGCTGTGTCGAGATCAGAAGTAATTGTGTCGACACACAGGACTTGTGTCGACACACACTCAACGCATTCTAGACACACTCAACGCTGTCGACACACACACAACGCAATCTGTCTGCAGCAGTTCTGTCGAGACCAGAAGGACTTATGTCGACACACATGACTTGTGTCGACACACACTCAAATACGTCTGACATACACTCAACGCCATCTATCTGCAACAGTTATGTCAAGAACATGAAGAATTGTGTTGACACACTTGACTTGTGTTCACACATACAATAGAATAAGTGTCGAGTAGCAGAAGATTGACTGAGTCGACACATTGAATGTTGTGTCGACATCATGAAGACTTGTGTCGACACTTAGCCTATTTGTGTCGACACATGTGAAGAAGTTTGTAGAGCGAAATGTGCTGAGTTGGAAAGTATTTTGTGAATAAACTAACTTGACTGATGACTCGACAGCTATCATAACCAACCAGTCTGATGCCTCTGTCAGAACTGTCAGAATGTTGTTACAAACCGGATCAGCCGGAAACACTTGGGAAACTTTATATAAGAGTTAGATCTGTGACAACAAGAAAAGAGACAATAAAACACAAGAAGAAGAAGAACAACACTAGAGAATTCTTCAACAAGAATAGGGAAACCTTTACGAAGGCCGATCCAGAGCTCTCTGCAAGAAAGATTCAGAATTCATTCTTAATTTAAGGAAGAAGTTGAATGAAGATCATCTTCTACATCAAGTAAAGATCCACCTTAATTATTCTATCAAGAATCTTTGAAAAGCTAAGTTAGGTTGGATATGTAGGGTCAGTCCATTCAAGAACTGATCAAGAAGGCTACACCAACAGAGAAATCTAGCTAGTAAATTTTCTGTATCTTTATGTCATTCAATTTCTTATAGGATCTATTGTTAGATCTGAGTTGTAAGCCTGAAATTATAAAGGCCGAGGTAGGGCTGAGATCTTGAGGTGTAGGACTTATGTAAAGTCTGAGTTGTAAGCCTAGTGATAAAGGCTGAGGTAGGGCTTAGGCCTGAGGTAGGATTCTTGGGAAGAATCTGAGGTAGGACTTAGCTAAGTCTGAGGTGTAGGAACCATTCAGGTTCTGAGTTATAAGATCTGCGGATCCGAGCCGATGGAAGGAAGTTAGGCTGTATCCAGTTATCTACTGGATATGCGAAGGGGGAAAGTGGATGTACCCATACCTTGGGGAACCACTATATATCTGGTGTATGCTGTGCTGTGAGTTGTGATCTGTGTTTTGAATTATCTGTGTAGAATTTAATCTAGTTGTTTGCCTATAAAAATTGTATAAAAAGTTTAGGACCTATTCACCCACCTATCTAGGTGTTTAGGCTCTTGAAATCAGGTCTTTCACCTGGTAGACCTTGTCTCCCTGCATATGGGCCTTGACGGCCTGAGTAGAAGAGAGTAGATGGCGAGAAACTGGGGTAATACCTTCGAAGGTTGAGTAGGTGTTGTCGTATCTTAATACGACCTTCTTTGCTTGGCATTCAATCTGAGCGTAGTTCCAGGTGAGCCACGTCATTCCCAGAACTAGATCAAAATCCGGCAATCTTAAGATTATCGCCCGAGCTTTGAAGTTTAACCCATCAATGGTCACCATTAGGAGGCATTTTGCCGTGGACTTGATTTCCATCCCATTGGGTAGACGCACCCTCCTGGTGACTCCATGGTGCAATCTGATGCCCTATATGCCTTTGACAAAGTCCTCCAAGGCGAAATTGTGTGGAGCCCCTGTGTCGATCAAGGTGTGGGCAGGCTTGCCTCATACCATGAGCACCCCTGAGTTGGTTAAATGTCTTAGAAATCTAGTTATAGTTTTTCCCTTCCTATTTCTAGCAATTCTATATCCCTATAACCTAGCTTCTAGGAAAGAAAAAAAAATTAAGTCATCGGCATACCTACTATCACCCGCTCTGGGTTCCGGGGCTAAGCCAAATCTAAGGCATAGACCTTCCCTCTATCCTGTCTGCAGTCTACGTTCTGAAATCCACGTCCTCGACCGCGTCCACAACCACCAAACTGCCGAGTAGGTTGGGAATCCTTAAGTTCTTGTAGGGGTGCTTCCCTCATGAGGCAGTTCCTCTTGAGGTGCCCTAGTTGGTTGCACCAGTAGCATGTCGGGGCCCCCTCCACTGGTCTTGGCATCACTCGAATCTGTAAAGGCTGAGGAGCCAACACAACTGGGTTCCTCTACTCCAGCCTATCCTCCCGACGGAGTTGATCCTCATTCCTCCTTTCTCCAATAACATGACTTCTGGGATGGTCTTTCCTGCCACCAATCACTGTGTCGTTAGCCGGTCTTCTGGCCCCGGACTATAAGCTGATCTGCCTCTCGCTTCTTGTCCATCTCCAAGATCCTGGTCAAGCTCCCATTAGAGACGAAGAGTAGGGCAAGTCTCAAGTCATCATGAAGGCCCTTGTAGAACCTCTTCATGTAGCCCACGTCATCTAGATTATATGGGTCCGCATAGCGGGCTAGATGTTTGAACTCCAAATAGTACTCCAACACTGTCCTGTTTCCCTGCCTCAACTGCAGAAACTGATGCACTTTCGGCAAGTGTACCGATCGTAGTCAAGTAATAAAGTTGATGAGTTGAATCCCCAGATATCTATCTCTCGAGGAGTGCAGGTAGGGAGTATGACTTTGCTATTAATAGAGAGATTGCAAGTGTCAATGTAATAAGGGGTTTTGATTTTGGTTTCCTAATTTTAACACTAATAAAACTAATATAGGTCGGCTTCACCGCTTTGCAAGAGTGGAATACTCCGATGAGTATTAGGGCGTGCAGTCGTAACTATTGAGGATCAAAAGCACCTCTTCGCCAAGCCAGCCCATAACATACGTTAGTGCGGCGTATCACAAAGCAACAAACCAAAGCGGGCTATGGAAGCAAAACCAAACTAAGAACTACAACAACATTTACCATAATAAACCATCATGAACATTGTTAAGTTCCTAGCAAGCTTGGCAAACATCCAAAACAAAGAAACACATCCAAATGAGAGAAAAGAGGAGATTTACAACCCAATGTGTGAAGGGTAGCCACAATTCTCAGAAAGAGTCGAAGGTTGTCGGTCTTCGGCCGGGCTCGGTCGGTGGTTGACGTTCGAGGAAGTTTGAAGTTCTGTCACCTACTTCAAAGGCTTTTTTCCTGTCTTCTTCACGAATCGTGAAGGTTGATGGTCGCCAAAAAACTCTCCAATGGTAGAGAGAAGGAGCTCCAAATGCTCCGCTTGAGAAGGAGATGAAGCAAACGACAGAAGATCTTCGCTTGCGCTGAAGTTCGGAGGAGGAATGGTCGCCGAACGAGCACTCCAAGGAGGAGAGAGGAAAAAATGGCTAGAGGGCGATTTTCCCGCTCAAAGGGGCGGAAATGGCAGACCTTTTCTTTCTTCAGTCAACTCTTGAACTTAAATAAAAGAAGGTCAGAAAAATGGTCATGCAAGGTCTGGCGCATGATCGTGCGTTAACCGCGCGATATTAATTTTAGGATAAAGCTTGTGGATGAAGATACGTTGACCAGTGCATTTTACTCGCGCACGGGCGCTACCTCCCGTGCACGAAGGAAATTGCATGGGTAACCATAGAGCGCTGAGAATCCCGACAAGCAGGTGGAACTGTGCGTTTTACTCACGCACGGGCACTTCTGCCCATGCGTGAACAAATCGCACGATTAACCATAGAATGCTAAAAACTAAACAGCCATAGGAAAACCGTGTGTTTCCTTCGTGCAAAGATCAGAAGAAACCATGCGTTAACCGTTCGTGAAGATCGTCGAACTCAGCTCGACGATATTCGACGAGCTCAACTCGATTATTTTCCTGTTGAGACAAACGAACGATCAGGCATAAAGTGTGAGCTAAGGAAACGCACGACTGTGCGTTTTCCATAAATCAGAATTCCTGCCTTGGGGAAAACACACCACCTGCACAATAAAAACCAAAACTGGATCACAAGCTCCCAACACCAATACATAACATAAAATAACCAAATCATCATGGGGAGTACCCCCAATACTTACCCCCGACATCCCGATGCAATTTGCAAACCAAAATGGGCCAAAACAGTGCGCCAATGGCTAAGTGAAGGCCTTATCAAATATATGACTTTTTCTAATGAAATAGTTGTGCACAAGCAAGAAAATAAGCATAGATGAGTCCGGAAAACCCTATATAAATCGGACACATCAGAAACCTATCCTCCAACGCATCCCTTGCTGATTGAGGTATAAAATGCTCCAATAGAGCCGCTTTAAACATCTCCCAAGAGATGTCTATGCAATCCACTCCAGCAAAGATGGTGTCTAGCAATGACTTCCACCATCTCTTTGCATGCGACTCTAAATAGGAGACTGCCAAATATATTGCCTCCTCAATAGGGCATCTAATTCCAGCCAACATCTCGTAGAAAATGTCCAACCACTCCTTTGTATGAACTGCTGACTCCCTCCCGAGGTAGGATGGAGGAGAAAGCCCCGGAAAGGCACTCAACCAGTTAGCTCGCGGATTTGGGTGTGGAGCCGGAGCCTGCCTAGTCCTAAAGGCCTCTAGAATAGACGTCAGTGTCTTCCCCATAACCGTTAGTTGGAACGGAATTGGAGCCAACAGAGGGGGGGACCACATTTTGTTCTTTAGGTGTACCCTACTGTGGAGTAGGGTTCTTCACAGGCTACAAAGGAAAAAAAATTCAATTGTTAGATAATGTACAAGTGGAACTAATGAAAAAGTGGACTTTTACATATGATTCCACTTTTGGGCACACCCTTGCTTCCACTACTAGTTTGTCCGCAAAATAAGCTCGCGCGGGGTGGCCTAGGGTTTTTGTGGACTTCATCTCTTGGATAAATGCCTGCCTCTGATACAACTCTATAAGACCGGGTCTTATGCCCACAATCGCCGTTCTGTGGTGACACCGACACTCGAAAAGGTCGCCACTACGAAACACTGATCCTGTCGGCCTTAACGATCACCAAAGAAAGAGAAGCAAATAGATATTTCAGATATATCCAAGCCCACATATCACATATAAGATATATAAAGGAAATCATATCAAGTCCACATGATAATAGAAGTACTTAAATATAACAGTACATAGAAATATAAACAGGCTTAAGACCGATACATCAAATCCTCACTACAAACTCTCGCGGAAGCTAAGAAAAATAATCACTCACTAAGCCAGTAGTCGATGATCCTATGCTATACTGGCTCACCTACATGTGCATCGTGCTCCGCTGGTGCTTTATCTCCTACTACTACTCCCTGTCCCCCATCCGGAGCCCCTGAAATGTTTGGTCCACTGACTGTTAGTCAAAAAGACTAAGCCTGATTTTCCCCACCCCTCCCCCAGTGGCTCCTAGACACCGAGCAGGAGGAATGATAAGAAAGCTATGATGGTGGAGAGTAGACAAGAGTAGGTGATGGTGGAGCTATTCTAGCAGTTGGATAATAATGTTGATAGAGCTAAAGAACAAAAAATACAACTAGCAGTTCTATAGTAATAAGTAGAGAAGGCTGAAAGTAAAGCACATCATAAGGCAAGTAATAAATATCCATAAGAAGAGTAACCATAACTTATAAGCATGCCCACGCAAGCTTAAAAACCATGCAGTTGTTTGGCATGGCCTAACGTATAAAAAGTCCCATACCAATTTATACGTTAGGGGTAAGGGTTGAATGATGTTGTCATGGTATGTTATGTTATGTGGGTTTAATGATATGTTCATGCAAGTGCAACACACACACACACACAACTCAATGCGCACAGACCTTTAGTTCCCCCCATTTGGGCAGCTAACTTCACTCTCAGGAACCTCCATAGTAGCAAACGGAGTTTGTGGGTCGGGCCCCCTACTCTTAAGCGGGTATCCACACTACCATGCCTAACCCTTACGTACACCTCTGGAAGGACACACCAAGAGTCACCACGTACTAATGCAGGCCATATCCACCAGTCTTCCTTTTGCTAAGTGTCAACCACACACACCGAGTTAGTGTATTGACATTGGTGTGAACGACCGTCCAATACCGAATACCACCCACCTTTTGCTCATGCATCCAGGAATTTCCGAGCCATCTGCTCCTCGGACTAACCTGTCAGTTATAACTACCTTCCGAGCCCTCGGCTCGCCGGGCTAACCGACCCACTTCCACAACCACCGAGCCTACCGCTCGGATAACCCCAAAAAACTAACCTCCCAAGTTACTCGGGTGTGTGAAAGTGAATCACTAGTTATACTAGTTGCACTTAAACATAAATTATTCTTACGTTTTAAGTTAGCCTAGGACTGCCCAAGGTATTCCCGGTGAAGGGCTCTCACAGGGCACTAGGAACTATGATGGTTGTTGAATCCCATTATTCCCTTTTGTAAGGAACTTACTACTATTGGTTATTACCCAATTCCAAATCCCATTTAATGTTATATTAAGTCTAATCCTAGTGTATTTTGACTCTTTCACTCTCCACAGGAAAGACGATCCTTTGTCGATCCCGAGCACCACTTACACTAGTCAACCCATCACTTCTCCCCATGATGACTACTAATGAAGCTCGCTTTTTCATCTTATCAAATAATCAGCATACCATTACTCCCGACTTCCTATATACTTCCCACATGCTAACACAATTCTGCAGTTTTACTATATATAGACCAACCTAAGCTATATGATGGATATGAAAGGTGACCCTTTCAAATATTCATCCAAATGCCCTAGAATTTTTACTAGGGGTCTATCATGATGTACCTAGACTAAATCCAGAAACTTGTAATTTTCCTAATTAATTTAATATTTATTAAACTTTCCCAAAAATTAGACCATGTATGGTTTTGAACATGAAGTACTAGATTTCCTTAAGTTATGGCCTTCCAAAAATTATGATCACTGTATGATGTCAAAATATTAGAGAGTAGCAAGTTACATAAACTTTCATAAATATATTTGCCCCTAAATAATTAATTCAAGATATTTGCAGTAATTAAAGTTAAAGAAGGAAGTACCATCAATCATAATCCAAAAGTTACACAAAAATTACCAGAGATTAAACATTATCATAAAACATTACTTATTTAGTTTCATACAATTACAAGTTAGTTCAACAATGAATTTATCTAAATCATCAATTGGGTCAACAAAAAGGTTATAACTATAAGTATGAGCTACTGTCTTCCAAACACCCTACAATAAATTTCAAAGACTCATAATGATAAAAAACTCTTTCACCAGAATTTCATAACGATCCAAAATCATATGACCCTTCAATATTTCCATAAAAGTTATAGGCCTAAACAATCCCTAATTTATTTAAGTTGTGTGCCTATGTCTAAATGTCACCAAATTCATTCCTAGGGCTCTTTACCATTCTAGGATTACATGGACTAAACACCAAGTCCATTCATGGACATATCACATCATGTCCTTCACCAACCCCTAAGGTTCAACCTTAGTGTTTGAACTAGGGTCCTAGGGCAAATCCACCCCAATCTATCTCCAACTCCATGAGGGCGTGTTTAAAACAACCTTGGGGCTCTAGCCAAGTTCCCAACCCCTTTGGGGGAGAATTGGCCTCTCCATGCCCCAAGCTCACTCTTGCCCTAATTACCCTTAAAAAGCCACACTTTGGTCTCACCAAAACCTATACAAATCAAACCCAATTGGGCTGAGATTTTTATCAGAGTCATAATATTACCTTAAGAAATGACCACCAAAACATTGGGGACTTTTGATGTCATTGGACCCTATAATTAATTCATACATGGTTTATTAAATTTATACAAAAACTTTAGGAAAATGTTTTCCAAAAATTCCCATTTTTTGGATATGTTATAGTAATAAATAGAGGTGACCCCACATCAAAAATCTCAGGTCATTTAGATGTCTGGTTTAATAAGGGTATTCATTTTAATTTCTAGCTAGCCCTATGTATAGGCTGCACCATTTTGAGTGCTGTGGTTAGAACATTAACCCAAATTGGTTGAAACATATTTAAATTAAACTAGACATCAAGGGATAAAATTTTTATGTAGGACACTTTCACTGTAGGGGGCTCTAAGTTTTTTTAATAAATCAAAACATTCATAGCCTTTTAAGTAACATAATTGAATTAAAAACAAATAATAAATTATTAGATTCTGCACGAATCTTGAAGCAAGATCGATGGGATCGGTTTGTCTTCCACAATGCACTAACGATAAGGATTAGCCCGTCCTTGGCCATTTTGGCTGGCGATTTCCCAGCCACCCTCGCCTCTTCCCAGCCAGCCAGCCACCACCACCACCTTCGTTTAGGTGGTGGCTGGCGATTCACGGTGGTTTGTCGGTCGGTGGTGGCCGGAACAGTGGTTGTGGGTGGAAGAAAAATCTTGAAAAACAAAGCTTTCGGCCGTGCCGATCTTGGGCCAATTGGACTCAATTCAGATAGTCGTCGAGTGTAGATCTACCCACATGAAGACAAGAGAGGGACATGACCTTAGTATAGGGCTGGAGTCGGCCGATCACCTGGTTGCCATGGATGGTGGTGGTGATGTTGGGTGCTCTGCAACAACACAATAGAAGGCCTCGATTTCTTCAGGGGAAGAGTGGAAACGGCTCCTCTCTACCCTTTGAAGCTTTTAAAATAATCAATTGGGGAAGGGGGAGGGTCAATCTTTAATGGCCATTAATGGCCATAGGAAAGCTTTTTCGGCCAATGTGGGTTCACTGCACACAGCCACTGAAATGGAATGGAAAGTGCCTTGATCTCCTCAACACTGATGGGGGAGATGAATCGGCCCATTAGAGATGAAGGGAGAGGGCCCTTGGCCTCCCTTGGCTATGAATGGCTCTCTTCCTCCTTCTCTCTCTCCTCAATAAAAGGGGGAGTCGAGTTTTTCTCTCTCCTAGTCACCATGGCTGAATTTGATGGCTAATTCAGCCTAAAGGCACCACACTAACCTATATTATTAATGGAAATAAGGTTAGCCCAAGTGGATTGGACTTGAGCTTGAGTTAGCCTATTTGAGCTAGTTTGACCTAATAATAGGGTGGAGTTGACCTTGGTCAAATTGACCTTTTGGGTTGTATCCAATGGGTCCTTGGTGACCCATTGGACTCCCCTAAGGTTTTGGTAGGGTTAGGTAGGGTTGGCTTGGCACCTTGAAGGCCACTTGACCCTTAGTTATGACACTTTGACCACTTTGGGGCTACGATTGACTTTGGTCAAATTGACCTTTTGGGTTGACCCTAATGGTCCTTGGTGACTTATTAACCTCCCTTTTGGGTTAGGAACGTATAGGTGGGGTCCATTTAGCTAAGGGAAGGTCGATTAGCCCTATATAGATCAGTTTGACCCATTCAGGGTTAGGGTGGACTTAGGTCAACTTGACCACTTTGATTGCCCCCAATGGGTCCTTAGTGACCCTATGGACCACCCAAGGTGTTAGCGGTGTTGTGGTGGCATCATGGAGTCAAGTTGAAGCCCTAAGGTCATACCCTAGGTCTGGTGGTGAGGTTGTGCTATAGGTAGACCAAGGTGATTTTCATCTTGTGCCTTTGCTCACTTTGTCTTTTGAGCTTCTTAGGGTTTTGTCATGACCGAATCATGACAAAATCACTCCTAGGGGTCTAGTTGTTTGAGGGATATTACAGCAACAATGGCCGAGGAGGAAGATGAAGTCCAAACCTTTTCCCAAAAGTTACTTTCTTCAATCTCATCTCTTCCTTTTCTATTCCATCGATCAACGACTATTTTGACCCATGGGCCCCAATTAGATTGACAGTTGTAGTTTTACTTTAACATCTAAGAGTTGTAAAAAAGGCCTGCAATGTCATTTGTCGCGTATTGTAGCCTTCCCGCAACTAATTTGAGTTTTATTGACTTGTTGACTTTGCTGACGTCATCATCTATGGACATAACCAAAATCAAGCATCAGTATTATAAGAATTGAGTGAGTGAGCTTCACTCACTGCCAAAATAATTAGACAGATTTCTGTCTATCTTAGGCTTCGGGCGAACACGCTTCACTCTACACTTTTGGCCTTAGCCAATCATTCTGTCACTAGGCATTTAGTGAGCAACCTTCACTCAATGCCAAAACACATAAAAAGATTTTTTGTCATTAAGCGTTGAGTGAGCAGCCTTCACTCAATGCCAAAACACTTAGAATATACTTCAGTCATGTAAGCTTCACTCAATGCCAAAACACTTAGAAATCTTTCTACCTTTTAGCGTTGAGTGAGTAAGCTTCACTCAACGCTATATCACTTAGAAATGATTCTAGTCACTTACCGTTGAGTGAGCAACCTTCACTCAACGCATTTGGAATTAACCGATTTTCCTTCTTGGGAAGTGTTGAGAGCGTTGAGTTTGTCTTCATCACTCAATGCCATATTACTTAGACAGATTTTTCTACTTGGCATTGACCGAGTAACCTTCACTTAACGCCAAACTACTTAACAAATATTCTTCTATTATTTGGCCTTGAGTGAGCAGTTTTCACTCAATATATTTGGACTTAGCCAAAATTCTATGAAATCACTGTCTCTGACTAACAAGGGTTCAGTCAATGCTTTTTATTATATGGCATTGAGTGAGTAAGCTTCACTCAATGCCTGCGGACCTAGTCAAATATCTACACAAAATTTCTATGGCATTGACTGTTTGAACTATACTCAACAATTTATGTTGTATGGTGTTGAGTGAGTAGACTTCACTCAACTCAAGTGGTCTTAGCCACATTTCAGCCAATTTCTCCTTAGGCTTTTACTACCTCAGCCTGTCTCACAACTTTTTGCTGTATGGCGTTGAGTGAGTAGACTTCACTCATCGCCTGTGGACTTAGCCACATTTCTGCCTGATTCTTATTAGGCTTTGACTGTCCAAGCTATACTCAACGATTTTACTCACCTGGCATTGAGTGAGTATACTACACTCAATGCCTATGTACTTAGGTGATTTCCAACCTATCCAGCATCTTCCCTTGCCTCTGGCATTGAGTGAGCTTGCTTCACTCAATTCTTGTGGACTTACCGAATACCTGGACCTGGCATTGTGTGAGTAAGCTTCACTCAATTCCTGTGGACTTACACAAATTCCTGCCTATCAAACATCTATCTTTGTGTCCACCTATCCAATCACTTGGAATACCTGTCCTAATATTTTTTTAAGGACAACCTGCATGCATTAATTGAAGCACACATCAAATATAACTTTATGTATATCACTGACATGATTGACTTCTTCAAATCTGGGACATTGTAGGCAATGGACCCAATAATCTCCCCTATTTGAAGAAGTCAAAACCCTCAGCCAATTGAGTCAATGACATACATTAACATATGTAGCAGTAGAATATTAACTTTAAACAAGAGAAGAGGTTTTAGTTACCACACTTCCTTACCTGCAGGGTGATCATAATCACACCTGCTCCTCCTAAATTGTTGCTACCTGGTCTTGATCAATTTGATCATAACCTTCTCATAGTTATGATACCACTTGTATCCTTGTCCTCCTGTTATGATCTGATACCAGATTCATATCCTTCTCCTCAACCTTTTTGACTTCTTTAAATAGTAAGGGAGGTACTGATTATCTGCACCCCCTTTTTGAGTATAGATAAGCATCATTTGAACCACTTGAGAGTGATGGAGTAGTGCTGGACTTTCTCCCCCACAACTGAAGCATCATCTATCATGCTTTCTGATTTACACTTTAGTCTACACCATCTGGATAGTACTTCCACCAGCATGATACCATTCAAGATATACAACTTGAAACATCTTCAAATCACTAAAGTACTTGACCACCTACAAGAAGTAATACAACCTATAATAATATGAGGAGCAACTGAAGCAATACCAGGTTCAACATACCAAATTCAAACTTTATGGTGTTGAACTTTGCTTCATCTAGTGGCATGACAAATATGTCAGCCACCTGTTAGTGAGGACAAACTCAGGATTTTTTTCTTCTTTATGCTCCCTAATTTTTTTATACTTAATCTCAATAAGCATAGTCTTGTTATGAGGGACAGGATACCTAACAATTTAAATTTCACTAGTAAAATCATAATATGAATGAGTTCTACTTATTTGGAGGTTATGGACCTAGAGCTGAAGCTGTATCCACACCAGTTGAGCCTAGTAGCTCACTTACACCATGCTAGGTCTCTTCTTGTTGAGCAAGGTCTTTTCCTTTCCTTTAGCAACAGACTTTCTTCTAGCTTTAACTTTCTGATCAACATCACAAGAGTAATAAGCCCACTTAGCACCATCTTGATCATCACATTGATCTGTCCTCTTGATCACTACACTAGATACCATACATTCCTTCTTGAATAGGAGGAATGTTGTTTGCATACTGTTCAAGCCCTAATCAACTTCTTGAATTGGCAGCCCAAGCATCATTCTCCCTCTTTATCATTACCTTCATCCTTGATCATGACCAGTTACCACTCCCATAGTGATCATATCACTTGACTAGAGACCAAACCTCTTGAGTTGATACCACTGACACAGCTCTCCTATACCACTTGATACTACTTGATCAATCCCTTCTTGACCTATGAATTGTCCGGGAGGAGCTGGTTTGCCTTGAATTTCTTCTCCCCTAGCTGATTGCACATGATACAACTAGTGCAGCTGTCAGCTACCTCTCTTCATAAGGCTTAATTTTCTCCTGTAGCTGCTGGAATTTGAGTCCACTTGACACTTGAATGATCTTTCATTGAACCATCCTTTCATTCTGATACCAAGTATTTCTTTACACTACTATTCCCACAAGAATATGCTGACTTGTATCAACAATAGCTGGAGCAAACCAGCTGTTCTTTTGAACTTGCTCACTTACAGCAGTTGCAATCGTCTGGATAGTATCTCTCTCTGATCCTCATCATTGTCCATAGGGACAAACTGAACATCAAGAGTATTCTTCTGATCTTTTTGGAGCTGGAGATTTTATGACACCAATTCTTTAGACCAAACTTTAAGCTTTTTATACTGAGCTAGAATGTATTGGATCCCCCTCAATAATTGCACAGATTCTGTCCAACTTCACTATCAGTTACCATTTCTGCTACCTCAGTTAAATGGTAGCCATGGTATGGAAAATCCTTGCTGCAGGTTCAGATGATACTCAAACCTGAGCATATATTTCTCTTCTTGTTTCCTTAAAAGAGTTTAACACCTGATGATACCACTTGAGACACTTTTCAGCTGAGCATTATGTGCTCCTTCCTTGCTTCTCTTAGAAGAGCTACTTCAAGTGCTTTACTCAGTGATGTGTATAGTATTGATAGAAGAGGAATCAATTGAAGTACCACTTGAAATTCTTCTTGTTATTCTCCTCACTAATCTCCTGAAGTAGCAGCAGTACTATGCCCCATTAATTAGGCATCTTAGAGCTTCAATGGCTGAATTCTGATGGTCTATTTATCCATACAGATATCACTTGAAGTACTTTACCAAGGAATTGTGTCCTTTTTCCTTTTTTAGGAATACACCCCACCATACACCATCTTATTTCCCTTGGGAAGTAGGTGGCATAATCTTGATGGTCTGTTTACCCATCTCCAAATATATACCTTCATATCTTAGGTCCTCGACTCACTAGTGTATGAACCTTGAGATAACTCATTGTTCCAGTCCAGTTCCTGGAGCAACCTCTGTTCAAATACCACATGGGGGAAAGGGCACTTGGACTAACATGCAAAATAGATTTATCTTACCTTAGGACCCCCAAAATGAAAAGGGTCTTAGGTTCCTGTTAGCAAAAACATGCACATATCTACCTACATCAGTCAGGTATGGGAGACTTACCCTTGCCCTTGATACACTAGGGTTGTGCCAACAATCTATGGCAAAGTTGCCCACTTTGCCACAACACCAGTACTCGTGGATATTATATCTTCTCTTCTAAGGAGGTCTGGCATCATGGTTGACTGCAGACTGGACAGAAGAAAGAGCAGCTTCCTTGTTCTTATTTCACTCAGCCACAACCTGACTAAGGGTAGTTCTGGAAGTAGAAGAGCATGGTTTTTCTTGAAGTCTACCAATAATGGTCTTCTTTGAGGAAGACACACTATTGAAGGCTCCAGAAATACACAAGTCTAACTTGCTGGCAGACTTGCCCATGGTTAGAGTGTGTTCAGGGAGATCTTGAGAAAAGGCCACTACCTTACTCATGAGTGAGGGGGATAGTGCACTAAATACAAAAGGTCCATGATGGTCCTTTTGGACTTCTTCATGGGGAGCCTTACAGGTACTCATTTCCCAACCCTTTTTTTCTTCCATTGGAAAATACTCTTGTATTCTTACAAGAAGAATTCCCATTTTTCCAGTGACCATGCATGCAGCCTTGTCCATACCTATGAGAAGGGAGGATTACCTTATGAAAGATTGACTTAGGCTCAATAGGAACTTCTCCTTTCCCTTTGGAAAAGATAACTCTACAATTCCAATTAGACCCTAAATGTCTCTCATCTTTTTGAGAGGCAAAGGAGTCAATCAGTGACAATACAACCTTGAGCTTTTTGAAATCAGCCCCAAGTTTTTTCCCTTTAGGAGTATCTCTTTAAGATCCAAAATGATCTTGATCTTCAGGTTTATGGTCTCAATTTGGATGATTAAAATGACCTTCAGTTGGCTGACTTCCCTCACTTTCTGATCTAGTTGGGATGAAGTCTCGGACTGCTGGGCATCAGCTAGCTGTAGAGATATAATCTCCTCAGCTTGCATCTTGGCCAACTTCTTGCTTCTTCTCAAAGAATCCAAAAATTTGCCATATTTGTCAATCAATTGATTGACATCTTCCTCGGATTCAGAGTCATCTTCATCACAAGATGAGGATGCATCAGAATCTGGACTGGCCTCATAATCTGAACAGTAAGAAGAACTAGATAGAGAATGTACCTATTTCTTGAACAGGCTGATCTTGGGAGAATTCTTCTTCTGTCATGGCTACTATCCCATAACATCTGAAATCATCTACTTCATCATCATCCACCTCTGAATCATTATCTAAGTATGACTGAGGGGCCCTGATGTCTATTCTTGCATTTGGATTGTCTTCTGCTTCATCTACAATAACAGAAAGTAGCCCAATGAAGGCTTCTTCTTCTTTAGACTCGGAATCACTGTCAGAAAGACTGACATTCTCTATCCCTTCCATATAGACAATAAGATAATCCCACATCTCTTTGGCTATCTTATAATGGACCAAGATCTAGAAGTTGGAGTCATCCATGACACTTACCATGATGTGTTGTGCTCTATTGTCCATAGTAGCCAGGATGACTTCATCCACAGTCATTTCACCATATCTCTTTGGGGTATGGATACTTGAATCTGATGTAGAGACCTTCATGGGAATGAAGGGTCCTTCTTGAATTAATGCCAAGACTCTAGGATCAATGGCTTCCAAGATCTGCTTGATCCTCTCTTTCCAACTCCAAAAGTTTTCCTTGCTGCAGATTTGAAGCTCCATTTATTATGGTTATCTTCTAACCCACAAGTACAAACCTTTTAGCCCTTATTTGAGGTACACTAAGACTTTTAAGTACTTTTTGAGTAATCTCCCTCTAATACCACTTGAAAGTCTTTAGTTTCAAGGATAGCTAAAACACCTAGAGGGGGGGGGGGGTGAATATGTCTCTTAGTCTCTTATGATTATAATTTTTCTTTCTTTCTTTAAGTGTTATGTGAGTGAGTAGTGATTTACTTTCAAGGCACACACAACCTGCTATTGAAATCGAAAACTCGGTCTCTGGGGAGTTCAACCTTAGGGAAGGGGTGATCGCACACTTACTTCTCTCTCGCAAGCAAACCGACTAAGGAAAAAGAACAGGGAACAAAGCCAAGGGCTCGTCACAGAGGTCCCACCATACACCTGAAATATCTTAGAGCGCTTCCCCTCCCTAGCCAAATGTCGAGCTAAGGGTATCTCAGAAAGCGCAAGAATAATGGGGCACAAGAAAAGCATGACTTCTGAGGTACCCCCTTAGGTATATTTATAGATTTCTGAAAACGACCTTCAAATAGCCAACCTCTGCTTTTCTGAATAGCTATGTGCATCCCAACTGGGCCTGCCAATAGCGTAACTCTATGATGAGTCCTATTTATATAGGGTTTTTCGGACTCATCTGCTCTTGTTTTCTCACTCGTGCACTGCATTTCAACCGGTTATCGGTTATATTTGCATCGTTCGGTCATTGATCACATTTTGCAATGTTTTAGCCTGGGTGTGCAATTGCGCATTCTTTTGTTGGGGGTAAGCACATGGTGCTCCCCATGGTTCTTTTTGTTCATTTTATGTTGTGTATTGGTGCTGGGAGCTTGTGCTCCAGTTTTGGTTTTTGCTGTGCTGGTGGTGCGTTTTCCCCAAGGCAGGAATTCTGATTTGTGGAAAACGCACAGTCATGTGTTTTATTAGCGCACGATTTCTTCGTAATCGTGCGTTTTACTTGGTCGAGTGGATCTCGATGCATTTTGTCGAGATGATATCAAAGATTATAAACGCACGGTTAAATCACGGTTTTGGCCAAACCATGCGAGAAGGAAACACATGGTTTTCCTGTACCTTTTGTTTTGGCACCATTCTGTGGTAAATCATGCAATTTGTTCATGCACGGGCAGCAGTGCCCGTACGCGAGTAAAACGCACGGTTCCTTTGTTTTCTCCTGCATTCCTACGCTCTATCGTTACCCGTGCAATTTTCTTCATGCATGAGTAAAACGCACGGGTCAACACATCTGCATCTGCAAGATTGGCCTGGAAGGTAATAATGCACAGTTAACGCACGGTCGTGCGCCAAACCATGCGTGCCTATTTTTCTTACCTGCTTCTATTTAAAGCGCAAATTTTCCCCCATTTATAGGGAGCTTCTTCTTGAGCCATTCCAGCCGCCGTTTTAGGGCAAAGCTCCACCCTTCCATCTCCTCCCTTCATCTTCCACTAAGGGGAGAAGATCCGATCATTCTCGCGAAGCCTATACCTTACCGGTGCTTGCTCTCGGCCTTCTCCTTCATCTTTTGAGCTCCATTTCATGGTTGACGCTGTATCCATCAAGCAAAGGGAAGCTTGCAACATTCTTCCGCGTTGTGACATGAAGAAGACGGGTCCATTGGAAGGTAGTGACAACCCTTCTCTACCCCTGATGTAGTTGAGGACCGAGCTTGGACGGGGATTGATAACCCTGTGATTCCTTCTGCGACTCCTCTACAAGCCTTCGGATTCGGTCGATCTCTTGACTTGTTCTTGCTTTCTTGCTGAATATTGGTGTTTAAATCTATTTATGCTGATGATGTGCACTTTAGTTGTAATCAATATTAGTTTCATGTTTATGTGAGCTTGTATGGATTTACTGCTTTAGTTGCTTGAGTAGCGCCTATTTTTTCATCCACCACCGCATCTTACTTTGCCGCTCTAGCGATTGCTAGAGCCGTGCGTAGCGAAGAAGTGCTCACGAACCTCATTCCTCCATTCTCACCACCTAATCCGCAATCCTACTCGTCCATCCGCCCAGCGATTCGGTGCATAGCGGCCCCTATAGTCTTCCATCTCGCCTGGCGAAGAATCGCATAGCGGTATTGCACATGATTAGTTTTTAGAGTTTTACTTTATTTTTCCGCAACAATCAAAACCCCCCTTCATTAACTCCGACCTAAGGACTTAAATCTCAAGTCCTCCTCAAAATTAACTCCACCTTACTGTGTTCCTTAAAGAGATCGATACTTGGAAAAATTCGCCCATTTTATATTACTTGTGCGACCGCTACACTTGCCGTTCAAAGCATCAAGCTTTTGACGCTGTTGCCGAGGAACAAAGTCATGTGAGTTTTTGGAGAGGGAGATAGTAGATCGAAGCCATTTTCCATTTATACATTTCATGTTTTCTTCTTTGCTTTAGTTTTTAAAATTTGTTGCTTATTTTTCTTAGTTCTTCTTTTTTCGGATTTTTTGTTTAGATAGCAGATCCGTGCTATTTTTTTATTCTAGTTGTGTAGCACCCTTTCGGTAAATATTTTTGTTTGCGATGTATTCTGTAGCTGAGTGCCGTCTACTTGACACTTTGTGTCGATACATCGACACAATTGCTGTTATGAATGCCGAGCATTGCATTCAATGTTTGCTATGTCATGGTGTTGGCCACATGGTAAAGGATTGCCCTCATTTGTGTGAGCCTTCTCCCTCTGTGGGCGTGTGCGCAACAACCTCCCGTTCGCAGAAGACTGTTGTGGACAGGCCTACTAGGGTGTTGCCTGGCCCATATACTGACATCGCTCATCTAGTTCATTCTTTACCCGTTGAGATTACCGAAGAATCTTTCGCTGCATATAGATCCTTCATGGGTCCCTCGCTCCCTTTTTATGATCTTCCCTTGAGTGATGATGATCACTCTGGTGTTAGCCAGTAAAAAGAGGATCAGGAATCCATGGGTGCTCCTATATGGGACGCAGAGATTGATCATGTCGACGGGGTGGCATCTGCGAATGATTTTGTGATGGGGCATGCTCCTTCAGTGCTTGATTTTGAGAGCAGTTTTGCCCCTCCACAATTTTTGCATGAGTTTGCTACTCCTTTTTCTTGTGAGTCAGCTGATGATGCTGTATTTTTGGATGATTCGATGCCCGAGGTTGTGCTGAGGTGGGATGAGTATTCTTCTATCTTTGATGGAGAATGTGGATCTTCGGAACACTTTTACGCACCCCGGTGGGAAGAGGAATATTCCCATTTTGATGCGGAGGTTTGGACGTCCTTATTGGATGAGGCGTTCCCTCTTACCACCGTGGACCTCGAGTTCTCGGATTCCCCATGATACGACTCGTATGATACCGACAATGATCTATGCTTTGACCTCGCTAAGAGTGAAACCGGAATCACTCTCCCATATTCTGATTATTTTAGTTCTTCATCTCTTTTATTACTTGATCCCCCTTCTTTATCTGAGCCTATGAAGGTTGAGTATCCACGGGTACGTTGGGATGATGATGAGACTGGTGTCCATGTCGTTGCCATCGCTTCTTACAAATCTGTGGTTGGCAACGCCTTGCTAGGATAAGATTTATTTTGTGATAAGATGTGCAAGGACCAACGCTCCTCCTCTTCTTTTTTCCTATTTCCTCTACCTGTGTTGTGCAGGTATTATTATTTAGGAAAGGGGGTAACTGTTTTATCTCCGTATAGGTACTCGTTACCTCAACGGATATTGGAATAGTTGCCTGTGCACTTTTCTTTTCATAGGCCCATTAGCTAGTACTTTTCGTTTTTCGAATAAGTCGTGCTGGGATGACAATAACCCCAGTACTTATCTAGAATTATGACTAGTTAGTTAGTTCTTATTATTTTAAAAATAGCCTTGCTTGTCGTTTAATATGTTTTTTCTTTAATGCTTGCTTGCGAGATTTTTGCGTGCTTGCGCCTAATTCGCGAAGATTGCCTAGTCACTCAGGAGGTTCTTTGTTCCATTTGTATTTGTTTTTCTCACTATTGTTACAGGACGAGACTTCCCGGAGAAAATGATGTGAATCGGGCTGTTTTTACAAAACACACGGTTGGGGAAAACTTGCGCGGCAAAAACGCACGACCGTGCATTTTTCTTTTATAAAAAATGCAAGCCGAGTGTTTTTGACGCATGTTGGCCCTAATTCTCATGCGTCTGCTGCAATCGTCCGCCTCGACTCCTTCTCGGGAGAGATCTCTTCCTCCTCTTCCAAATCTTCTCCCAGTCCTCCTCTCTTTCTCTTCCACTTTCTTTCCCCATCATCGCCATGGGTTACAAGAAAGTGACTAGCAAGCTGTGTAGCTTTGGTGGTGCCTCTTCCTCTTCCACACAAGCTTCGGTTCCGACGGAGCCAGAAGATGTGCCGGATGCTCCGGTGAACACTGAAGATGCAGAGCGGATTCTCCGATTTTGGAGACCTAAGATGGTCACGAGGTTTGAACACTTGGTCCAAAAAATGTTTTTGTATTTTCGTTTTGTTTCGGACGAGGAGCTTGCGGTCGTTGGTCCTAAGTTGGAGGTGGATCGATTACTCGATATGGGTTCTTGGCGTCATCTGTTCTCTATTGTGGAGACCTGATTTTGAAAACTCACGGTCGAATTCCTCTCGACCTTCCGCATTTTAGAACAATGCAACGCAGCTACTGGCAAGTCCACTGCAGTGGCATTCCGGATGAACCTGCGCCCTTACACTTTTAGTATGGGCAAGTTTGTTGTTTATGCGGGGATCTACATGGTTGATGAACTCACGGAGTTGGACATTCTTGCTCGACCCTTTGAGTTCCCAACTGGTGCTTCTCCCCATGCATTCTTGCAGGAGATCAATGGGCTGCCATAGTAGTACGAACCGCGGTCAGCCAAGTAATCCCATATCATATCTCCCACAGTCTGCTATGTTCGGCACTTGATCGGGCACAACATCAATTTCTGCTCGATGAGCCAGAATATAACTGGGTGGTCGAATCTGCTCTACCTCTACAACATGCATCATGGAGTTCCTCTCCACCTCGGCCGGGTTCTTGCAGATTACTTCCTTTACCAGGCCACGTACGTGCCTCTGAAGGCCATCGGTGGTTCGTACTTCATTACGCGAATCACCAAGGGATTAGGAGTCTTTGACGATCTACCCTCCATGACTCTTGTTTCCTACAGCGAGTTCATTTCTGCGACCATGATGACCGCCTTCAGGTTAGTACGTCGTGTTTCTTTCGGCGGTACGTGGTGAAAGTTTGATCTATCTTAGAGATTAGAGCAATCATACAACAATAATAATAAAGAAAAGAAATGAAGGCAAACACGACGACACAAGAATCTATAGTGGTTCCCCTAAACTTGGGTAGTCCACTCTTCTATCACCCTAGGTAGGAATCCACTGCGGGATGAGTTGATCAGGTGTCCTTGGCACCAATGAGCTTTTGATAAGGTGCTCAAAAACCAGATCTAGATTTTTTGATAAGGTGTCTTGCCACCACTGTGTTTTGATAAGGTCTCAGAAACCAAGCAGAACTTTTGATGGGAGTTCAAGAACCCTTTTACAGGAGGGAAGGTAGAGTTGATGTTGTCTTCTCTGTCTCAATCACTGAGAGAAGACTTAGTGGATTTTGATGGTGTTGTCAAAGCTCCCTCTGAGATTTGCAATTGTTCAGGAAGGATAGCTTTGTAAAGGGTGATAAGTCTTCAATGTATGACTGCTCCAGCAAATAATGATTTATGCAAAGGCGAAAATGTGAGTTGTCTTAGAGTGTGAATGATGAAGCCTTGATGATGTTGATCTTCCAGTAAGCCTTCAAACTGATGTAGAGTAGTTGTCTCTTCAGGCTTCCTGGAACAGTAGATCTGAGAAGAGAACTGGTTGTACAGGTGATGTTGAGTTCTTCCTTAAACTCTGATTCCTGTACTACTTTCTTCTGTCCACTATTCTCTCTCTTCTTCTTATTCTCTATGTTCTTGTTATTCTCTTCTTTTTCACCTCTTGTTTTCTTCTCTGTATCTCTGTGTATATATTCTGATAGGAGGCCAATGGTCATTTGAATTCTTGCATTTATTACTACTGGCTCTTAGTTACTCCAACAGCTATAATCTCCATAAATACATTCTTGTAACTGTCCTGTAATAAAGCTGTGTTGGAATATGAACGGCTCACATTAATTGGACCAAGAATATCTTGAAAATCTGCATGGGAACTTGCATTCAGAGAGATGGTAGAAATCGTTGATCTCAACAAGATGATCGTCGACCTGAGCTCGGAGATCGTTGATCTGAGCTCAGAGGTATTGGAGATGGTCTGGGATAGAAAACGTCAATCTGAGCTCGACGATTGTTGAACGGAGTTCGATGCCTCGTGGACCTGAGCTTATAGATCGTCGATCTCAGCTCGACGCCTGAACTTCAAAACGTCGATCTGAGATCGACGCCAAGGATGAATTCTGATTTCTTTTGACTGATTTCTCTTGGATGAATTATTCAATCTCTGAGGGCCTCTGACTTAGCACATCCTATGACCCTTAGCTATACATTGATCTGTCAATCTAATAGTCCTAAAGACATAGTGATCCTGACCCAAATCCAAATTAGGGTGTTCCAACAATCTCCCCCTATTTGGGTTAGGATTACTATTTATATAAAAATATTATAATTAATATTACAAAGCATAAGATATAAAAAGAGAAGCTTTGCATAGCTGACTTCTGTTGCTATTAAAACTGACTGCTGCTTGCTTTACAAAACTCCCCCAATATTGATGCAGTAACTGTGACTGGAGGAGGCTAGGGTGACTTTGAAAATTGGATTTTGATTGAGTCATCCAGCTTATTCTTTTTGATGGTACCTGCAGAAGGCTATGGTAGAGATTGCTCTCTCCTTGAAAAGGATATGTTAGCATAAAAAATGATATTTGTCCAGCACATTTTTTTAGGATTCTGAATCTGAAAAACAAAGTCTGATATCTTTCTTCCTATAGAATTTCTTTTCATCAGAAGAGATTCAAACTCAGTGCCATGATCATTACTGATCAATGCAACTAGAGTAGAGGACTCAATCTAGATGAATTTAGAAAAAGATCTATAAGAAATATAAAGTTATCTGACAGAGAATTCTCATACAGAAATCCTAACATAATTTTGAACAAGATATCAAAAGGATAGAAGCAGCCCTTAAGAAAAGATGTTTCCTAATAAATTTGTTCCAAATAGAAAAAGGATTTGAAAATATTTTAAATAGTTTATCCTTATAATTATAAATAAAATTTATGAAAAAACAGACTGTGTTCGACGATTTTATATAGGATCGTCGATCTGAGTTCGACGATTTTATATCATATCGTCGATCTGAGTTCGACGATTTTATATAGGATCGTCGATCTGAGTTCGATGATTTGAACTCATTTCGTTGATTAAAATGTATCTTTTTCCTTTGAATATATTCTGAAAACTTTCCTCTGAGAAGTTTTATTTCCTCCTCAGGTTTTATTGAATCTTGGCAGCAAAATTGAAGTTCTAAGTTAACTGAACTGAAAACAAAGTTAGATAATACCTGATCCTCTTCAGGTTTTCATTTTCCTTCTGTTTGTTCAGACTTTAAATTGCTGCAGAAAGTATTAATGGCCATTAAGCAGAATTGGTTGGCCCTTGCTTCCTCCTCTTCATCTTCAAATGATGATTCATCATCTGATACATCCCAAATGACATCTAGGGATACTGATTCTCCTTCTTCAAATAAGATGTTGTAGCTTCTTTCTATTGTTCCATCCACTGGTTCAGAAGCCATTTGATGAAGAGAATCCCATATCTCCTTAGCTGTTGAGCATTCAACAACTTCCTGGAACAAGTCATCAGATAATGACTGTGCTAGGATATTCATGGCTCTAGCATCAGCTAGTCTGGCTCTTTTAGTTGTTGTTGTAGAGGTTGGGAGACCGGTCATAATGGCATAAAATATTTCTTCATCAATTTTGTCCATAAATGACTTAATTCTTGTCTTCCAAAGTGCAAATTTGTTTATGTTGCACTTAGGAGGTCTGGTGCTAGAATATTCCATATTCTTGCTATGTGAAAAACAGAATAATTAATCTAACTAGGATGGATCAAGAGAGATCTTTTTGTTCAGGTGTTAGCCTGTATTAACAACCAAACTAGTGAAGATCTAGTTGTTGAATAACCAACCTCCCTCTGATACCAATTGAAAGTGAGATCTATCCTAGAGATTAGAGCAATCACACAGCAATAATAATAAAGAAAAGAAATGAAGGCAAACCAGACGACGCAAGAATCTATAGTGGTTTCCCTAAACTTGGGTAGTCCACTCTTCTACCACCCTAGGTAGGAATCCACTGCAGGATGAGTTGATCAGTTGTCCTGGGCACCAATGAGCTTTTGATAAGGTGCTCAAAAACCAGATCTAGATTTTTTGATAAGGTGTCTTGCCACCACTGAGTTTTGATAAGGTCTCAGAAACCAAGCAGAACTTTTGAAGGGAGTTCAAGAACCCTTTTACAAGAGGGAAGGGAGAGTTGATGTTGTCTTCTCTGTCTCAATCACTAAGAGAAGACTTAGTGAATTTTGATGGTGTTGTCAAAGCTCCCTATGAGATTTGCAATTGTTCAGGAAGGATAGCTTTGCAAAGGGTGACAGGTCTTCAATGTATGACTGCTCCAAAAAATAATGATTTCAGCAAAGGCTGAAATGTGAATTGTCTTGGAGTGTGAATGATGAAACCTTGATGATGTTGATCTTCCAGTAAGCCTTCTAACTGATGTAGAGTAGTTGTCTCTTCAGGCTTCCTGGAACAGTAGATTTGAGAAGAGCACTGGCTGTACAGGTGATGTTGAGTTCTTCCTTAAACTCTGATTCCTGTACTACTTTCTTCTGTCCACTATTCTCTCTCTTATTCTTATTCTCTATGTTCTTGTTATTCTCTTTTTTTTCACCTCTTATTTTCTTCTCTGTATCTCTGTGTATAAATTCTGATAGGAGGCCAATGGTCATTTGAATTCTTGCATTTATTACTTCTGCCTCTTAGTTACTCCAACGGTTATAATCTCCATAAATACATTCTTGTAACTGTCCTGTAATAAAGCTGTGTCGGAATATGAACGGCTCACATTGATTGGACCAAGAAAATCCTAAAAATCTTCCTGGGAACTTGCATTCAGAGAGATGGCAGAAATCGTCGATCTCAACAAGATGATCGTCAACCTGAGCTCGGCGATCGTCGATCTGAGCTCAGAGGTATTGGAGATGGTCCGGGACAGAAAACGTCGATTTGAGCTCGGCGATCGTCGAATGGAGTTCGACGCCTCGTGGACCTGAGCTCAGAGATCGTCGATCTTAGCTCGACGCCTGAACTTCAAAACGTCGATCTGAGCTCGACGCCAAGGATGAATTCTAATTTCTTCTGACTGATTTCTCTTGGCTGAATTCTTCAATCTCTGAGGGCCTCTGACTTAGCACATCCAATGAACCTTAGATATACATTAATGTGTCAATCTAATAGTCCTAAAGACATAGTGATCCTGACCCAAATCCAAATTAGGGTGTTCCAACATGTTGCGTTATGTTGTTCGTTTTGTTGAGCATGAGCAGCCAACAAGGGCTTCATCTGCGGCTGTAGGATCTTCTTCGGAGTCCGACAGGCCAGACGATGCCGCTCCAGTCCATACCATGCCTTTGGCAGCAGTGTCTTCTTCTACCCATACCTCTCACCGTAGGAATTTCGTGGAGGATTATTCCGACTACTACGCGTGGCACTTGTAGATGGAAGAGCTGATTCGCCAGTAGCACGGCATGACTCAGCGAATTGTTGAGTTTCTTGGGGTGCCCCCTGCTGTCCCTGCTCGAGCCTCTACTTCTCATGCCCATATTCCTCCTCCGCCTCCATCTTTTCCTGCCCAGCCGGAGTGACTGCTTCTATTCTTCTCAGATGTGGTTGTTTGTTATTTTTCCTCATGTCTGTATTTTTGATGGTGTCACTGATTATATACATTACTTTATTCAGCTGGGGCTTTGTCCCCACGGTGATTTATAAATATTTTGATTGCAATGCCTTTCCATCTTGTGTTGATGTGTTTAGTTTCATTTTATATTCGTGATGATTTTGTTCAATAGCTCGCGGGTATGGCTTAGGTTAAATTTATTATGGCTTGGTATATACATTTTTGCTGGAGCTATTTTGTAGGGTGCTTTTCCCAAGTGCGGCAGAGGATTATATTTGTTGCAGGTTTGTCCTCATGCTTTATTGTGAGCATCTGGTATGCTCATTTGCTGAGCATGGGGTAACCTCTTCCCCAACTCTTTCTTTTCCTTATTTTTATTGCAAATCTTTTGATAGGTTGCGTAGATTAAGTTTGGGGAGAGTTATGCGGGTTACCTGTGCACATGCACTACTATCGCTTTCATACCAAAATCACATTTTTATTTTTTCTATTTTCTTGATATCTTGTCCGTATTGTGCACCTACACCCACATGAGCGCGATCTTAAGCACGTGCTCGGGTCAAGTCTAATTTATTTCTTTTGTGTAAACTTTAAAATAATGGTGCTGGCTTAGGATTTTGGGTAGAGTAGTGTGAAACTCGTGCAGTGCTCTTAATCGAGTACTCATGGTTTGTGTAGAAATAGTATAGATTTAATTTTTCTTTATGCTCGTAGATTTATACTTTTATGCATTTGTAAATATTGTTTGTACTACTCAAAATTGCTGAATCTGGAGTAATCGAACGGTCGTGTAGGAATTTGTGTAGTCGTCACTAGCCTCATATTGGTCGAGTCGGGTGGAAGGATTATCTTTCTCGGGGGCTAAGAACTTGCCCCAAGCTACTCTAGAAGCCTTGGTGCATGGTTAGTAAAGCGTTAGCGTGATGTAGGTCATCATTTTGGCCTGGTTGAGCCTTGTACCCAGTCCTAACGTTAATCCTTGTTAGCCCATTTTAAGCCTATCCCTCCTTTTGTTTTTGCCCCACTTTGCAATCACAAAAGCCTAGAGGCCTTTCCCAGTCGCACACCCATGTATCGATGTATTAGTTTGCTAATTCTTGCTTGTGATGTTGCTGCGGTACAGTTTTGTGTTTGTGAGGTGCAGATTTCATGAGTGTGTGGCTGAATGTGATATAAAAAATTTTGAAAAAGAAAAAAGAAAAAAAAGAGAAAAAGAAAGTAGTATGAAATGAAAGAAGAAAAAGTTTAAATGAAAATTCGATTTTAGATTTTGTGCTGGTAGGCGGTGCACGCACCCGTATGTCAAGTCTTAGTCTGGTGGTGTTGTGCACTTGCTTGTATTATTGACGCGAGGATAGTCCTTTGTATGAGCTCATTTGGGTTGTGCGTAGCCATTATTTACCTTTTGCATCCTTACCTACGTATACGCCCAAGCCCCATTATCTTCCTAAAGTCCTACGGTGTCATGCATGAGTCGAACTAGCGATGTGGAGAGAGTGTGAATGGGCAAGCGTATGGTCTCTGACATTGATGTATTTCTTTGGAGGAGATCACGAGCCCCAATCTTTGGCAATGCTCACCTTAGTGGCATGTCTACTTTCTTCCTACGCGTGACCGAACGATTATCTAGCATTCCTATTTTGAGTAGCTATAATATTTATTTACACCTGTCGAAATTTATAAACTCCGTAGCATAATTAAAAAGTTTATCTATTATATTTTCTGCACCCATGAGTATTTTATTTCTCGCTTTACTTTATTTTGAAATTTCCAAGACAGTTAGCTATTTTCTAGTTCACGGAGAGATGATTTGCTCGGAATGAGCAAATGTTTAAGTTTGGTGTTGTGATGAGTCTAATTTATATAGGGTTTTTCAGACTCATCTGGGCTTGTTTTCTCACACGTGCACAACATTTCAACCGGTTATCGGTTATATTTGCATCGTTTGGTCATTGACCACATTGTGCAATATTTTATCTTGGGTGTGCAATTGCGCACTCTTTTGTTGGGGGTAAGCACATGGTGCTCCCATGGTTCTTTTTGTTCATTTTTTGCTTTGTATTTGTGTTGGGAGATTGTGCTCCAGTTTTGGTTTTTGCTGTGCAGGTGGTGCGTTTTCCCCAAGACAGAAATTCCGATTTGTGGAAAATGCATGGTCGTGTGATTCCTTAGTGCACGATTTCTTTGTAATCGTGCATTTTACTTGGTCGAGTGGATCTCGACGCATTTTGTCGAGATGAGGTCGAAGATTATAAATGCACGGTTTCGGCCAAACAATGTGAGAAGGAAACACAGTTTTCCTGTACCTTTCGTTTTGGCACCATTCTGTGGTTAATCATGCGATTTGTTCACGCATGGGCGGCAACCCCGTGCGTGAGTAAAACGCACGATTCCTCTATTTTCTCTTGCATTCCTACGCTCTGTCGTTGCCCGTATGATATTCTTCATGCACGGGTGGAAGCGCCTGTGCGCGAGTAAAACACACGGGTCAACGCATATTCATCTGCAAGCTTGGCCTAGAAGTTAATAACGCACGGTCGTGCGCCAAACCGTGCGTGCCTATTTTTCTGACCTACTTCTATTTAAAGCGCAGATTTTCATCCATTTATAGGGAGCTTCATCTTGAGCCATTCCAACCACCATTTTATGGCAAAGATTCGCCCTTCCACCTCCGCCCTTCATCTTCCACTAAGGGGAGAAGCTCTGGCCATGCTCGCGAAGACTATACCTAGCTGGTGCTTACTCTCGGCTTTCTCCTTCATCTTTTGAGCTCCATTTCATGGTTTAACATTGTATCCATCAAGCAAAGGGAAGCTTGCAAGTTTCTTTTGGGTCATGACACAAAGATGACGGGTCTATTGGAAGGTTATGACAGCCCTTCTATACCTCGGACGTAGTTGAGGACCGAGCATGGACGCGGATTGACAACCGGGCGATTCCTTCCGCAACTCCTTGAAGAGCCTTTGGATTCGGTTGATCTCTTGACTTGTTCTTGCTTTCTTGCTAAATATTGGTGTTTAAATCTATTTATGTTGATGATGTGCACTTTCGTTGTAATCAATATTAGTTTCATGTCTATATGTGCTTGTATGGATTTACTGCTTTAGTTGCTTGAGTAGCGCCTATTTTTCCATCCACCACCACAACTTACTTTGTCGCTCTAGCGATTGCTAGAGGCGTGCGTAGCGAAGAGGTGCTCACGACCCTCATTCCGCCATTCTCACCACCTCATCCGTAAGCCAACTCGTCCATCCGCCTAGTTATTTGGTGCATAGCGGCCCGTGTAGTCTTCCATCTTGCCTGGTGAAGCATCGCAAAGCGGCGTTGCATAGGAGTAGTTTTTAGTGTTTTACTTTATTTTTCCGCAACAATCAAAACCCCCCTTCATTAACTCTGACCTAAGGACTTACATCTCAAGTCCTCCTCACAATAAACTACACCTTACTATGTTCCTTGAAGAGATCGATACTTGGGGAAATTTGCCCATTTTATATTACTTGTGCGACCGGTACACTTGCTGTTAAACGCATCACTCCGCTGTTCTAACATGCTATAGGCAGGCCAATAGGGGTAAAATAGTAAAAACTCATGACAAGAGACTGGGAGAGTGGTCATATGGAACCTCTACTTGTCGGGGGCGGTGAGTGCTTGATGGAGCTGGCACTCGCCGCCTCTTCCAAGCCATGGGCGATTGCGGGACCAGCTTGCCCCACTCGCCCACTGCCCACCAATCCCCCCCTGGGGAGAGTGCGAGCTAACCCGCTACACTCACCCACTACTCGCCGAGCCTTAGGGGTGAGTGTGAGCCGACCCTCTCCACTCTCCCCTGAAATGATCAAACTCGCTTGGGCCAGCTGGACTGCTGGTCTTTGGCTGGTCTGGCTTCTATCGACCGCCACTCGCCGGATATGGGGTTGTACACAATCCCCGCTCTTTGCGGGGTTGTCCCAAGCTCAGAAAGAATCATCCAACCCCATAATATGTGTCAAGTGCGATAGGGGCCAGAGAATCTCTTGGTGGGCTCCACTAGAAGCTATATATATATATGTCTGTGTACTTGGGTGACCCTTGTCATTCCTTTTTACTTGAGCCTTGCTGAGATGCCTCTCTCCAAAGAACTCCAAGATAAGCTCAGCCACGCACGCGAGCTCAATGCCGCTCGCGATGACGCATTAGTCAGCAAGTCTCCCATCACCGCACTACGCGAGCCGACAAAAGTCAATCCTGCCAAGAAGGCCATGTCCATCTCGAAAGATGTAGAATCCATCTACCACGACCAGGAATCCCCCTTGACTCTCGGGCTCGCCTCCTCCTATAAACTGGCTGCCGAACTCAAAGGTAAGATGGTCGTCGATATTTTCGCTAACCCCGAGAATCATCAGCACAATGCAGAGACGTTCACATTGCGTGTCCACACCCCCATGACAACTCACGGCCTCAGACTCCACACAACACTTGCCTACAGATCAAATCACCCGACCCCCTTTGGGACTATGGGGGTGGGTTTACTAAAAATCAGGTTTCCAGCTCGCACTCCTTCTCAGCAGCCCACAAATACTCTTGCACTCGTGGGGGAAAGGGTAGGGGACATCCCAGTTCCCAGCTAAATCTCTTCTCCCCAGGGGTCAATCTTCTGGGTCATGGCAAGAACTAAGCCTTACCTCCTCTGCACACCCTCCAAGGGCTGTCGAGCTTATTCTGTGAGCTCCGCTTTTACTGATATATTTTGCCTAGGCATCTTCGCCGCACTCGCACCCTCTATCTATCAGAGTTAAGTCTTTTTCATTTTCGAAGGGCTCCCTGCTCCGTCTCAAGTCTAAGAATCTTCAAAACATGCTCGCCACTAGCCACCCCTTGAGCCTGGGGTGTAAAGCTTCCTTGATGACTCGTTGGATCCTTCCGAGCTGAGGCGATGAGTATTAGAAGTGCTGAAGAAGCAGGATGCTGCCTTGCGCCAACTTCGAGCAGACGGTGCATATTGCGAGCAGAGGCTGTAGGCGCTGGAGCAGGACTACATGTTGCTCGCGGACAGGGTTGAGCACAGCTCGGCTAGATAGATGATGTACCCCACCCCAGTTCTGGAGAGAATCGATGAAAACCTACAGAACTTTGGCAGGGACCTGGACCTGGTTCATGAGTTCCTCAACCCGCACTGACCTCCGGGGATGGGGGTGCGAGACCAGGGTAGATGGAAATAGCTCCCTAGCTGAGCCTACCGGCCCTCTCCCCCCAGCAGCCCAGCTCGCGCGGGTTATCCGAACTTTCTTTGCTTGTTATGAACTTCAATCTCGGGGCTACGAACTTCCTTGTATGTAATAACTTAAATAATTTTATAGAACTCAGTGCCATTTGAAATAATAGGATGTGATATCTAGGTTTAGCTCACACTAGGATAGGCCAGATCGTCGGTTGGCGAGCTAGGGATGGCGAGCTCGACCAACCAGTCAGCTCGGCCATAAATCTGATTTTCTATAAATAGGCCCCTCACAAACCCCCTGGCTATCTTCTTAATTGCATTCATACCCCCCTTTGATGCTCTACTCATTACCTGCTCTCACATCCCAACCCTTTCACAGACATGGTTAAGACGTGACCTGGCGCCAATGGGCGGTCTAAGTGCATCCGTCAGTTCAGCGAACACCTCTTATTTGACATAAACACCACTGAGTGCGAGCTTGCCGCCTTCAAGATCGAGTACCTTCCCCCTGACTATGAGGCGTGTCGGCCCACAGAAGGCAAGGCCATCAACACTTTCTTCTGGGACGAGCCCTCCTTCCCCATCTCGCACTTCGAGGTGGGGTTGCGCTTGCCCCTCTGGCCAGAGATCCGCCAGATCCTCAAGTACTTTGGGGGAAGTTCCGGCCTAGCTAAACCCGAATGCGATTGCGATGATGGTCGCATCCGCCTGCCACCTCCACCGAGAGTGGATTTAATTCAACCTTCCTATCTTCTGCAAACTCTTCACCTATCGCACGACCAGCGACGGGGTCGCCTTCCTGATGGGCTCGCACATCAAGATCAGCGAGACCGTAAATAAAAACCACAACTGGGTCTCCAAGGTCGTCTTCATCAAGGGCAACTTGGGCAGCATTCCCTTCTCCCGCAGTAAAAGTACGAGGAGGTATACTGGCCTCCAACACTATTCGGCGTCGATATCGAGTTGCCCAGGATCTTCCTGAGGAAGGACTTTTAGGTCGTCTTCCTTAGAAGGGGCCTCAACTTTCTCCTCCATGTTCTTCCCGACGAAGGTATAAATCTTCCCTCCTCTTCCTACCGGCTCACCTTCAATCATCATTTTCTTATCACAAGTTCTTCTCTGTAGGGGAGCGATCAATTCCCGAGCATCCGCCTCATGCGGACTCGGGAGTCTACCCGGACACACTCGCGTGCGAGCAGGCAGTAGCGGCGGCCTGCCGGGGCGACCTAGGGTCTGGCGGTCCTTCCTTTAGCCGGAAACGGCCTGGCCTCAAAGGGTCTAGCTCGCCTTGCACTGCCCCGCCGCCAAAGAAGTTGAAGTCATTGGTATCTAAGAGGGGGAAACAACAACAACAACAATAATAATAACAAATCTACATAAGCTCGTCGGAGACCACACCCGAAGGGTCACTAGAGAGCTCACTTAAGGGCTCGCTAGAGAAAAACATGGAGGGTGGCGAGCCCTCCGCCTCCCCTACTGTAGCGGCAACTGTGGCCCACAAGTTGGTCCTGCCGAAGAGCCACCCAATCTTCAGCTTTGTGCGAAAGTAAAAAGACCCGACCGGTGAGCCGATGGTACGGTGGGATGAGCTGACCAATAGTGTCTCCATCTCATCACTCCAGCCATCCTGGTCATGGAGTCAACCCGCCTGCGGGCATGCCTATGCACTGGGCTTCCGCCTCTATGGGTGTAAGGATGTTGAGGCCTACAAGGGCCTAACCCTTTGGCAGCTCGACCGCGAGGGTCTACAAGCCCAGCTGTGGGCCTTGGAGCTGCATCATATGGTGGCCCGCCATGGCTTCAACCTCAACCCCCAGCTGCTGAAAGCCGATCAAGATACCGACCTCGCCAAGGATAATGATGCCGATATGGTGAGGCGACTGCAAGTCGCCGAAAGCATCCTCGAAAATGCCACCGGTGATATGGTAAGCGTCGGCCATCCCCTTCCTTTTTCCCTTAGGATTTTTTTCACGCATGTATATCTTATCTTGATTTTCTTCCCAGGATGCCAAAGCCGTGAGAGAGCTGTGAGCTCACGCCACTGATTTGGAGGCTCGCGTAAGCAAGACGGAGGCTCGCGCTGTCGAGCTAGAGAAGGAGAACAATGAACTGAGGGAGGAGAACAAAGGGCTCAAGGGCGAGCTTATCCGGTAGACAACCATCTTCCTCCCTCAGTTTGGTGGCAAGCCGAGCAACCCTCCCAAAAGGCCAAAAGTCTATAGCTAGGCCGAGGTCACCTAGAGGCTATGGATCAATTCCATCAGCGCCGCCGACTACACCCTCCAGATGATGAAAGACATGGAGGTGTTGGTGGAGGGATGCGAAAAGATCGCAGCGAGGGACCTTGTGCCGAACTTTTTCCCGCTGGCTACCTCTCCTTATGAGAAGGACGAAAGTTTCGAGTCGCTATTCAAGGATGCCAAGGGATACAAGAACGACCACACATCTGGAGGGGAGGGCGAGGAGGACCACCCGTCTAGAGGGGAGGGCGAGAGCTGACTCACGCCTCCCTCTCCATTTTGTTTTTTCTTCTATTGTAATTCTCTTCCCTCCTTTTATAACCTCGCCTAGGCGATCTCCCCATTTTGTAACAATGACATGTTAATGCAAAAGGAATTTGGCACACATTTTTGTCCTCTTTTTGAACTTACTGCAATATACTCGCATGCGATCTACCTTCCTCCATAAAGCAACCTCACATGGGTAGAGCGGGCCGTTGGAATGTACTTGAGTTAGGATTAATTCCCATTTGGAGGACCTTGGGAGCTCACCACCCCCAGATAGTCTAAAGGCTGATTACTCGTCGTGCTAGGCTCGTGACTACTCAGCTTGCCTGCTAGCACTCTTCCTTCTCGCTATCGTCAAGCTGAAATTGTTAAAACATTTCCAAGTCAAATTTTAAGAGGGTGGAAATGTACCGCCAAGGACTGCCTCATCTCGCCTTCCACAGTAGATGCTGAGATTTCAGCTCGCCATCCCCTTTACCCTGCCTTTAGATATTCACCCCATGGTAATTAGCTTGGATGTTTGTGGAGTTGGGCCCACGAACACCAAGCCCGCTTGTGATAACCCTTCTTCTTTGAGATGGAGAAAAAGCCAAGAATCTTCCAAGTAAAAAACTTTGGCAGGCTGGAGTATAGCTTCTAATAAGTGTCTCAGCTCGCCGACCTACCATGGTTTCGGCTCGCCAACCTACAAAGGTTTTTGCTCGCCCTTGCTAGCTTGCCCTGAGATTTACTGGATCAAATATTTCCTCTACCCCTGCCCAATGTAGCTTCAGATGTCTTGTGTTGATTGGCAAATGGGGTCTTAGACAACTCCAGAACCGAAATGGTGTCCATCAGGGATCCCAGCCCTGCCAGCTAGATGGAAGCCTGACAGCGGGAGCACCTCAATACCTATCCCCAGGTTAAGAATACTTTCCATCAATCAACCTCTGGGTGTAACCACCGACCGAATCAGCTAGGTGAGAGCCTAAGCTGGGTGTTGAGCATTAACCAGTCTCAACCCTCTAAAGTCAAAATGACGTCACTCAAGGATCTTGGACCTGTCAGTTAGGTGGAAGCCTGACAGCGGGAGCATCTTGGGACAAACCCCAGAGCGAGAAAACTTTCCATTACTTAACCTCCGGGCGCTACCACCAACCCCATCAGCTAGGTGGGAGCCTGACAGCTGGTGTTGAGCATCAGCTGGTCTCAGCCCTCCAGGGTCATAACAATGTCAGTCAAGGATCTCAACCCTCCCAGCTAGGTGGGAGCCTGGCATCGGGAGCATCTCGGGACCTAACCCCAGAGCAAGAAAATTTTTGATCACTTAACCTCTTGGCGCTTCCACCGACCCAATAACAAAGGTGGGTGCCTGATGGCGAGTGTTGAGCATCAACTGGTCTCAACCCTCCAGGGTCATAACAACGTCACTCGACAATCCCGACCCTACTAGATAGGTGGGAGCCTAACAACGGGAGCATTTCAGGACCTAACCCTAGAGCGAGAAAACTTTATATCACTTAACCTTCGGGCGTATCCACCGACACAATCAGGTAGGTGAGAGCCTGACGGTGGGTGTTGAGCATCAACTAGTCTTATCCCTCTAGGGTCATTGTGACATCACTCGAGGATCTCATCCCTACCAGCTAGGTGGGAGCCTGACAGTTGGAGAATCTCGGGACCTAACCCCACAGCGAGAAAACTTTCCATCACTTAACCTCCGGGCACTACCACTAGCCCAATCATCTTGGTGGGATCCTAACATTGGGTGTTGAGCATCAACTTGTCTCAGCCCTCTAGGGTCATAACAACATCACTCGAGGATCCCGGCCCTGCCAGCTAGGTGGGAGCCTAGCAGCGGGAGAATCTCGGGACCTAACCCCAAAACGAGAAAACTTTCCATCACTTAACATGTGGGCGCTACCACCGACACAATTAGCCTGGTGGGATCCTGTAGGCAGGTGTTGAGCATCAACCGTTCTCAGCCTTTCAGGGTCATAATGACATCACTTGAGGATCCGGCCCTGCCAGCTAGGTGGAAGCCTTATAGTGGGAGCATCTCGGGACCTTACCCCAGTGATAGAAAAATTTCCATCACTTAACCTCTGGGCGCAACTACCGACCAAATACACTAGGTGGGACCTGATGGAGGGTGTTGAGCATCAATCGGTCTCAGCCCTCTAGGGTCATACTGACGTCACTCGAGGATCCCGACCCTGCCAGCTAGGTGGAAGCCTGGAAGTGGGAGCATCTAAGGACCTAACCCAAAGGAGAGAAAACTTTCCATCCCTTAACCTCCGAGCACTACCACTGCCCCAAGAAGCTAGGTGGGAGCCTAACAGCAGGTGTTGAGAATCAACCGTTCTCTGCCTTCAAGGGTCATAACGACATCACTCGAGGATCCCGACCCTGCTAGCTAGGTGGGAGCCTGGCAGCGGGAGCATCTCGAGACCTAACCCTAGAGCAAGAAAACTTTCCATCACGCTCCAGTCCTACTAGCTAGGTGAAAGCCTTGAAGTTGGAGCATTTCAGGATATAGCATGATAAATACTTGCGACAAACTCGATCTGCAAAAAAGTTGGAGCATTTAAGGATTTTATATTCAGTGAAGGAATGGACATATATATTTTTACGGATAGAAATGCTTCAAGTCATCACCACTCTAGGTGTGACTCGGGGTCACGCCCTCCATATTTCGAAGATGGTACCCCCTGACCTTAGAGCTTCTTGGACAATATATGGTCCCTCCACGTTAGGGTTGAGCTTTCCCATTGCCGCTGATCTCCCTGCTGCATCCACCTTATTCAGGACCAAGTCCCCTTTCACGAATTGTTTGACCCTGGCATGCTTGTCAAAGTACTTAGCCATTCTTTGCTTTACCTCTTCTTGTTAGATGGCAGAGAGATCACTTAATTTTCCACCATATCAAGGGAGACTCGTAGCTCCTCCTCGTTTTCTGTTTGACATTCTTTACTTCCTTTCGCTTCCTTGACCACCCGAGCTGTCCGTACCTCGAACTCTATCGGAAGAACGACTCGCACCCATGGGAAAGCTTGAAGGGCGTCTCACCTGTGGCAATGTTGGGAGTGGTTCTAAGGGCCCAAAGAACTGAAGGAAGTTTCTCCATCCAGCTACCCTTCAAATTCTCCACCTTCTTCTGAAGGAGGTTTACAATGATTTTGTTCGCCGCCTCCACCTTCCAAACCTTATATCGATCCCAAGCTGTCCATAGAAATTGATGAACTCAGTGTTAGCGAAATGAGGCCCATTGTCCGTTAAAATGACCTGCGGCAGGCCGTGTCCGCAGATGATCTCCCCCCCCCCCAAACAAAGTTCCTGATTATATGGGAGGTCACCTTGACTAGCGCCTTTACTTCCAAATACTTAGAAAAATAGTCAACCATAACAAGCAAGTACCTTCTTTGTCCGCCGTCTTGGGGTAAAGGTCTTACCAAATCCATCCCCCAAATAGAGAAGGTCCAGGGGGCCGTCATACTCCTGAGCCGCTGAGCTTGCTGGAGTTGAAGGGGGGCAAACATCTGGCACTTGTGGCTTTTCCTTGTGAACTCCGCAGCATCCTCACTTAGTGTCAGCCAGAAGTACCCCTGTCGGACTATCCTCCCTTCCGAGGTACTTCTTCTTGAAGGACTTCCACACTCCCCTGAATGCACCTCCTCTTTAATCCTCTAGATCTCCCTCTCGGCCACGCAACGTGCCAACATCCCCGAGAGAGTGTTCCTATATAATTACCCGTCGCGCATGAGATAATATGTTGACTTGTGCTTGAACTTCTTCTTATCCATCCCTTCCGGGAACTCCCCTATGGACAAGAATGTTGCGAATGGATCCATCCATGAGGGGTGTTGGTCCACTTCCATCTGTTATCCATCTCTGATGGATGGATGGAACAGGTTAGTGATTGTACCCCCACACCCGGGGACCATGTTTTGCTTGCTGATTAACCTGCTCATTCTCTTCCTGGGGCACATGTCGGATGGAAAAGGTCTGTAAAATACTGATGACCACTTTTACATTTGCCAAGTACAACTAGAGAGTATGTTCACTTACCTCAAACTCCAAATTTATCTGGGAGTCCACCACCATGGAGTATGTGAGGACCTCTACATCATTTACCAACAACTCCTTGGTTAGGCTCAATCCTGCTATCACGACCACGTACTCGGCTTGATTATTAGTTTTGGGAAAATGCACCACCACCGTCTTCTCGATCCTCGTTCCCCGAGGGCTCTCCAAGATCACCCCTACCCCTAGGGAATGCCATCCCGAAGCACCATCCACCATCACCTTCCAAGGGACCGAGAGAGTGAGTTCCGCCTCTGCCCCCTCGACCACATAGTCAGCCAGAAAGTCGGCCATTGCTTGGGCCTTTATCGAGTGGAGGGGAACAAAGGAGATATCGAACTCACTCAACTCTATCGACCATTTCTCTAACCTTCCCGTATGCTCCACCCCCTCAAATATGTTGCGGAGGGGGTGGTCTGTCACTACCCGGATGGAGTGTGCCTGAAAATAAGGTCAAAGCCTCCGAGCCGAGATGACTAGAGCAAAGGCAAGCTTCTCCAAGATCAGATAATGGAGCTCTGCCTTCCTCAAAGCCCTGCTAATATAGTATATGGGCAGCTACTTCTTCCCCTCTTCCCTAGCCAGGACGAAGCTCAAGGCCTTTGCGCCGACCCTGAGATATAAAGATATGTCCACCCCCTCCATCGGCCCTTGGAGTAGGGGGCCTGAGTTAACTGCCTCTTCAAGGTCTGGAATGCCTCCTCGCTTTTCTTAGACCACTCAAACATCTTGCCTCCCCTCAATGATATGAAGAAGGTAGAGCACTTCTCCCCAGTGCGGGAAAGGAACCGGCTTAGCTCTGTCAACTTCCCTGTCAGCCGCTGGACCTCCTTAGCATTCCAAAGCGGCCCCAATTCCATGATCACCTTGACTTTATCACGATTCGGCTAAACCCCTATGGGGGTGAGAAGATGGCTCAAGACCTTGCCCCTACTGGCCTCGAAAACACATTTCTAAGGGTTCAGTCTCATCTTGTACCTATGGAACGTGATGTTAGAACACCTTATTATTGATTTGGGCTAGGATTACTATTCTTTTATTAGGATTTTTATTTTGACCCAACCTGTATATTCTATGGTCATATTTTATTTCCAAAGTCGTTATTTCAAAAGGTGTTCCAGGGATGCTCAATTCGACGAACTAAGATCTCAACTTAGAGCCCAGCTCGACGAAAGTAAGAGCTTAGTTTGATGAACTCAGAGCTCAACTCGACGAAAGTAAAAGTTCAGTTCGACAAAATCCTTGTTGAGTTTGACGATCAGACAGTTTCTATATTACAGAAGGCAGAATGATTTCAAATGCTTGATAACTATCATTTAAAACTCTGATATTTAATGCTAAATATTCTAACGAATATAGTTGTTTAAGGCATCATTAAATATGGATTTATCACTGAGGTTTTAAATCTAATTAAGTCCAAGGCAGTTACAATTCCCAAAGGATTCTTCAGACGTTTCAAGAATCAATTATTTCAAATAGACACAATGATTGAATTCTTCTCTAACAGTCTATACATATAGAAGATTGATGCTTCTCCAGATACATATATACAGATATATATATTCTGCTTCAGACTATTTGAGAGACAAATCTTCAATTTGAGAGACATCTTAATATATATCTGTGAGACACATCTATTGGAGAGTAAAAGCATACAAGATGGCCAACACCCTGAAGAAAAGTCTACTCTCTTGATCACAATCTCTATTCAAACAGGAGGAGCTTTTTGCAACATCATCCACTAAGTATTCTCAGAGATATTGATAGAGAAGATAACATCTAACTCTTTTAGTTTACTCTTAAACTGTGTATAGGGTTCTAACTCCCTTCAAAATTTTACATGTGGTTCATAAGTCACCTGATCAAAAGACTTAAGTTTGGTTTTTGGGTACTTGGTCAAAAGCTCAAAGGGTTGGTAGGTCTCCCTTAGAAAATAGATCTTATGGTGATAGGGCACCTGGGTAAAAACCTGCAGTCGATTCCTACAAGGGTGGTAGAAGTGTAGATACCCAGTTTTATTGGGGAACTACTATAAAATCCTTGTGTCGTCTGTGATTGTTACTTTATATTTGTGTGTTGTGTATATTACCTATATATATATCACTAATTTTTAAACTGCTATAAAAATAAATTAAAGTTTTTAAAATACTCTATTCACCCCCTTTTGAGTAAAGATAGATCTATCCCTTCCACTTTCAATTAGTTTCAGATGAGGGTTGGTTTTACAGGCTAACACCTGAACCAACAGATCTGATAGATCTTATTTTACCTAGAAGTTTATTTTTAGATCACTGATAAATTTATCATGGCGCAAAATAAGGAGTACTAAAGCACTAGACCTCCTATTTGCAATCTTAATAAGTTTGCACTATAGCAGGCAAGGATTAGGTTATATATGATTTCTATTGATGAGGATATCTATAATTCAATTTTAACAGGTCCACCTCCACCACCGGTAGCAATAAGCACCAATGCTATACCACCTCCAGAATGGACAGATGCATAGAAAAAACTGAAAACTACTGATACAAAGCTATGAATATACTAGTCCAAACAGTGTCTGATGATATTTTTCAGAAGGTTGCTGAATGCAGCTCAACAAAAGATATCTTGGAATCCCTCACTACAATGGTAGTTTGATCAGCAGATGAAAGAAAGGATAGAAGATCTCACCTGATTCCTCAATATGAGAATTTCAAAAAGGGAGAAACTGAATCTGTTATTGATATGTATATAATACTCAGTCTCATAATCAATGAACTAAAAACTTTGGAGAAAGACATTACATTGACATAAGTAAATGACAAAATTCTGATGTGTTTTACTAGCACATGGGATTCAAGAATTTGTCCAATTAGAGAAGCCAGAAATGTGAATGAAATTATAATAGAAACTTTGTTGGGCAGGCTCAAATCATATGAGTGGCTCATCAAAACAAGAGAAGATAAACAAATGACTTTATCCTCAGTGAAGAAGGACAAGAGTATTGTTTTTTGAGAAACTGAAGAGGAAGAACAACTTCCAGAAAATTAAGAACTCATAAGTATATTGGCTAAAATATTTTACAAAATGGCCTGGAAAGACTTCAGGAGAAGATTTTCCAAAAACAAGGAAAAACCAAGGTAGGACAAAACACCTACTAAGGAAATTGTTTGCTATGGTTGTAGGAAACCAGGACACATTCTTCCAGAATGTCCTGAAAATTAGAAGAAAGATAAGAATAAGGAGAAAGGCTTTAAGAAGCATTCAAACAAACCCTCTTCTAGTAAACACAGACAGAAGGAGAGAGGCTTTGTAGCTGAAATATCTAGTGAGTTATACACTGAATCTTCATCCAGTTCAAGTGAAGATGAAGAAGAATCAGATGCTAAAGAAGTCTATATGATGGCAATCAATGTATCAAATAACAATTCTGATTCTGAATCTATGTCTGAAGAAGACTAGGTAATTTCAACTTTAATTTTACATCAAATCAATTAAAAATAGATTTTAAATTACTTTGTAAAGATTTGATAAAATCTAAGAAGGAAATAAAACTTCTCAGAGAAATATTAACTGAATTGAACAATCTATCTTCAGAAAATATTACACATAAAGAAGATTTGAAAATTTCAAAGGAACAAACAGTTTCTTTGGAAAACAAATTATTTGAGGCTAAGAAGTTTGAAGAATCTCTTAATGGGAGAAGTATCAGACTGATGGATATTACAAGTACAGTCAATGTCAGATTAAAAGGCAGACTAGGCTTGGGAGCTTCATCTAGTCAACCTCAAATTCTTAAAAATATTTTAACTACTCCTGTAAAATTTAGATCTGCTAAAGTAAAAGAAATATTAGAAATTACAGATAAAGATACTGAAGTTTTGTCAAATAATGGACTAGAGAATAAATCAAAATCAAATCTAAAATAGAATAAAAATTTCCAGAAAAACTATGTTCAACAGAATTCGTCGAACCGAGCTCGACGAATTCAAAGTTATTCGTCGAACGGAGATAGATGAACATTGAACACAGGAAATGAGAATAACTATTCAGTGAATGGTGCTCGATGAAATCACTATTGTTCGTCGAACTTGGCTCGACCAAATCAGAATAAATCGTCGAACTTAAACTTTTCAAACAAAAAATTTACTTCTATTCAAAAGAATAATCAAACTCAAAAGTTGATAAATCCTTTTACTAAGTGGATTATTTCTCCCAAGAGATATCATCCACTTGGATATAAAAATCAACCTGAATATTCTTATATTTCTACTGATTATGACAGAAAATTAGGACCCAAGGTAATCTGGGTCAATGTTGGAACCCTAATTTGGATTTGGGCAAGGAATACTATTAGGATGTTTTTAGATAGACCCAAAATGTTTAGTCATGGTCATAGGATTTTTTCTAAGTCTGCCTCAAAAGAACTCCAGAGAAATCATGAAGAAATCAGTTTTAACAAAGACAGGAATTGAGCTCGACAAACTTCAAGTTGCGTTCGACGATAATCAAACTCAGGTCGACGAAACTCAGACTTCTATCTCTTGAGTTGAGCTCGACAATCTCCGAGCTACGGTCGACGATCGCTGATCTAAACACAGAATCTCAGCTCGATACAAAGTTTATTCAGATCGATGATCTCTGAGCTGAGGTCAACGAATAGCAGACTGAGGTCGACGAAATCTATGCATCAATCAAGCAGAGTTATTTACAGCTAGCAGAAATAATTAAGGCATTTAAATATCTCTCAGACTTAATGCTTTTAGCCGTTCAATAGCAGCAGTTAATGTGATTAATTCCCCAGGCATCTTTCTCTCTCGGGAATGCCTCAGCCATTTCAAGATAGAATTAATTCAAACATTTGAATTACGTCTAGGGGGAATACATACAGTGTTTTGTAAGTTTGTAGAAAATATAACAATAATAGAGAATCTACAAAGGTGGTGTGCGGAAATCTGGTAGGCAAGCCCGCTTCTTTGGCCAAGCAATAATCAGAATGGAGATTCTGAAGAACACAACACAACTTTCTATCATACCGTGTTCTTCTACATCTGATCCAAGCTTTCAAGAGACAAAAATACAAAATCAGTCTAGAAGGCTTGCTGGAGATCAACATTAATCTGAAGGCCTACACCCTTGTTGGGTACATTGGAAAATGTGTACCTGATTTGAAGAAGCCCAACCTAGCTCAATGATATACATTATGTTGTATTTGATGTTGTTTTGAGTTGACATGTGCAGGTAAAGAATTGTTAAAGTTTACAGGAAAAAAATTCTAAGTCCAAGTGTCGACACAAAGGAACATGTGTCGTCACATAGAAGAAAGTTGTCGACACAACACTGGGAAAGTGTGTCGACACAGAAGAAGTAAGTCGACACAGCACTGGGAAATTGTGTCGACACAGAAGAAGTAAGTCGACACAGCACTGGGAAATTGTGTCGACACAGAAGAAGTAAGTCGACACAGCACTGGGAAATTGTGTCGACACTGAAGAAAAACGTCGACCTCGACATTGGGAGAATGTGTCGACACTAAAGAGTATAGTCGATCTCAAGTTTGTCGACATCATCTGAATATGTCGACACAGGAGAAAATAGTCGACACCTGAAGGCCAAGTCAACACTTACTAAAGTTATGATTCTACAACAACTGTGTCGACACACAGGACTTGTGTCGACACACTGCAGAGTCAAAGACCAAGTTATTTTCAGAAGAAGATGTGTCGACACAAAGGCAATTTTGTCGACATCACTGAAGGCAGTGTCGACACCAAAGTTAATTGTGTCGACACAAATAGACAGATGGTCTCGACACTTTCTGACAGACTGTTTCAACACTAAGGCACAGGACTTGTTTGAAGACTTGACAGCTGTGGGTTATCACCAGTTAACTGAAGTTGTCAGATTTGTCAGAAAACGGTTAGAAACCGGATCAGCCGGTTACCATGAAGAATGTCTATAAATAGACAGATTCAGAAGGAGAGAAAAAAAGAACAACACACACAATTAAGAAGATATAGAACTGATCCTTTGAAATACATTGGAGAAGGGTTATATTCTACTCATTTCAAGAAAGTGCTAGGCACTTAAGAAGATCTTCTCCGGGAGATCTAAGAAGACTATCTAAGGATAGATCTAAGAAGAGTTCTAATCAGAATTCAGAAGAATCATTCAAAGTTCTGGACAGAGAGAGATCAAGTCAGAATTTGAAGAAGAAGAAAGAATTCATCAGTGGATTCTCAAGAAGCTATTTGGAATCAACTCAGCTAAGTACATTTTCAAGAAGCTTTGAAGAAGGCTAAGAAACAGTTGATTGCATCAGCTGATTAAGAATTGTCATTGCCTCTTCTCTCTCAACTTGGCAAGACAATTTAAAACAATCTTTTCTATATTTCTGTAGGATCTGTTTATACAGATCTGAGTTGTAAGCCTATGTTATAAAGGCTGAGTGTAGGAGTGTTGAACTCTGAGTGGTAGGGCTGATTGCCTGAGTGTAGGAGAAGGATATTCTCTGAGTTGTAGGCCTTGGGGCAAGGCTGAGGTAGGGCAGTTGTGCCTGAGTTGTAGGAACCAGTTGGGTTCTGAGTTGTAAGATCTATTGATCTGAGATAAGTGGAAGTTTGGCCGAATCTAGCATACTGCTAGATAGGTGAAGGGGGAAAGTGGATGTACCCAGACCTTGGGGAACCACTATAAAACATAGTGCAATCTGTGATGTGTTGTTTTCTGTGATTGCTGTGTTTTTGTATTAGTTAATAAATTGAATTCTGTCTAGAAGTTTTAGAAAAAGAAGCAGGACCTATTCACCCCCCCCCCCCCTCTAGGTGTTTAGGCTGCCTTGAAAGTTAAACTATCAAGTGGTATCAGAGGGAGGTTCCTCAAAAAGGACTTAACAGTCTGAGGTAGATCTGATAGGCAGAATCAAGAATCAAGAAGATGGGTTCTGGAGAGAATCATAAGGAGCTAGGGTCAATGAAATTACCCATATGCAAGAAGGAAATCTTTGGGATCTGGAAAGAAAGAGTCAGATTGTTTATGGAAGCATCTGACCCAAGGATTTACATCACAGTACAGGAAGGCCCCTTCATACCAATGAAGATATCTGTTCTTGATGCAAATATCCAAACACCAAAGACTTATTCTGAAATGACCAAGGATGAAATCATCTTGGCAACCATGGACAAAAGGGCACAGAACATAATTGTCAGTGCCATAGATGATTCAACATTTCAGAATCTGATTCACTGCAAAACATCCAAGGAGATGTGGGACACATTGATTGTCTACATGGAGGGATCAGAAGAAGTAAGGCTGGACAGAAAATCTATGCTAAATCAGGAGTATGAAAGTTTTAGACAAGGAAAATCTGATAGCATAACTGAGTGCTATAAGAAATTCTATAGAATTGTGAATGAGCTAATTTCCTATGGAAGAGTCTTCAGTACCTATGAACTGAATGACAAATTCTTAAGATCCTTATCAAAGGATTGGGATACAAAGATCTGTGCCATAAGAGAAGTGGCAAAATTGGCAGAGATATCTCCTCCAACTCTGTTTGGAAAGTTGCTATCCTATGAAATGCAACTTATGGTAAGGAAGGAGGAGGAAAGAAACTCAAGAGGAGAGCATAGAGAAAAGACTGTGGCATTTAATGCTGAAGCCACCAGAAAGAATAGGAGGAAATCACCATCTCCTCCTAAGGAAGTTGAAGAAGGTAGTTCTGAAAATTCAGATAGGGGTTCAGTCAGCAGTGATTCAGATGCAGACTTTGCTGCATTCACTAGGCAATTTCAAAGGTTCTTGAAAAAGAAGCAATGGAAGTCTAGGCCTTCATCATCACAGCAAGTAGATGACTATTATCAGAAAAGAAGGTCATCCAGGAAAGAGAAAAGCAGGTCAAAGCCCAGCAAAGCCACTACTTCAAAGATTGTCTGCTATTGTTGCAATAGGCCTGGACATGTAGTGGCTGATTGTCCTGACAAAAGGAAGGAATCTTCAGAAAAGAAGAAGACTTATCAGAAAGGCAAGAAGGAGAAATCCTTTGTAGCAAAGAAAGATAAAAGTCTGTCAGACCAGTCAACTTCAGAATCAGGATCTGAAGCTGAAGCATATATTGGATTATATGCTGCATCTGAGGAAGAGGAGTTTATGCAGTTGCTAGACTCCATCAATGAACATCAATGCATGGGTTTGATGACTAGATCAGAAGAGGACCTATGCCAGAATCAGTCTGGTCCTAATGAGGTAAACAGTCCTTCCAGTACATTTGTTTGTAGTACAAGTGAAGAATCAGCTACATCTGCATCAAGTGATGAAGATGCATCTGGATCTGAAGGAGATGTCTATCAATTGATAGACAAGTATGGGGACTTGTTGCAGGCCCTTAAGAAAAGCAAGAACCTGGTTAAATCACAGGCTCAGGAAATTGCTGATCTAAGGGTTACAACAGCTGAGTTAGAAAAAGTCCTTGATCAAAAGTTAGCTGAAATTGCCAAGCTGAAAAATATAACTATTATTCAGATGGGCACAATTAATTATACTAATGATCAAGTAAAGAGTCTGGAGGACAGACTTAGAATTGAAAGGGATTTAGTGGCTAGTTACTCTAAGCCAAAATCTGTCTTACCCTTGATAGATGAATTTGTCACTCAGAAGGGTAAGGCTGGATTAGGATTTAAGGGTAACTCCAGGGCTAGCAGATTCAAAAAGAAAGGCAAAGCCCCTATTCAGCCACTAAACCTTTCAGTCCCCATAAGGTTTGGTAAGAAGAAAGTGCCTTCTAACATATATGATCATGAAGACATTCAGGATCATATCAAGACAAATGTTCTGAAGAACAAGGGTGTTAAGGCAAGCAGGCCTACCTATGGTCATAAGCCCTATGGTTTTAAGAAACCAGCAGGAGAAGTTGCAACAGCACCAGCAATGAACAGAAATGCTTCTGACAAGGATGTATCTAGATCTAGATACAATAAGTTTGAATGTTGGTGCTGTGGCAAGAGGGGTCATTTTGCATTGGACTGCTGGTATAACACAAGTGTTATAAAGAATAAGAGTCTACCTGTTAGAAGAGGTTATGATAACTTTATTAAGGCTAACCTGAACCAAGGACCCAAGACTTACTTGGGTTCTAAGGGTAAGTAATTCTGTATTGCAGGTGAATCCAAGTTACCATGCCCCTATATGGTACTTGGATAGTGGTTGTTCCAGGCACATGACTGGAACAAAGGGGCTGCTGAAGGAGTATTCATCTGTCAAAGATGGACATAAAGTGATCTTTGGTGGATCTGAAAAAGGAGTCATCAAAGGATTTGGTAACATCTCTTCAAACCTAATTACTATCACCCAAGTGGCCTATGTAAAAGGTTTGAAACATAATCTAATAAGCATAAGCCAGCTGAGTGATCTAGGATATGACATTTCATTTGGTAAGGATGGATGTCATATCAAAAGGTCAAGTGATCAAGAGATCATATTGACTGGGTATAGGAAGAGAAATGTGTATTGCCTTAATTTTGAATGTGAGAATAAGGCATCCCCCATTTGTCTTGTAGCTGATGACAATGCTTCTCATTGTGTTAAGTGGCACAAGAGATTGGCTCATCTAAACTACAAGACAATTGGCCAACTCTTTAGTAAAGAACTAGTGAGGAATGGGCCTCAAGTTAAGTGTATAAAGGAAGGGGTATGCTCAGCTTGTCAAAAGGGCAAGCAGACAAAAACCTCATTTCAAAGCCTTGAAAACAAGGATTCTGTGAGGTGCTTATACCTCTTGCATATGGATCTTTTTGGTCCTATGCCAGTTCACAGTCTAGGTAGGAAGGTCTACACACTAGTGGTTGTAGATGACTATTCTAGATTTACATGGGTGTTCTTTCTGAGACAAAAATCTGAAACCCCAAGTGTATTATTTAAGTTTGTAAAGCAAATTCAGAATGAACTGAACAGTACAGTGGTCAAAATCAGAAGTGACCATGGTACTGAGTTTCAATCTGAAAGCATGACAAACTTGTGTATAGACTTTGGGATTTTCCAAGAGTTCTCCTCACCTAGAACACCTCAGCAAAATGGAATTGCTGAAAGAAAGAATAGATCATTAATTGAAGCTGGTAGAACTCTATTGAGTGACACCTCTCTCCCAGAATATTTTTGGGCTGAGGCAGTTAACACTGCTTGTCATGTCATCAATAGGGCTTCTATCACCAAAAGCCACAGAAAGACTCCCTATGAGATTGTGAAAGGCAGAAAACCAAATCTATCCTATTTTAGGATCTTTGGCTGCAAGTGCTATATACTTAACAATGGTAAGTCTTATTTGACTAAGTTTGCTGCCAAATCCCAGGATGGGATATTTGTTGGGTACAGCACAAATAGTAAGGCCTATAGAGTCTTCAACTTAACTACTCAAGTTGTTGAAGAATCTGTGCATATTGTATTTGATGAAACAAGATTAATCAATTGTGAATTGTCTTGTAGATCAAATGACTCAACAGGTATAAGCAAGAAGATGGACAAGCTCTCCATTGCTGAAGCTTCAAAGGAAGAGGGAGCATTGGAAAATGAAGGCTGCTGTCCAGGGGGAGTACAAGAGATAATGGAAGCTGATGAAAACCAAGAGGAGCAGCAGAATGAAGAAGCTGGAGATGCTCAACCTGAAGGGAATCTACCTCCAGCTATAAGATATCTAAGAGATCATCCTACTGATCAGATAATTGGTGATCCAAGACAAGGAGTGCAAACTAGAAGCAGAAATCAAAGCACAGTTTTGCATTCTAGTTTCTTGTCTCAAATGGAACCTAAGAAGTTTGAAGAAGCTATCCAAGACCAGTACTGGATTGATGCTATGCAAGAGGAGCTGAATCAGTTCAGAAGGTGCAAGGTCTGGGAGCTTGTTCCTAAACCAAGAGGCCACAACATAATTGGGACTAAGTGGATCTATAGGAACAAGCTAGATGAAAGTGGAATAATAATAAAGAATAAAGCAAGATTGGTTGCAAAAGGATACAGGCAGGAAGAAGGGATTGACTTTGATCAAACCTTTGCTCCAGTAGCAAGGCTGGAGGCAATCAGAATGTTCCTTGCCTATGCAGCCTACCAAGACTTCAAAGTATACCAGATGGATGTAAAGTCAGCATTTCTGAATGGTGATCTTAAAGAAGAAGTATATGTAGAGCAGCCATCAGGTTTTGTAGATCCTCTTAAACCTGATTCTGTGTACAAGCTTAGGAAAGCTTTGTATGGGTTAAAACAAGCTCCAAGGGCTTGGTATGAAACCCTGTCTACCTTCCTCATTGAGAATAAATTCTCAAGAGGAAAGATAGACAAAACTCTATTCCTTAGGGAATCCAAAGGAAAGATCATCTTAGTCCAGATCTATGTTGATGACATAATCTTTGGATCTACTGAAAACAACCTTTGTAAAAAGTTTGCCAAACTTATGCAAGGAAAGTTTGAGATGAGCAGTATGGGAGAACTTAAGTTCTTCTTGGGACTCCAAGTAAGACAGACTGATGATGGATTGTCCATATCCCAGTCTAAGTTCACCAAGGAATTAATTAAAAAATATGGTATGGAGTCATCCTCCTCCATGAGAACTCCTATGGGCACAAGTATGCCAATATGCAAAGATGAGGCAGGTAAACCTGTTGATGAATCATTGTATAGAGGAATAGTTGGGTCACTACTATATCTCACTGCTAGTAGACCTGACATTATGTATGCAACATGTGTCTGTGCTAGGTACCAAGCCTGCCCTAAAGAATCTCATTATACTGCAGTAAAAAGGATTCTGAGATATCTAAAGGGCACTCCTACTCTAGGTCTTTGGTACCCTAGGAATAGAGATTTTCAACTAACAGGCTATTCAGATGCAGATTTTGCAGGATGTAGAGAGGATAGAAAGAGTACTACAGGTACTTGTCAATTCCTGGGAGGAAGACTAATATCTTGGAGTAGTAAAAAACAGACTAGTGTGGCAATTTCCACAGCTGAGTCAGAGTATATTGCTGCAGGAAGCTGCTGTGCACAGCTATTATGGATGCAGCATCAGCTTAAAGATTATGGTATTCAGGTAAGTAGAACACCCCTTTTATGTGATTCTAAGAGTGCTATTTCTATTGCTAATAATCCAGTTTCTCATAGTAGAACTAAGCATATAGAAATCAAATATCATTTTCTTAGAGAACATGTAGAAAAAGGTGACATCTCATTGGAATTTGTAAAAACAGATTATCAAATAGCAGATGTATTTACTAAGCCTTTAGATGAAACCAAATTCAATAAATTCAAAATTGAATTAGGTATGTTAACCATTGATTAATGTATTAAACAAAATCATTAACAATGCTATTGAAATGGGTTATAAGTAAGAAAAAGTAGTAACAACAATAATCAAGTGTTAAAAAGAACACATTGAAGTTACAGAAATTGGCTAAGTAAGAATGTGTCGACACATTCAGTAATAATGTGTCGACTCAGAGAAACTATGTCGACAAGTCAGAAATATTGTGTCGACACAGAGAATATGTGTCGACACTTAAGAATTTTATTGTCGACTTAACCAGGAATGTAATGTCGACTCAACCAGAATCATGGTGTCGACACTTACAAAATATGTGTCGACACTTGTCCTTAGTGTCGACACAGAATTTCTGTCTTTCTACTATATATCGAAGGTGTCGACATAACCACAAATTGGTGTCGACACATAGTAGACTGAAGAAATGTCGAGTTAATAGAAGCTTGTGTCGACACATTCCGTCTGTGTCGACACATTTAGACTGTCTTTGGCGCCTTTTGAACTTCTTTCAACAGAAGCTATAAATAGGTCAAAAGCTCTTATTGTCGACACGCTTTCAAGGTTTTCGAGATTCAAACCCTGTGTCGACAATCTTTCTTTCTCTCCTCTCACAAGCCTTCTCGACGACTCGATGGCGCCAAGGATTGAAGACAATGTTAATGAAGGGTATGAGTTGGTGCGCCAGGCGTTTGCAGAGGCGCCGCCTGATGTTCAAGGAGTTATCACCCTTCTCTCTGCATCAGGGTTAGAATTCCTTGTCTCAGAACCATCCAAGATCTGGAAGAAGGAGGTGCACGAGTTCTTTATCTCTGCATCAGTCCATTCAACTGGCCTCAAGATTAAGTCTACAGTTCAAGGGAGTAAGATCAAGATTAACCAAAGAAGTATAAGAAAAATCTTCCACATGAAAGTAGTTGAAAATGAAGAGGAAGTTCCTATCTCCAGGACAAGGGAAGCCCTTCACTGGTGTGGACTGGACCAAGGATTGAAGATTGGAGCTGCCTTCAATAGGAAGGGAATGAATCAGCAAGGGAAGTTCTTGTCTGAGATAGTTGGGAAGGTAATCCTCTGCAAGACAGGTGGACATGATAGGATTTCTGCCTATATGTTCAGCCTGATGACCAGGATAGTCTTTACTATTCCTACTGATTGGTCAGGAGTGCTCTTTGACAAGATCAAAGAGGGAATCAAGAAGCCTAACATGGCTAGGATCATGAGCCTGTACTTCAATGGAGTAATTCCTGAAGTGATGCAGCAGCTGCAGGGGAGCAAGATTAACCATATGAGAAGAATGGATATGAGACTATTCACCAGGTGGGATAGGGTGCTGTCAAAGGATGTGCCTGAAGAGAACAGGCCAGACACCCCTGTGCAATCCCCTACACCAAATCAAGAATCTGACCAAGTACAAGAAGGGACACAGCTTGACTCAACTGTGGTCCAGGAAGTATCAACACCTGCACAGATGCAGGGGGAGCAAGTTTCCACTTCTGCTCCAAAGGTATCTACACCTGCTTAGGTATAGGAGGAGCTAATGTATTTTAACTTTAAAAGACATTGCTCTTATTCTTATTACTGCACAGGTTCAGGGGGAGCTAGTGTCCACACCTACACCTGCCACTACAAATATTGAGGTGCAAGTCCAAGAGGTAGCACAGTTAAACATATCTCCAGATTTAACTGCTGCAAAAGTGACCACTCAACTGGAATTTACTATGGAAGAGTTATTCCCAGATGTTGATACAGCTACTGATAGAATAGAAGAGGTTCAAGATGTTGAGCAGCCTCTTGACATAGAGCTAGAACAAGGAGTGGAAAAAGTTCAAGAGATTGAGAAAGTACAAGAAGTAGAGGAGGAGCAAAGAATTGAGGGGGAGCCTCTACATGTTGAAACTGAGCAACATGGCACTGAAGCAGATAGAGTTAACATAGAGAGTACTTCTGAATCTGAGACTGAAGAAGCCAGGTTGGCTAAGAAAAGAAAACTGGTTGTATTTAAAAGAAGAAGCAAGACTTATAGGCAGGCTTTACAGACAATACCTCCACCTCCACCTCCTGAAGTTGATTATAACAAGTTCTTGGTGGATTTACAGGTGAAATTGGATGACCACAGGGTGGCCATTGAGAAATATGTTGATGAAAGAAACAAAACTCTGCAGTTTGACTTAGCCCAAGATATCAAATCTATCCAATTTCAAGTCAACTTGAATAAAACTGAAATGACAGATTGCTTCCATAAGGGTGGCAATGCTGTAGTTTATCTGGCTAAACAACAGCAGGCTATCTCTACAAAGGTGGATGATATTGTTTTGAAGCAAGGTTATGTTCTGGAAAATCAAATAAGAATGAATGACAATTTAACTGAATCTCATAATGAGATCATTCAAGAGGTGAAGAAGATTGTTCCAGGGATGCCTGCATATAAAGCCAAAGAAATGGCAGAGTTTGATAAGAATTTTCAGGCTGCAATTGCATCTGTTAAGACTGCCATCACAACCTCTCAACAGGAAATATCTGAAAAGCTTCAAAGATTAAGACCATTTTTCAAGGAGGGAGTGAATTATTTGGATGGCCAAATAAGATTTCAGAAAGAAGATCTTAGAGATCATGTATCAAGAGAAGCCATAAAGGGGGAGAGGATGCTAATTCATGCAGGCTCTGAGCATGCCAAATGGGTGACCAATAGCATAAGAGCCACATTGGGATATCCACCATTGTGTGATGATAACATGGTGGCTGAGTCAGGATTACAAACAGGACTACTTGAAGGTGACCAACCTGAGGTTGCCCAAGTCATATACCCCCCTCCAGATTTTGATATATTGGATCAGCAAGTGCAATATATGTATAGTCCTTCAAAGGAAGTTGTAAATGTTATCTTTGGAAAGGTTGATAAGCCTGAGGTAAATTTGCAAGATCAGCAAGATGCTCTACTGTCAAAGAAAAGATTTAGAGAGCAGGCTGAGCTGAAGCCAGATTTTGAGCAGTGGAGTCCTACTTCCAGAAATATAATACTCACTGCATGGAAAGCTGTCAAAGATCAAGTTCATGAAAGGGGCAAGTGGTACAATGAGCAGGAATGGCAGAAGTATGAGACAAGACAAGAAGCCATTGTACAATTCAGAAGGAAAGCTAAGCTGGGAAGACTTCCATCTGATGCTATGGAGCCAAGCAAATACTTCCCAAAGCCTTTTCACTATTTTGAAAGGCAAAGGCTCAAGGAAGAAGCTAAGAAGAAAGCTGATCTTAAAGGAAAAAAGATGGCTGAAGAATCAGAAGCTCCTGTGACAGCTAAAATTAAATCTGGCCAAGGGATTGTTATTAGAGAGCCTAATCAATCCTGATAATGTTTAGTTCTTTCATAATGTTTTGTAATGATGTAATGTGATCTGTCAAAGAAAAACCATGTAATCAAACATTACCCATTAATAAACAAAATATTGTTAAATCTGTGATAGATTGTTTTATCCATGATGTTCTTATTATTTTGTTTATAATTAAGTATCCCTGTGTATTGTCATTTATCATCATTTTATACTATTTCTAAATGGTGTATATCATTGGCTATAAGGGTTATGACTTCTCCAAATAGGGGGAGATTGTTGGGTACATTGGAAAATGTGTACCTGATTTGAAGAAGCCCAACCTAGCTCAATGATATACATTATGTTGTATTTGATGTTGTTTTGAGTTGACATGTGCAGGTAAAGAATTGTTAAAGTTTACAGGAAAAAAATTCTAAGTCCAAGTGTCGACACAAAGGAACATGTGTCGTCACATAGAAGAAAGTTGTCGACACAACACTGGGAAAGTGTGTCGACACAGAAGAAGTAAGTCGACACAGCACTGGGAAATTGTGTCGACACAGAAGAAGTAAGTCGACACAGCACTGGGAAATTGTGTCGACACAGAAGAAGTAAGTCGACACAGCACTGGGAAATTGTGTCGACACTGAAGAAAAACGTCGACCTCGACATTGGGAGAATGTGTCGACACTAAAGAGTATAGTCGATCTCAAGTTTGTCGACATCATCTGAATATGTCGACACAGGAGAAAATAGTCGACACCTGAAGGCCAAGTCAACACTTACTAAAGTTATGATTCTACAACAACTGTGTCGACACACAGGACTTGTGTCGACACACTGCAGAGTCAAAGACCAAGTTATTTTCAGAAGAAGATGTGTCGACACAAAGGCAATTTTGTCGACATCACTGAAGGCAGTGTCGACACCAAAGTTAATTGTGTCGACACAAATAGACAGATGGTCTCGACACTTTCTGACAGACTGTTTCAACACTAAGGCACAGGACTTGTTTGAAGACTTGACAGCTGTGGGTTATCACCAGTTAACTGAAGTTGTCAGATTTGTCAGAAAACGGTTAGAAACCGGATCAGCCGGTTACCATGAAGAATGTCTATAAATAGACAGATTCAGAAGGAGAGAAAAAAAGAACAACACACACAATTAAGAAGATATAGAACTGATCCTTTGAAATACATTGGAGAAGGGTTATATTCTACTCATTTCAAGAAAGTGCTAGGCACTTAAGAAGATCTTCTCCGGGAGATCTAAGAAGACTATCTAAGGATAGATCTAAGAAGAGTTCTAATCAGAATTCAGAAGAATCATTCAAAGTTCTGGACAGAGAGAGATCAAGTCAGAATTTGAAGAAGAAGAAAGAATTCATCAGTGGATTCTCAAGAAGCTGTTTGGAATCAACTCAGCTAAGTACATTTTCAAGAAGCTTTGAAGAAGGCTAAGAAACAGTTGATTGCATCAGCTGATTAAGAATTGTCATTGCCTCTTCTCTCTCAACTTGGCAAGACAATTTAAAACAATCTTTTCTATATTTCTGTAGGATCTGTTTATACAGATCTGAGTTGTAAGCCTATGTTATAAAGGCTGAGTGTAGGAGTGTTGAACTCTGAGTGGTAGGGCTGATTGCCTGAGTGTAGGAGAAGGATATTCTCTGAGTTGTAGGCCTTGGGGCAAGGCTGAGGTAGGGCAGTTGTGCCTGAGTTGTAGGAACCAGTTGGGTTCTGAGTTGTAAGATCTATTGATCTGAGATAAGTGGAAGTTTGGCCGAATCTAGCATACTGCTAGATAGGTGAAGGGGGAAAGTGGATGTACCCAGACCTTGGGGAACCACTATAAAACATAGTGCAATCTGTGATGTGTTGTTTTCTGTGATTGCTGTGTTTTTGTATTAGTTAATAAATTGAATTCTGTCTAGAAGTTTTAGAAAAAGAAGCAGGACCTATTCACCCCCCCCCCCCCTCTAGGTGTTTAGGCTGCCTTGAAAGTTAAACTATCAACCCTGAAGCAAAGCTTCCATTTCCTGATCATCTACAAAATCTCAGGGGGAGCTTTGACATCATCAAATCCACTAGTCCTCTCTGAGATCATTGGCAGAGAAGAACACCATAATCTTTCTATTTCCCATCTGTGTATAGGGTTATTACTGTAACGGTCCAGGCCCGCCAACCCGCGGGACCCAGCTGGCACCGCCGGCCCACCAGTAGTCCAGACCCGGGCCCACTACTGGCAGTAAGCCTATCACATTCAAGCCTGCAGGCCGTACACCCCAACCCCTCTCCATTCACAGGCGGGTTGTTGAGGCCGGGGATCGAACCCGAGACCTCCTTGATAAGGAGTTTTCAAACCACTCCTCATCACCAACTGAGCTGGTCTAGACCCCTTAACTTAGATTGGGTTAGGCATGGGGTGGGTTTTAGGGTTATAAGCTAGGTTTGACCCTAGGTAGTGGATTGTAGCCATGTGGGGCCCACCATGGGGCCAGAGTCAAACTAGGTAAAACTAGCCTAAACAAGAACCCTAGCCACACCATGACCCCACCATGATGCCCTAACCCTAAATACAATCTAAGTGGACCCTAAGGTAGGCCATGGGGTCAACCAGTTGACCCATGATGGGTCAAGTCAACACCTTTGACCTAAATAGTGAAAATGGTGCCCTAGCCCAATTCACTGGGTTGGGTCCACCCAAATCAACCCAAATTCATCATGTGGGTCTAAAGTGACCCTATAAACCCTAGGTGAGAGAAAAATAGGGGCAAGCAATAGTAAGTTTGGAAAATTATCTAGGAGAGAGAAAAGAGGAGGAATAGGAGAGAGAAAGTGCCTAGGAGTTATTTTGGGCCACTTGGGCTCATCCCACCAACCCATCATGGGTTGGCTGACCATGCATGGGTATTAGGAGGTGTAGGACCCCCACCATGCAGCCTTGGGTCAAGCCTAAACCCAACCCAAGCCCAATATAGCCTATTCCACTTGTAGAACCAATTCCTCTCTCTCCACTCACCTAACTCAGCCCTAGCCTTGGCAACCCGAACCATTAAGGTTTAGTCAACCCACTTGGACAAGTGGGGCCCACTCCCAAGCAACCTAGCCGGCCAAACCCTCCAACCCGAGCCCTCCTTGGTGAATCCGCCCCCTACCTTGGTGAAATCGCCCTCCCCCTCTTAACTCAGCCCCCAAACCTATCCACACCTTTCATTCCACTCACTCCTACCCCTGAGACAGAGAGAGAAGGCCAGAGACCACCAGCTGCCATGGCTAATAGAGGAGATCGCCGGAGAGTGCATGCAATGGAGAGCCGCCGCCACCCTCAGCCACAGCTGTAACGCCCCCGAATTTTCGATGATTTATTTAAATCCTTTTTCGGCATTACGTTGACGTTTTCCGTCTCGAGCCGTTGTTAGAGTACCTCGTTAGGTGTTCTTAGAGGTTAGCCTGTTTGCGGGTTTCCCCAGCTAGCCGGTGTCTGTTCTGGAGACCCGGTTGAGCCTTTCAGGGAATTCTCGTGTTTTGGCTTCAGGCGAGATTAGCTCGAGTTTTTGTTCGTCGGAAGTCGTTCTCGACTTCGCCGTTGTGTTCGTAGCCCAAGTAATTAGCTACGGTGCGAGTTTGATCGAAATTCGAGAACGTTACGTTCCGCGTCGTTTTGGCGGTCGCTAATTAGCGGGTCGTCATCCTTTTTTTATATAACGTATGGTTGTGTTTCACGTTCGGTCGGGTTAGTGATTTGGACGTGCCGGTGCGTAAATGCGCTCGTGCTCGTGCGTGTCGGCGTTTGTGTTAGTGTGTATGCATATATATGTGTGTTATTAGTATGTATATATATTTATGTGTGTAAGTTTAAGTATATATATTGTATGGGGTAATATAGGTGTATATATATATGTAGATTAGGGGGTGTTTAGTTAATAGGTTTTATTAGTGGGCTATTATTTCATGTAGTTAGTGTGTCATTAGAGTTAGTAAGTTAGTAAAAATATAAGTTATATTATGCAATTAAGTTATATGGCTTAGTGTTAGGATTAATTTCCCCCCTAATAACCGAACCCAGCCCTTTATAAAATTAAAACCGCCGCCCCCCCCCCCCCCTAAAATCAAAAACCGATCCCTCCCCTCCTGTGCGAACCCCGAGCCCGACTAGAGGTGAAACCGGCGACCTAGCCGGCCTCCTTCCGCCGCCCGCCGCCCGCAGCTCCAGCCTCCCCTTCCCGATCCGAGCCCGGATCCGCGTTCCCCTCGCCGAGGCCTACGAGCCTAGGTATTCTTTTCGCCCTTTCCTCCATGATTCCGTGGGATCTCCGTTTTGATTTTGTTTGGATTTCGTTAGTTTTTCTTGCTCATTTTGTTGATTAGATGATAATCTCATAGGTTTTTGGTATTGCGTGAATTGTTGGGAGCTTTCCGGAATTTTTGGGCGTCCGCCATAGCGCCGTTGTGCCGGCGAAATTTTTGGTGATTTAGCGAGGCAAGTGTTTCTCCCCTTTTCGCCGTTTGGCCTATTTGTCTCTCAATTTTCTTGCTAATTACTCTAATTTCATGCTTTTACGCCACGAATTTGAACGTTCCTAACCCTTATCCCCATTGGAAACCGCGTTAAAAATTTAGGCTTTTACCCTCCCGCTAGTAGATTCCCGTTCTAGGACGGCGTCGCGGTAGATGTTTAGCGTAGGTGTGGGTTAGCCTAGAGTTGGGTTTATGTTTAGGTCTAGGTGTATGTTTAGGTTTTTTTTTTGGAATTTTTTCTATTTGCCTTATTGAGGTGTTTAGGTGTGAATTGTGCACGCACGGTCTATGGACGTGCGTCTAGGAATCGTGCGACCCGATGTCGATGCTCGTACGCTAGGCTTAGGATCGAGTGAGTGTACTCACTCGCAGCGGCGTTGCGTAATCGCAACGACTAATCCCTTAGCGTTGATTTCTCCCCGAGTGTTTTGCTCGTGTATCGAGAGTCCATTGTCGGCTGTTACCTTCCGGAGGCCGAATCGTGGGTTGTGGTCAGTAGTGGTGGTGGATGGCTCTTTTAGGGGTTGTGTGGCGTGATGTAGCCTTGACTACACTCTTTACCTTGACCCGAGTAGTTTTCTGGGCAAGTGAGTGATGGGTCTTTTGTGCCTTCACGTGTCAACCCTTGAGCAATTTGTTGACTTGGAATTAGTGGTTGGGCGATTTGGAACGCCTTCAACCTGATTTCAAGTTTCTTGTTTTTTGCTACTGCCGCCTCTCACAGTTTAGGATGTTAGGCGTTTCTTCCGTAGGTGTTGCAGCATTTTTTGGCATCATGGCCATGTTGACTCTGCAGGTTTTTAGGCAGAGTAGTTGCTGTTTACCCGCACTTGGTGCAGGTTTGCTTTTCGCCCTTCCTAGGGCATTGTTGTTTTTACTCTAGTTGTACTCCATTTACTTCACTTTACCTGTTTTTACCTTACCTTTCTTTTTAGCACTTGCATTCCTTTTTCCTTGCTCTGAGGTGTTCTACTTTTCTGAATGCCTCAGGTTCCGGACAGTAGCCAGTAGGTGGCTTGCTGTGGTGCTGTTGGAGGTTTCTTTTCTGTTGGCTGTTGAGACTCTCTTGAGTCATAGTGAGGTAGTTTTACTGTTTTCTTACAGACATGTGTACTTGCCAGTGGGTTAGTGTCGTATGTGACGCCCCTGGTAGTTTTTACCTTTGCACTAGATATGTTTACTTTTACTGCTATCCTGTTTTTGGGGACTTAGTTACTTGCTCTGGGAAGTTTTATGCTAGGTTGCTAGTTACTTTAAAAACTATAAAAGTAAAAACTATATTATGTATATAAAGCATGATCAGCATGATTTTAAAAAAAAAGAACTCACTTAACGTACTTTCTTGATTACGTATAACAAATGATTTTCCTATATATGTATAAATTAAAACTAGAAGTTTTGGTTCAGCGTAAGGGTCCTGCGGGATCACTTATGCGCTCATTTAGGATGTTGGCATAAATGAAGTAATTTCCGCTACGTATAAAAATCTATTTTGAAACCGTGGACTCTTTGGTCCACTGGGCCGAGGGATACGGCCCATAAATAAATCAAGTTTTTTATAATCAATAAAGTCATGATTTGAAGGGATTTGGAGTGTCGCCTGAACGTCGGCAGTTATCCCCTGCTCGACGTGGCATCACAGCGCGTAGATTTTCTCTTACTCTGATTTAATAAATAGTGAGAAAAAATGCGGGTTGTGACAGTTGGTATCAGAGGGAGGTTGCTTGACAATTGGTCGGGCAACCTTCCTTTGTTTGTGTTAGATGTTTAGAGTCATATCATACACACACCGACATGTCATCGGCACGTTTTGGCTGAAGCACGAACACTGCACTACACTCATAAGCATAACATGAAGTATACGGGGCATATTATGTATTTTACGATACATAATATATGGTTGTATATGGATCCACCATAGGGGCAACATGCGAGGGTTATGTATTATGGGGTGCATAACCTCACCGCATGGATGCGACTAGCACGTTTTCTTTGTTTGTTGCATGAGAATGTTATGTATTATGGGATGCATAACATTTTCATGTGTACTCCGCCATGGCATGCACTAGGGCCTTTTTAGAATGCATAGCATAACCATGCATAGCATAACATCGCATAAGCACAACGCGCCAAGCTAAAGACGTGCAGGATGACATGTGTACACACATAATTTTTTTTGAGTCAGAATAATATAAATTCATGCATTCCCGATCTAGGCACAAGAGTTAGTGTGATGGTGGTGAACCATCTTAGGCTAAGCTTATCATTTCCTTTGTAAATAAATAAAATAAAATCCCAGAGCAAATATAGCAGTAGAAGATCATATTTATGTACATATTGTCTGTACGTGTCTGTTGTTCGTTCTAGTAGTTAAAGTGCGTTCTAATAATTGTGATGTTTGTTTCTTTTAGGATGGCGCCGAAGAGGATGGTAACGAGGTCGACTCCCCAGTCTGAGGGTGAGTCCTCTGGTGCTCAAAGTGATGCAATGGTGGAGAGTCTGAGGCAGAGCAACGAGGCCTTATCAAGGCAGGTGGTGGAGTTGCGGGCCCAGATGCAGTCCTTTTTATCCGGAGCGGTGGGTCAGACTCCGGGAGTTCAGGACCCCGCCGAGGGTACAGCTGTTCTAGCCCCTCCTGCCCCTCCTGCTCCTCTCGTGCCTCCAGTGGTGGTGCCCCCCGGGATGGCGTTCATCTCCCAGTTTCAGCGGCTGCGACCTCCTACCTACGATGGTAAGGCGGACTTTATGGTACTGGATGACTGGATGATCACCATGGAGGAGATGTTTCATTACTCCGGGGTGACTGAGGACCAGAAGGTGATGTTAGCCGCCTATCAGCTGAAGGGGCTAGCGAAGAGCTGGTGGATGCGAGAGAAGGAAGGCATGGTGGGAGGATGTACTTGGGCATCCTTCAAAGAGATCCTGATGAGGAAGTTTCTACCGTCAGTAGAGTGAGACAGGCTGATGAATGACTTTATTCATCTGAAGCAGAGGCAGCTCTCCGTCAGCGATTACGAGATTGAGTTTAGCAAACTCAGTCGCTTTGGTCCTAGCTTGGTGAGCTCCGAGGAGGACAGGGTGAAGCGGTTTCTTGGTGGCCTGAGGAGCGACGTTCAGCAGCTAGCGGTCGCCCACGGAGCGGTGACTTATGCAGGGGCAGTTGAGGCCGCTTTGAAGGTAGAGGCTATCGAGAACGCGAAGCAGCGCGGACAGCAGGCGAGAAGCGAGAAGAGGAGGTCAGTTGAGGAAAAGGGTCCCCAGGTTCTTGGTGCTGCTTCTGAGAAGAAGAGCAAGGTAGTGTGCAGTTTCTGTGGCCATCCGGGCCACCCAGCTGAGAGGTGCTTCAAGAGGGCAAGGGTCCAGAAGAGGGAGCATGTGCATGCCATCCAGGGTGCTCCTAGGAGGGATGTTCCTTGTCCTGTCTGCAAGCGACCCGGTCACGATGCTGCTCAGTGCTGGTCCAAGGATCGTGTTTGCTACCAGTGTGGCCAGAAGGGCCATATTAAGTCGAGGTGCCCTCAGGTTCAGTCCGCTCTGCATGCCGTTCCGCTTCAGGCTTTACCTCCGCCTCAGCCGGTGGACAAGGGTAAAGGGAAGCTGAATGTGGTATCTTCAGCGGAGGCTGAGACTTCGACGCAGGTCATTTCAGGTAAACCCCCCCTCGCTTGACTTTCTCTTTTGTAGCAGTTTTAGTGTTGCTATTGTTTTGTTAATTGCTTGTGCGTTTAATATTTTGTTTGTGTATAGGGAAATTTAAGGTAAGGAACCGCTGGGCCCGCGTTCTGTTTGACTCAGGTGCTACCCACTCCTTCGTGGCTAGGGCCTTTGTCGAGCGGTGCCAGTGGGTTCTTGATCGTGTTGGTGGTGCCTTTTGCGTCAAGTTCCCCTCGGGTGAATCCGTGATATCAGATCAGGGCATTCTGGACTGCCCTATTTTGTTGGGGGATTATCTGGCCAAGGCTGATCTGAAAGTGTTGGACTTAGAGGATTTCGATGTCATCCTGGGTATGGACTGGTTGTCCCGATATGATGCAGTGATCCAGTGCAGGGGAAAGCGCTTGGACTTCAGGAAGGACAGCGGTCAGCCTGGGAGTGTTTTCGGTGATTCGCGTCGGGACTCTCCGGCGATTTCTGCGGTATGTGCTCAGAGGGTTTTTCCTGCTAGCTGTTTTGCTTGTTTAGTCTCAGTGTTGGGGACTGTTAGCAGTGTGCCGCTTTTGGATGAGATTCCGGTTGCGCGAGAGTTTCCTGACGTGTTTCCTAGCGATCTTCCCGGTCTTCCTCCAGACAGGGATGTGGAGTTCGTGATTGATTTGGAGCCTGGTACGCGTCCGATTGCCAAGGCGCCGTATCGGATGGCCCCGCGAGAGCTGGAGGAGCTTCGTACTCAGCTTGATGAGTTATTGGAGAAGGGCTTCATAAGGCAAAGCTCGTCGCCCTGGGGTGCTCCGGTTCTCTTTGTAAAGAAGAAAGATGGTTCGATGCGCCTTTGTATCGACTATAGAGAGTTGAACAAAGTCACCATCAAGAACAGGTATCCACTGCCCAGAATCGACGACTTATTTGATCAGTTGCGTGGCAGTTCTGTATTTTCGAAGATAGACCTCCGTTCGGGTTACCATCAGCTTAGGATCCGAGAGTCGGATGTTCCACGGACGGCTTTCCGATCGAGGCATGGTCATTTCGAGTTCCTGGTCATGTCTTTTGGGCTGACCAATGCGCCTTCAGCATTTATGGACATGATGAACCGGGTGTTCAAGGACTTTCTGGACAAGTTTGTCGTTGTGTTCATTGACGACGTTCTGATTTATTCTCGGAATGCGGCGGAGCATGATCAGCATTTGCGGTTGGTGTTATCCGCCTTGAGGGATCATCAGTTGTATGCCAAGCTGAGCAAATGCGAGTTCTGGTTGCCTCAGGTTTCCTTCCTGGGTCATGTGGTGAACAAAGATGGTATTTCAGTGGACCCGGAGAAGATCTCAGCAGTGATGGATTGGAGTAGGCCGAGCACACCCAAGGAGATCAGGAGCTTCTTGGGGTTGGCCGGCTATTATAGGAGGTTCGTCGAGGGCTTTTCTACCTTGGCAATGCCCTTGACAAAGCTGACGCAGAAGCATGCGGCGTTCGTTTGGAGTGATAAGTGCGAGGAGGCCTTTCTGGAGCTAAAGAGCAGGTTATGTTCTGCCCCTGTGTTGACCTTACCGGCGGAGGGACAGGACTATGACGTTTATGTGGATGCCTCACATGTTGGGCTCGGTGGCGTGTTGATGCAGGAGGGGAAGGTGATCGCATATGGGTCTCGTCAGTTGAAGATTCATGAGCGGAACTATCCTACGCACGACCTCGAGTTCGCAGCGGTGATTTTCGCCTTGAAGCTGTGGAGACACTTACTTTATGGGGCCCAGTGCAGGATCTTTACCGATCATAAGAGCCTGAAGTACGTGTTCACACAGAAGGAGCTGAATTTGCGCCAGCGGCGGTGGCTTGAGTATGTGGCTGATTATGATGTTGAGATTCAGTACCATCCGGGCAAGGCCAATGTGGTGGCCGACGCCTTGAGCCGGAAGACGGGGAAAGTCTTCAATCTCACCGCGGATCGTTTAGTGGAGGAGTTTCTATTGATGGATATCACCGCAGGACGTTGTGAGTTGCAGAGCAGTTTGGTAGTGGCAGAGCCATCATGGATTTCTCTCACCAGATTGCACCAGAGAGAGGATCCGGATTTGTTGCACTTGTACCTCAGAGCTGAGAGGGGAGAGTTGCCAGATTTCTCCATCGACGAGGCGGGTACTTTGAAGTACCGCGGCAGGTTTTGCATCCCCGCAGTTGGAGACATCAGAGTATTGATTTGCAAAGAGGCTCACGGATCCAGTGTTTCCTACCACCCGGGATCTACGAAGATGTACCATGATCTGAAGCAGATCGCCTGGTGGTATGGGATGAAGGGTGATATAGCTCGTTTTGTCTCGGAGTGTTACACTTGCAGGCGGGTGAAGGCCGACCATGGGAGGCCTGGTGGCAAATTGGCACCTTTGGAGATCCCGACTTGGAAGTGGGAAAGCATCTCAATGGATTTCATCACAGGCTTACCGAGATCTCCGAGAGGGTTTGATTCTGTTTGGGTGATCGTGGACCGATTGACGAAGTGTGCGCACTTCGTACCATATAAGATCGATTACTCGATGAAGAAGATTGCTGAGTTGTACTTGGATGAGGTCGTCAGATTGCACGGCGTTCCAGTTAGCATCGTTTCAGATCGAGACTCTCGGTTTACATCTCGTTTCTGGAGGAGTTTGCAGGAGGGTTTGGGCACTGATTTGAGGTATTCCACAGCTTACCATCCGCAGACCAACGGGCAGACCGAGCGTGTGAATCAGATTGTGGAGGATATGATCCGGTGCTATATTCTCGATCATGGAGGTGCTTGGGATGAGCGTTTACGGCTCATGGAATTTGCCTACAACAACAGCTACCAAGAGAGTCTACAGATGGCTCCCTTCGAGGCGTTGTATGGGAGGCGCTGCAGAACCCCTTTGTTTTGGGCCGAGGCCGGTGAGAGGCCTGTTTTGGGTCCTGATGCACTCGAAGAAATGGAGGTTTCCGTGAAGCTCATTCGGGAGAAGCTTCGAGTTGCCCAGGAGAGGTATGAGAAGAACGCCAATCGGCGTAGGTCCGATTTAGAGTTTTCAGTGGATGATTTGGTCTTCTTGAAGGTATCTCCGAGGGTAGGAGTGAAGAGGTTCGGCAAGAATCGGAAGTTGGATCCGAGATTTGTGGGCCCGTTCAGGATTTTGGAGCGTATTGGTGTGGCTGCTTATAGGCTGGATCTGCCAGCTAGCTTCCCGGGGGTTCATAATGTCTTTCATGTGAGCTAGTTGCGGAAGTGCGTGCGGAGCAGTGGGCAAGTCTTGGACGCTGTGCCCCAGTTGGAGCCCAATCTCTCGTATGTCGAGGTGCCAGTCCGCATTTTGGAAGCTCAAGCTTGAGTGTTGCGGACGAAGTCTATTCCTATGGTGAAGGTTCTTTGGAGGAACCAGGATTTGGAGAGCGCGACTTGGGAGCTAGAGTCGGCTATGAGGGAGGCTCACCCTCATTTGTTCCCCTGAGTTTTCGGGTACGTTCCCTTTCTAGTAGTTTGTTTCTTTCCTTCTGTTGTAGGAGTAGTTCTCGCAAAGTTTCGGGTCGAAACTTTTTGTTAGGGGGAGTGACTGTAACGCCCCCGAATTTTCGATGATTTATTTAAATCCTTTTTCGGCATTACGTTGACGTTTTCCGTCTCGAGCCGTTGTTAGAGTACCTCGTTAGGTGTTCTTAGAGGTTAGCCTGTTTGCGGGTTTCCCCAGCTAGCCGGTGTCTGTTCTGGAGACCCGGTTGAGCCTTTCAGGGAATTCTCGTGTTTTGGCTTCGGGCGAGATTAGCTCGAGTTTTTGTTCGTCGGAAGTCGTTCTCGACTTCGCCGTTGTGTTCGTAGCCCAAGTAATTAGCTACGGTGCGAGTTTGATCGAAATTCGAGAACGTTACGTTCCGCGTCGTTTTGGCGGTCGCTAATTAGCGGGTCGTCATCCTTTTTTTATATAACGTATGGTTGTGTTTCACGTTCGGTCGGGTTAGTGATTTGGACGTGCCGGTGCGTAAATGCGCTCGTGCTCGTGCGTGTCGGCGTTTGTGTTAGTGTGTATGCATATATATGTGTGTTATTAGTATGTATATATATTTATGTGTGTAAGTTTAAGTATATATATTGTATGGGGTAATATAGGTGTATATATATATGTAGATTAGGGGGTGTTTAGTTAATAGGTTTTATTAGTGGGCTATTATTTCATGTAGTTAGTGTGTCATTAGAGTTAGTAAGTTAGTAAAAATATAAGTTATATTATGCAATTAAGTTATATGGCTTAGTGTTAGGATTAATTTCCCCCCTAATAACCGAACCCAGCCCTTTATAAAATTAAAACCGCCGGCCCCCCCCCTAAAATCAAAAACCGATCCCTCCCCTCCTGTGCGAACCCCGAGCCCGACTAGAGGTGAAACCGGCGACCTAGCCGGCCTCCTTCCGCCGCCCGCCGCCCGCAGCTCCGGCCTCCCCTTCCCGATCCGAGCCCGGATCCACGTTCCCCTCGCCGAGGCCTACGAGCCTAGGTATTCTTTTCGCCCTTTCCTCCATGATTCCGTGGGATCTCCGTTTTGATTTTGTTTGGATTTCGTTAGTTTTTCTTGCTCATTTTGTTGATTAGATGATAATCTCATAGGTTTTTGGTATTGCGTGAATTGTTGGGAGCTTTCCGGAATTTTTGGGCGTCCGCCATAGCGCCGTTGTGCCGGCGAAATTTTTGGTGATTTAGCGAGGCAAGTGTTTCTCCCCTTTTCGCCGTTTGGCCTATTTGTCTCTCAATTTTCTTGCTAATTACTCTAATTTCATGCTTTTACGCCACGAATTTGAACGTTCCTAACCCTTATCCCCATTGGAAACCGCGTTAAAAATTTAGGCTTTTACCCTCCCGCTAGTAGATTCCCGTTCTAGGACGGCGTCGCGGTAGATGTTTAGCGTAGGTGTGGGTTAGCCTAGAGTTGGGTTTATGTTTAGGTCTAGGTGTATGTTTAGGTTTTTTTTTTGGAATTTTTTCTATTTGCCTTATTGAGGTGTTTAGGTGTGAATTGTGCACGCACGGTCTATGGACGTGCGTCTAGGAATCGTGCGACCCGATGTCGATGCTCGTACGCTAGGCTTAGGATCGAGTGAGTGTACTCACTCGCAGCGGCGTTGCGTAATCGCAACGACTAATCCCTTAGCGTTGATTTCTCCCCGAGTGTTTTGCTCGTGTATCGAGAGTCCATTGTCGGCTGTTACCTTCCGGAGGCCGAATCGTGGGTTGTGGTCAGTAGTGGTGGTGGATGGCTCTTTTAGGGGTTGTGTGGCATGATGTAGCCTTGACTACACTCTTTACCTTGACCCGAGTAGTTTTCTGGGCAAGTGAGTGATGGGTCTTTTGTGCCTTCACGTGTCAACCCTTGAGCAATTTGTTGACTTGGAATTAGTGGTTGGGCGATTTGGAACGCCTTCAACCTGATTTCAAGTTTCTTGTTTTTTGCTACTGCCGCCTCTCACAGTTTAGGATGTTAGGCGTTTCTTCCGTAGGTGTTGCAGCATTTTTTGGCATCATGGCCATGTTGACTCTGCAGGTTTTTAGGCAGAGTAGTTGCTGTTTACCCGCACTTGGTGCAGGTTTGCTTTTCGCCCTTCCTAGGGCATTGTTGTTTTTACTCTAGTTGTACTCCATTTACTTCACTTTACCTGTTTTTACCTTACCTTTCTTTTTAGCACTTGCATTCCTTTTTCCTTGCTCTGAGGTGTTCTACTTTTCTGAATGCCTCAGGTTCCGGACAGTAGCCAGTAGGTGGCTTGCTGTGGTGCTGTTGGAGGTTTCTTTTCTGTTGGCTGTTGAGACTCTCTTGAGTCATAGTGAGGTAGTTTTACTGTTTTCTTACAGACATGTGTACTTGCCAGTGGGTTAGTGTCGTATGTGACGCCCCTGGTAGTTTTTACCTTTGCACTAGATATGTTTACTTTTACTGCTATCCTGTTTTTGGGGACTTAGTTACTTGCTCTGGGAAGTTTTATGCTAGGTTGCTAGTTACTTTAAAAACTATAAAAGTAAAAACTATATTATGTATATAAAGCATGATCAGCATGATTTTAAAAAAAAAGAACTCACTTAACGTACTTTCTTGATTACGTATAACAAATGATTTTCCTATATATGTATAAATTAAAACTAGAAGTTTTGGTTCAGCGTAAGGGTCCTGCGGGATCACTTATGCGCTCATTTAGGATGTTGGCATAAATGAAGTAATTTCCGCTACGTATAAAAATCTATTTTGAAACCGTGGACTCTTTGGTCCACTGGGCCGAGGGATACGGCCCATAAATAAATCAAGTTTTTTATAATCAATAAAGTCATGATTTGAAGGGATTTGGAGTGTCGCCTGAACGTCGGCAGTTATCCCCTGCTCGACGTGGCATCACAGCGCGTAGATTTTCTCTTACTCTGATTTAATAAATAGTGAGAAAAAATGCGGGTTGTGACAACAGCTGCCATTAAGGGTCCGTATCCCTTCCTCTCTTACTGTACTAGTTTCCTAGATCAACTAGGTTAGAGGTCGAGCTCAAACGAGCTCGACAGTAGGCCTCTAAAGCTTGGAAAAAGCTTCAAAAATGGCGGTTTCATGACTCTCGGCTTGGTTGCGCTGCCGCCGTCCGCCGCTCTCCGCTGCCCAGCCGTCGGCCAGCTCAAGCCCCGACCACCGTGAGGCCGGGGGAGCACTTGGCCGGAGGTCCCGCCGCCGGTGATGGCCGGGAACGGCCCCGCAAAACCCGCCTGTGTCGGGTGGCCTGCATGCAGTGCATGGAGAAGAAGACCCAGCCGCCGTTAGATGTTCTTTAAGATTCGTGCAGCTATTTAAATTAAATCCTGTATTATTATCATATGAACAGTATATCAATCTGTCACACTTTTACTGTGACTTTGCATGTTGTTTATGAGGTACTTAGAGGCCCCACCTTTGGATGGACCCTGAATGAAACATTTAGGTAGATGAGTTAACTTTAAAATGCCATAGAAATCATAGATTTTGGACCAGTAGGCTGCCCTGTAGGGCTGTTTTGCTAGGACTTCCCCCTAACTAGGGCAGAAACTAAAACGGATGCCCTGCTCAAACCCTAAGTCCAAATGGACTGAGATTTTGGGCATATGGCTTATTTAGTCAAATCTATGTCCTCCCCAAAAATCAGAATTTTTGGGGAACATTTTGCTATAGTTTTTACAAAAATACCCAAAAGTAAATAAATGTGATTTTTGGAGTTCTCCAACTCCAAATGACCCCAACTTTTGGTGGCACCCTCTCATGGGTATTTTAGACCCATGGTTAAAATTTGGGCTAAATTGACTCACTTCATGATGAGGAATCGCACTTGCAAGTTTGTAAAAATAGGCTTAAGCTTGGGCTGCAAATAGCAATTTGGCAGAATTTTAAATGGCTGCCCAAGCCAAACCAGAAGTCCCCTTGACCTGAGATTTTGGTCAGAGGTATAATTAGGGCACATTTAGGCCCTGCCCAAAAATGGGCTTGATTGGAAAATGAAATATGAGGAAATTACCAAAATACCCCTAGGGCTTAACTAGGTGATTCTTGGAGTTAGCTAACTCCAAATGGCCCCAAATTATGGTGGCTCATCCTTAGGGGCATCATTGGTGCCTGGTAGAAATTTCAGAGCAATTGGACCCCTGCATGATGGGTTAATCCATGTACATGTGTTGGCTAATTTAGGCCTTGGTGTGCAATTAGCAAGAAATTGTATATTATGTATTTAGCCTAGCTGAGGCACCCAAAAACCATGCAATAAATTTCAGTGATTCATTAAGGCATGTTTCACCCCTAGAATTATTTTTGGGACTTTTGGAATCAAAAATACCACTTATTGGAATTTTTCAAATTATAGGCCTTTTTGGAAAATAAATGGGAAAAATAGAATGTGGCTATAGAAAACTTTCAAATTCAGCCAAGTCAAAGTATGGTGTCTTATTTGACTTAGGAAAATTTTATACCTCTGTTTGAGAACTACTGGAGCAAATATCTTGAAATTACTATTTTACCCTTTTCTTACTTATTTATGAGTTGGTGGAATTACATGTTGGAAAATTGTAGAAATATTTCTATAGTTGTATAATAGTAATATTAATATTGTAGAATTGTTTCAGAATTTTTGTACACACTGATAATTATTAAGGTAGGAAAATGGCATTTTGGTAAATAATTAAGAATGGAAATTTATAGGCTATTACACTATAGAAGTTAATGAAACTCTGCCATAAGTCATGAATTAATGTTACAATTGCTCAGTAATTTTCCTGGAATTTTGATTTATGTATCTCTCCTACTTCATTTGGAAAATGGCATTTATGTAGAAACTTTATTAACTATGGGATAAATAGACATATTAAAAGGAAAATTATGAATTCTTGTAGACTGTAATATTTTACCCATATGCAACTCAGGAAAATTCCCATAGGTCAGAAGATTTTAATAGATGATACTTCATGTGTAAAATGACCTAGGGAATAATTTTAAAGGATTTAATTGAAGGCCTTAATAACCTAGGAAAATCATGAAAATCCACGTATTCATTTTAGAAGTCCATACCACCCTAGGATAAATATTCGGAGTCAGTTGGACCAAGAATCTAGAAGTTCGATTTCAGGGTGGTGTTAGGTTTTGGGGTGCGCATAGGAAGAGTAGGCTGGACTACAGGCCGCCAAGAGATGAATCAACAACTGAGTTAGAGTTTAAGTTCGGAAGTATAACACTGGGTGGCAGATGCATTCTAGAGACGAGGGTAATAGTGCAACATTAGTCATGCCTAGGTAGAGTTGACGGAAGACCGTCACTCCTTAACCCATACCTTAAATCACTAGGTCACTCTATGTAACAGGAGAGAGAAAAGGGAGTTCGGGGTAGGCAACAACTAAACTAAATATCCTTGAGAAAGGGAGCTTTGGGATTCAGCCCATCGTAGCTCCTAGTGCCCCTGAGAGCCCTTCACCGGGAATACCTTGGGCAGTCCTGGGATTAACCTTAAGATTCTAAGTATGATAAACTGTAGACAAGAGTAGTCTATTAGGTTAGGTGAACTGGACATGTGCTCACTCGTGCCGGGTTGGAGGGACTTGGAGTCTTGGACTACTTGCTCACCCGTGCAGAGTTGGAGAAAGGGATTGGTTTATATACACTCACCCAGGAAGGGTTGGAGTTTTTGTAGCACATACTCACCCATGACGGGTTGGAGAGATTTGGGGACTGGATAGTCCATCGAGCTGGAGGCTCAATACACTATACTTGCATGTGCATATACTAGTGGCGGGCCATGCGGTACTGGCCGGTCGTCACACCGACGGCAGTACGGTGGACCAGGCGGGTGCGAGGGTTAGATGGGCCAGTAGGTTGTTTTCACTGGAGTCTGGAGGACTTTTCCTAATAACGCGCACCCGGCCCAACAAGACTGACAGGTAGTCAGCAAAGTGGTACGCAGAGACTCTACAGTGCACTGGCGGTGTACAGAGGTGTACAAGAGAGGTCTAGGCCTGGTAGTGTGTATACCCGCCTAGAAGGCGGAGACGCCCGCTCCGTTGCTGTCGTAGCCACAACGGTAGTACCTGAGAGTGATGCTAGCTCTCGAAAAGTGGGAACTAAAGGTCTGTGATCACGGAGTCGTGTGTGTGTGTTGCACTGCATGTTCATATCATACCCACCATATAGATGCATAACATTAACCTTCATAACAACTTAAGTCACCTAATGTATAAGTGGTATGGGACGCTTATACATTAGGACCTGCTATACGAACCCTTAGCCTATAAGCCTGAGTGGGCATGTTTATAGGTTAAGGTTATTTTTCCTTTATATATATGCTTGTGACTCTGACACCCCATTGTATAAATGGTACGGGACATTCTATACAATGGGAGACTTGCAAAAGATCCCTTGCTTATGCGTACCCGCATAAGTAGAGGTTACATTTCATTATTTTCTTGATTATATACCCTGTTAGATTCCTGTCACCTGCTCTCTTTTGCCACCCATTGTTGTCCTCCGCTTCGTCCTCCCGCACGGTGCCTAGGAGTTGCAGGAGGAGGTGCTGAGGATACGACTTAGTCTGTTTGACTAATGGTCGTTGACCTTACTATTTTAGGAGCTCGAGGAGGTGGACCAGCACGTCGAGGAGGCAGGGCTTGAGGAGCAGGTACCGGCTACTACTACTGGAGCACATGTTCAGGTGCGATGATTTGAGATGATAGATTCCGCTGCTGTATGTGAGAGTGAGAGTGATCATGATGTACTGGGCATAAGCCCTATTTACTTATATTTGTTGTACTCATTGCGGACTGATGTTTCATTCTCTTTTGATATATAAATGTGCTGTGGCTGTGGACTTTTACTGCGTTTACTCTGATATTATGTTTTATTCTCATATTGGCCGACAAGATATGATCGTACTAGCCGGCAGAATCGGCGTCTTGCGGTGACGACTAGCTCGTGCGTTAGTGTCACCGTAAGGCGGCGGTTCTGGGCATAAGATCCGGGTTGCCTCGGACTTGAGGAACAGGATCTTACAAACTGGTATCAGAGGAACACACGATCATATGAGAATACAGTCCACCACACTGGAACACCCCGCGCGAGCATTAGTTTGCGGACAAACTATGCAGTGGAAGCAATGGTGTGCCCATGTGTAAAAGCCACATAAAACAGTCCATTAAACAATGAGTTAGGCCAATTTTGACATTATCTTACCTTTATGCAGCCTCCACAGGATACGGTTCCTCCCCCTCCGGCTGCTATTCTGTTCATGCAGACAGAGATGGGACAAACGCTGACGGCGATCCTGGACGCATTCAGAGATCAGCAAGCCCCGGTACAGCTACCCAACCCAGGGTCGAACTGGCTGAGTGCGTTTAAGAGTCTGTCTCCGCCATTGTATCGCGGGACAGAAGATGCTGTGAAGACAGAGGAGTGGTTGGAGACCATCCAGGAGCTGCTAGCTGGCATCAGCTGCCCCGTCAGACAGGCAGTTCCTCTTGCCACCTCGGCACTAGATACTCATGCAAAGAGGTGGTGGAAGACGGTGCGAGACTCTACATTCGCCGACAGGGAGCTGATGGACATATCTTGGGAGGAGTTCAGTGACGTATTCTTAGAGCACTTTGTGTCCTCCACAGACCGAGATGCTTTGGAGGCGAGGTTTCTGAACCTCCAGCAGGGGAGCCGATCAGTCATCGAGTACCAGAGAGAATTCTCCCACCTGGCTAGGTTTGCAGGCTTCCATGACTGGGACGACCAGAAGTATGCGAAGAGATTCTATCACGGACTCCGCGATTCTTTGAGGCAGCCCTTGCTGTTCATTTCTCACGGTACCATGGCGCAGATCATCGAGATGGCAAAGAAGCTGGAGGCTGACAAGCTGATGGTGCAAGGCAGAGGGAAGAGATCGCTGGATGGGCAGTCTTTTGGGGAAAGCAGCAGATCATCTCAAAGAGGCAAGACTATTAGATACAGGAGAGGTGGGGGACGTCGTCGTCCCAACTACAGGCAGGATCAGGGGCCCCCTCCACCATTGGTTCCCCCACCTATACAGATTCCCGGACCGATGAGACAGGATGATCGAGGTCAGAGGCAGATCACCTGCTTTGGTTGCGGCCAACCAGGGCACATCAGGACGCAGTGCCCGCTTCAGGTCCACCCTCTTCCTCCTCCTCCACCTCCAGTGGCCCCTCCAGTTCACCAAGGCCGAGGACGGGGACGAGGCCGAGGCCGAGGCCGAGGATATCACGGCCGAGGCCGAGACCGGGTGCAGGTATACGCGCTGGACCTCACGGAGTAGAGGGACCCAGAGGAGGTGATTACAGGTACTTAAAATTTTGTAGGGTTAATAAATTTTAAATTTTAAGAGTACCTTAGACATTAAAAGTAATACTATTCTTTGAACTCAAACAAACCCAGGCATAGTAATGATTAGCGGCAAGCCCGCTCACACCCTCTTCGACACGGGTGCGTCACACTCCTTCGTGTCGGACTCGTTTATTGAAGGATTAGAAGGAGTGGAGAAGTTTTCCGGTTTGGAAAAGAGAGTGCGACTCCCTGATGGTACGAAACTTCGAACCACAGACTGCTGCAATATGGATGTCGAGATAGGAGGCAAAGCGTTCGAAGCTCCGGCAACAGTTTTGAGACTACCGGATTTTGATCTGATCCTAGGCATGAACTGGCTTCATTGGAACTACGCGTAGATAGATTGCCCCTCGAAGAGGATCACACTCAGACACGGAGACTCCTACGTCACCATTGAAGGTATCTGTTCCATCCCCCACCTTTCTTTATCTTCAGTACAGGCTGTCAAGGCCTATGAACAGGGGGAAGAGGTATATCTCATTTGCTTCGAGATGGCAGTAGTAGAGAGTTCCCTAGCCGATATTCCAGTGGAACGAGATTATGCTGATGTCTTTCCGGAAAAGTTACCTTGACTACCACCATCACGAGACTTGGACTTCAGGATTCAGTTGGTGCCAGGGGCGAGACCAGTGTCCCGGGCTCCCTACAGGATGGCACCTAGAGAATTGGCAGAATTCAGGACACAGTTACAGGAACTGGTGGAATCGGGTTTTGTACGACCAAGTTCTTCGCCTTGGGGAGCACCCGTTTTATTTGTAAAGAAGAAGGACGGTTCGCTGAGACTATGTATAGATTATAGAGAACTGAACCGATTGACGGTTCGGAATACATATCCACTGCCACGGATAGATGAGCTCTTCGATCAGCTTCAAGGAGCTTGCTGGTTTTCAAAATTGGATTTGCGCTCGGATTATTATCAGCTCCGCATCAGGGAAGAAGATATACCGAAGACGGCTTTCAGCTCACGCTACGGGCTATATGAATTCACGGTGATGCCATTTGGGCTCACGAATGCCCCCTCGGCGTTCATGACGCTCATGAACCGTGTATTCGAGCCTTATCTAGATCGGTTTGTCATAGTTTTTATTGATGATATTTTGATTTACTCACGGTCTCGAGAGGAGCATGCAGAGCACCTAGCGCTAGTATTGCAGAAGTTAAGAGAATTCCAGATGTATGCGAAGTTCTCTAAGTGCCAGTTCTGGCTTCAGGAAGTGGCTTTCCTTGGACACACGATCAGTGGAGCTGGATTAGCAGTGGATCCGGCTAAGATAGAGGCAGTGCGGGATTGGCCACGACCAAAGACAGCGTCGGACATCCGTAGCTTCTTGGGCCTAGCAGGTTATTATCGCAAGTTCGTGGAGGGATTCTCGAGGATAGCCCTCCCCCTCACGTCCTTGACAAAAAAGGATGCCGCATTTGATTGGACAGAGCAGTGTGAGTCAGCATTTCAAGAGCTCAAGGACCGGCTCACTTCATCCCCCATCCTTGCACTGCCCTCTGGGAGTGAAGGATTCCAGATATATACAGATGCCTCCTATCAGGGGATGGGTGCAGTCCTGATGCAACATGGACATGTTATCGCTTATGCTTCGCGACAGCTGAAGAAGCATGAGCATAACTACCCAGTACATGATCTCGAGCTCGGGGCCGTAGTCTTTGCCCTCAAGACATGGAGACATTACCTCTACGGGATTCATTGTGATATATACTCCGACCATAAGAATCTCAAGTACATCGACACGCAGAAGGTTCTAAACCTACGACAGAGGAGGTGGCTTGAGTTCCTTTGCGATTACGACTATAAGATGCACTATCACCCGGGGAAGGCGAATACTGTAGCAGATGCTTTGAGCAGGAGAGCCGGCACTTCTGGACCGGAGCCCCGGGTGATGTCTATGGAGCTGCTACGCATGATGGAGGATATGCAAATTACCATGGTTTCGGAAGCCGAGCCAGTGATCTATCGAGAGTACCTGAACTCTTTGGTCAGCGATGATGATATACAGAAGCGCATTCTTACACATCAGAGATTGGATACTGATCTAGAGCCTATTTTTGGCGCTTTGGAAGGAGGCAAGTATGAGGACTACACGCTGGAGGACGATCTTCTTCGATTTCGTGGTCGGGTGTACATTCCAGCAGGAGGTGGGATCCGGGATGACATCCTCAGAGAGGCACACTACTCCAGATATTCAGTGCATCCCGGCATCACCAAGATGTGGGCTAACTTACGACAGACCATGTATTGGCCAGGAATGAAGAGGGAGATCATATATCTTGTGACACACTGCGAGACTTGCCAGCGAGTGAAGGCCGAATGCAAGAGCCCAGGCGGTGTATTACAGCCACTGCCAGTCCCAGAATGGAAGTTCGAGGATATTTCCATGGATTTTGTACACGGACTCCCTCGCTCCCATTCTGGGCACGATTCTGTCTGGGTCATTGTGGACAGGTTGACCAAGGTAGCACGGTTTATCCCGGTCAGAAAAGATGCCTCAGTTGCTGTGTTGGTGAGGTTGTTTGTAGAGCATTTCATCCGGTATCACGGAGTACCCAGGTCTATTGTTTCAGATAGAGACGGTCGCTTCACCTCCAGGGAATGGAGGGCAGTGCATGCTTACTTGGGGTCCAGGCTTTCTTTTAGCACTGCCTTCCACCCGCAGACCGACGGTCAGACAGAGCGGACGATACGGACTATGGAGGACCTACTCAGGTTATGTATTCTGGATACAGGGAAACCCTGGGAGAGACTACTGCCGTTGATCGAATTCTCATACAACAACAGCCACCAGGCCAGCATCGGGATGGCTCCTTACGAGGCGCTTTATGGGAGAAAATGCCGGACTCCGCTATCCTGGGTACAGGATGTGGACACTCGAGCCCTTGGGTCAGACCTTGTGGAGGATACGAAGGCTCAGATTCACTTGATCAGGGATCGGCTTTTGGAGGCTCAGAGCAGACAGGCAAAATATTATGATGCACGACACCGGAAGGTGGAGTTCCAGGTTGGGGACAGAGTTTTTCTGAAAATTCGACCGGTACACGGTGTTTCTCGGATACGGAGACACAAGAAGCTCAGCCCCCGGTACATGGGACCCTACTTGATTTTGGAGCGTGTGGGCCCCTTGGCTTACCGGCTGCAGCTACCTCCGGAGCTGAGCAGCCTACATGATGTTTTCCATGTCTCTTCCCTGCGAAGAGCTCTTCTTCGACCTGAGCAGCATATCACCACTGCAGCTGGACCGGTAGAGCCTGACCGTTCAGTTAGATTGGAGCCGATCCGGATCGACGATTCAGCCGTCCGAGTGTTGAGGAAAAAAGAAGGTTCCGCTCGTGAAGGTGTTGAGGTCCAACCATGGAAAGGAGGAGAACACCTGGGAACCTAGGTATCTGATGCTGGAGCGCCATCCGGAACTATTTACATCAGGTACCCTCTATGATATCTTTTTTTTTAAAAAAAAAGTTCCTTAAAGTTTCGGCAATTGGAACCCGTAGACCCAAACTTAAATTTCGGGGACGAAATTATTTCTTTTGTTTATAGGATTTGTAACATCCCAATGTTACTTCTAGACCCCTTAACTTAGATTGAGTTAGGCATGGGGTGGGTGTTAGGGTTATAAGCTAGGTTTGACCCTAGGTAGTGGATTGTAGCCATGTGGGGCCCACCATGGGGCCAGAGTCAAACTAGGTCAAACTAGCCTAAACAAGAACCCTAGCCACACCATGACCCCACCATGATGCCCTAACCCTAAATACAATCGAAGTGGACCCTAAGGTAGGCCATGGGGTCAACCAGTTGACCCATGATGGGTCAAGTCAACACCTTTGACCTAAATAGTGAAAATGGTGCCCTAGCCCAATTCACTGGGTTGGGTCCACCCAAATCAACCCAAATTCATCATGTGGGTCTAAAGTGACCCTATAAACCCTAGGGGAGAGAAAAATAGGGGCAAGCAATAGTAAGTTTGGAAAATTATCTAGGAGAGAGAAAAGAGGAGGAATAGGAGAGAGAAAGTGCCTAGGAGTTATTTTGGGCCACTTGGGCTCATCCCACCAACCCATCATGGGTTGGCTGACCATGCATGGGTATTAGGAGGTGTAGGACCCCCACCATGCAGCCTTGGGTCAAGCCTAAACCCAACCCAAGCCCAATATAGCCTATTCCACTTGTAGAACCAATTCCTCTCTCTCCACTCACCTAACTCAGCCCTAGCCTTGGCAACCCGACCCATTAAGGTTTAGTCAACCCACTTGGACCAGTGGGGCCCACTCCCAAGCAACCTAGCCGGCCAAACCCTCCAACCCGAGCCCTCCTTGGTGAATCCCCCCCTACCTTGGTGAAATCGCCCTCCCCCTCTTAACTCAGCCCCCAAACCTATCCACACCTTTCATTCCACTCACTCCTACCCCTGAGACAGAGAGAGAAGGCCAGAGACCACCAGCTGCCATGGCTAATAGAGGAGATCGCCGGAGAGTGCATGCAATGGAGAGCCGCCACCACCCTCAGCCACAGCTGCCATTAAGGGTCCGTATCCCTTCCTCTCTTACTGTACTAGTTTCCTAGATCAACTAGGTTAGAGGTCGAGCTCAAACGAGCTCGACAGTAGGCCTCTAAAGCTTGGAAAAAGCTTCAAAAATGGCGGTTTCATGACTCTCGGCTTGGTTGCGCCGCCGCAGTCCGCCGCTCTCTGCCGCCCAGCCGTCGGCCAGCTCAAGCCCCGACCACCGTGAGGCCGGGGGAGCACTTGGCCGGAGGTCCCGCCGCCGGTGATGGCCGGGAACGGCCCCGCAAAACCCGCCTGTGTCGGGTGGCCTGCATGCAGTGCATGGAGAAGAAGACCCAGCCGCCGTTAGATGTTCTTTAAGATTCGTGCAGCTATTTAAATTAAATCCTGTATTATTATCATATGAACAGTATATCAATCTGTCACACTTTTACTGTGACTTTGCATGTTGTTTATGAGGTACTTAGAGGCCCCACCATTGGATGGACCCTGAATGAAACATTTAGGTAGATGAGTTAACTTTAAAATGCCACAGAAATCATAGATTTTGGACCAGTAGGCTGCCCTGTAGGGCTGTTTTGCTAGGACTGCCCCCTAACTAGGGCAGAAACTAAAACGGATGCCCTGCTCAAACCCTAAGTCCAAATGGACTGAGATTTTGGGCATGTGGCTTATTTAGTCAAATCTATGTCCTCCCCAAAAATCAGAATTTTTGGGGAACATTTTGCTATAGTTTTTACAAAAATACCCAAAAGTAAATAAATGTGATTTTTGGAGTTCTCCAACTCCAAATGACCCCAACTTTTGGTGGCACCCTCTCATGGGTATATTAGACCCATGGTTAAAATTTGGGCTAAATTGACTCACTGCATGATGAGGAATCTCACTTGCAAGTTTGTAAAAATAGGCTTAAGCTTGGGCTGCAAATAGCAATTTGGCAGAATTTTAAATGGCTGCCCAAGCCAAACCAGAAGTCCCCTTGACCTGAGATTTTGGTCAGAGGTATAATTAGGGCACATTTAGGCCCTGCCCAAAAATGGGCTTGATTGGAAAATGAAATATGAGGAAATTACCAAAATACCCCTAGGGCTTAACTAGGTGATTCTTGGAGTTAGCTAACTCCAAATGGCCCCAAATTATGGTGGCTCATCCTTAGGGGCATCATTGGTGCCTGGTAGAAATTTCAGAGCAATTGGACCCCTGCATGATGGGTTAATCCATGTATATGTGTTGGCTAATTTAGGCCTTGGTGTGCAATTAGCAAGAAATTGTATATTGTGTATTTAGCCTAGCTGAGGCACCCAAAAACCATGCAATAAATTCCAGTGATTCATTAAGGCATGTTTCACCCCTAGAATTATTTTTGGGACTTTTGGAATCAAAAATACCACTTATTGGAATTTTTCAAATTATAGGCCTTTTTGGAAAATAAATGGGAAAAATAGAATGTGGCTATAGAAAACTTTCAAATTCAGCCAAGTCAAAGTATGGTGTCTTATTTGACTTAGGAAAATTTTATACCTCTGTTTGAGAACTACTGGAGCAAATATCTTGAAATTACTATTTTACCCTTTTCTTACTTATTTATGAGTTGGTGGAATTACATGTTGGAAAATTGCAGAAATATTTCTATAGTTGTATAATAGTAATATTAATATTGTAGAATTGTTTCAGAATTTTTGTACACACTGATAATTATTAAGGTAGGAAAATGGCATTTTGGTAAATAATTAAGAATGGAAATTTATAGGCTATTACACTATAGAAGTTAATGAAACTCTGCCATAAGTCATGAATTAATGTTACAATTGCTCAGTAATTTTCCTGGAATTTTGATTTATGTATCTCTCCTACTTCATTTGGAAAATGGCATTTATGTAGAAACTTTATTAACTATGGGATAAATAGACATATTAAAAGGAAAATTATGAATTCTTGTAGACAGTAATATTTTACCCATATGCAACTCAGGAAAATTCCCATAGGTCAGAAGATTTTAATAGATGATACTTCATGTGTAAAATGACCTAGGGAATAATTTTAAAGGATTTAATTGAAGGCCTTAATAACCTAGGAAAATCATGAAAATCCACGTATTCATTTTAGAAGTCTATACCACCCTAGGATAAATATTCGGAGTCAGTTGGACCAAGAATCTAGAAGTTCGATTTCAGGGTGGTGTTAGGTTTTGGGGTGCGCATAAGAAGAGTAGGCTGGACTACAGGCCGCCAAGAGATGAATCAACAACTGAGTTAGAGTTTAAGTTCGGAAGTATAACCCTGGGTGGCAGATGCATTCTAGAGACGAGGGTAATAGTGCAACATTAGTCATGCCTAGGTAGAGTTGACGGAAGACCGTCACTCCTTAACCCATACCTTAAATCACTAGGTCACTCTATGTAACAGGAGAGAGAAAAGGGAGTTCGGGGTAGGCAACAACTAAACTAAATATCCTTGAGAAAGGGAGCTTTGGGATTCAGCCCATCGTAGCTCCTAGTGCCCCTGAGAGCCCTTCACCGGGAATACCTTGGGCAGTCCTGGGATTAACCTTAAGATTCTAAGTATGATAAACTGTAGACAAGAGTAGTCTATTAGGTTAGGTGAACTGGACATGTGCTCACTCGTGCCGGGTTGGAGGGACTTGGAGTCTTGGACTACTTGCTCACCCGTGCAGAGTTGGAGAAAGGGATTGGTTTATATACACTCACCTAGGCAGGGTTGGAGTTTTTGTAGCACATACTCACCCATGACGGGTTGGAGAGATTTGGGGACTGGATAGTCCATCGAGCTGGAGGCTCAATACACTATACTTGCATGTGCATATACTAGTGGCGGGCCATGCGGTACTGGCCGGTCGTCACACCGACGGCAGTACAGTGGACCAGGCGGGTGCGAGGGTTAGATGGGCCAGTAGGTTGTTTTCACTGGAGTCTGGAGGACTTTTCCTAATAACGCGCACCCGGCCCAACAAGACTGACAGGTAGTCAGCAAAGTGGTACGCAGAGACTCTACAGTGCACTGGCGGTGTACAGAGGCGTACAAGAGAGGTCTAGGCCTGGTAGTGTGTATACCCGCCTAGAAGGCGGAGACGCCCGCTCCGCTGCTGCCGTAGCCACAACGGTAGTACCTGAGAGTGATGCTAGCTCTCGAAAAGTGGGAACTAAAGGTCTGTGATCACGGAGTCGTGTGTGTGTGTTGCACTGCATGTTCATATCATACCCACCATATAGATGCATAACATTAACCTTCATAACAACTTAAGTCACCTAATGTATAAGTGGTATGGGACGCTTATACATTAGGACCTGCTATACGAACCCTTAGCCTATAAGCCTGAGTGGGCATGTTTATAGGTTAAGGTTATTTTTCCTTTATATATATGCTTGTGACTCTGACACCCCATTGTATAAATGGTATGGGACATTCTATACAATGGGAGACTTGCAAAAGATCCCTTGCTTATGCGTACTCGCATAAGTGGAGGTTACATTTCATTATTTTCTTGATTATATACCCTGTTAGATTCCTGTCACCTGCTCTCTTTTGCCACCCCTTATTGTCCTCCGCTTAGTCCTCCCGCACGGTGCCTAGGAGTTGCAGGAGAAGGTGCTGAGGATACGACTTAGTCTGTTTGACTAATGGTCGTTGACCTTACTATTTTAGGAGCTCGAGGAGGTGGACCAGCACGTCGAGGAGGCAGGGCTTGAGGAGCAGGTACCGGCTACTACTACTGGAGCACATGTTCAGGTGCGATGATTTGAGATGATAGATTCCGCTGCTGTATGTGAGAGTGAGAGTGATCATGATGTACTGGGCATAAGCCCTATTTACTTATATTTGTTGTACTCATTGCGGACTGATGTTTCATTCTCTTTTGATATATATATGTGCTGTGGCTGTGGACTTTTACTGCGTTTACTCTGATATTATGTTTTATTCTCATATTGGCCGACAAGATATGATCGTACTAGCCGGCAGAATCGGCGTCTTGCGGTGACGACTAGCTCGTGCGTTAGTGTCACCGTAAGGCGGCGGTTCTGGGCATAAGATCCAGGTTGCCTCGGACTTGAGGAACAGGATCTTACAATTACTCCAATCAAAAGTGAACTCATTGGTGATTGGGCACCTTATAAAAAACTTATTGGTTTTTAGGTACCTGATCAAAAGCCTGAAGGGTCTCTAGGTCTACCTGAAGCAAATCTTGTGGTGATAGGGCACCTGATAAAAAACCTAAGTGGATTCCTATCAGGGTGGTAGAAGAGTGGATGTACCCAGATTTGGGGAACCACTATAAATTTCCTTGTGTCATCTATGTGCTTGGTTTTTCCTTCTTTATCTTTGTATTGCTAAGATCTATCCCTCTCTTTCAATTGGTATCAGAGGGTCGTTATTTGGTTGTACAGGCTAACACCTGAACTAAAATGATCAGAGGTTATCATGGCACAAAATGAAGAATTTTCAAGCAATGGACCTCCTAAGTGTAATATGGATAAGCTTGCACTATGGAAGACAAGGATTAAGCTGTTTATGAAATCTATTGATTAAGCCATCTTTAATTCCATTTTGACAGGTCCTTATCAACCTTTGGAAATAATAAGCTTCAATGTTGTTCCATCACCTCAATAGACAGAAGCCTAGAAAATGCTAAAGATTGCAGATGCAAGAGCAATGGACATCCTTGCTCAATCAATGTCTGATGACATTTTTGAAGGAGTTACAGAATGTACTTCAACAAAAAAAATCTGGGACTCCGTCACAACAATGGCTACTGGATCAGCAAAAGAAAGAACAGTAAAGTCTGAATCTTTGAGTGACTCTGAAGCATTATCCTGTACAACTGAAGATGAAGAAGAGTCAATAGAAAGAGAGTTTTGCCTGATGGCAATAAATGCATCCTGCAGCAAATCTTATGATGAATCAGATTTTAGAGAATCAAAATGTGAATCAGAACAGGATCAGGTTATTTCTTCTTTTGATTTTTCCTCAAAAAATTTTAAAGAATATTTTTAATTTTATGAAATGATTTAATTCAATCTGAGAAGGAAATAAAACTTCTCAGAGAGAAAGTGTATAATCTATCTTTTGAAAACAAAAATCTTAAAGAAGATTTAAAAAATGTTTATGAACAATTAGCTTCTTTAGAAACAATTAAAGACAAATAAAATATAATAGAGCTAGACAATATAACTGAATTTTTACCAAAAATAATTAAAAAATTTCGGAAAACTTGTGTTCAACATAATTCGTCGAACGGAGCTCGACGAAAACAACACTCTTCATCAAACTCTGGAAGACGAACTCTGAACAAAGATTTTTACTTTAACTTTGTCTGGAAATTATGATTGACGAAAGAAATTTGCTTCGTCGAACTGAGATCGAAGATCGTGGAACACAGAAAATAGATATTATCATTCTGTGAACCGAGATCGACGAAATCGATTCCCTTCATCGAACTCAGGTCGACGAAATTATTTTTCGTCGAACTCAAAATTTCAAAACAGAAATTTTTATCCTTTTGAAAATTATAATCAAACTCAAAACTTTATCAATCCTTTTACCCAATGGCTCATCCATTTTAGGAGATTTCACCCTCTAGGTTACAAAGATCAACCTGTATGTTCTTTTATATCTAATTATTATGAAAAAGAACTAGTACCCAAGATAATCTGGGTCCAGAACTCCTAACCCCTTATTTCAGAAAAAGACCCTTCAGTACAGGGGTAGTTGTATAAGGGGAGACTACTTTAAAGGATACAATAGCAACAATTTCAATTAGTCAGAAATCAGGGGGATGATATCAAGGAAATTGTTGAATACAGTAGGAACAACAAATCTGAAATATGTTCAGTTAAAGATAAGCAAAGAACAACTACATATCCTATCATAAGTTTTACTATTTTTTTAGTTCAAAACTTTGTTGTTGTTTATTTTATATTTCAAAGGACCTATTTCAAACTTACTTTATTTTCCTTTAATGTAAATAGTATCCTCACAAAAATAGGGGGAGATTGTTGGAACCCTACTTTGGATTTGGGCAAGGAATACTATTAGGAGGTTTTTAGATTGACCAAAATTGTATAGTCAGGGTCATTGGATTTTTTCTAGGTCTGCCTCAAAAGAACTCCAGAGAAATCATGTAGAAATCAGTTTTAACCAAAGGCAAGAATTGAGCTCAACAAACTTCAAGCTGCATTTGACGATAATCAAACTCAAGTCGATGAAACTCAGAGTTCTATCTCTGAGTTTAGCTCGACGATCTCCGAGCTCCGGTCAATGATTGCTGATCTCAAGACAGAATCTCAGCTCGACGCAAAGTTTATTCAGGTCGACGATTTCTGAGCTGAGGTCGACGAATAACAGACTGAGGTCGAAGAAATCTGTGCAACATTCAAGCAGAGTTATTTATAGCTGGCAGAATTAATTAAGGCATTTATATATCTCTCAGACTTAATGCTTTTAGCCATTCAACAGCAAATGTTAAAGTGATTAATTCCCCAGGCATCTTTCTCTCTCGGGAATGCCTCAGTCGTTTCAAGATAGAATTAATTCAAACATTTGAATTACGGATAGGGGGAATACATACTGTGTTTTGGAAGTTTGTAGAAAATATAACAAGAATAGAGAATCTACTGACAGCAAGACCAAGAAGTAATCAGAATAGAGATTCTGAAGAACACAACACAACTTTCTATCACACCGTGTCTTCTTCATTTGCTCCAAGCTTTCAAGAGATAAAAATACAAAATCAGTCTAAGAGGCTTGCTGGAGATAAACATCATTCTGAAGGCCTACACCCTGAAGCAAAGCTTCCATTTCCTGATAATCTACAAAATCTCAGGGGGAGCTTTAACAACATCAAATCCACTAGTCTTCTCTCAGATCATTGATAGAGAAGACACCATCATCTTTCTTTTTCCCATCTATGTAAAGGGTTATTACTCCCTTCAAAAGTGAACTCATTGGTGATAGGGCACCTGATCATACACCTGGTTTTTAGGCACCTGATTAAAATCCTGGAGGGTCTCTAGATCTACCTGAAGCAGATCTTGTGGTGATAGGGCACCTAATCAAAAACCTAAGTGGATTCCTACCGGGGGTAGAAGATTGGATGTACCCTGATTTGGGGAACCACTATAAATTTCCTTGTGTCATCTGTGTGCTTGGTTTTTCCTTCTTTATCTTTGTGTTACTAAGATCTATCCCTCTCTTTTAGTCAAGAACACCTAACTTGTTTTTAATACATGAAAAGAACTATCCTACCACAAAGGAACAATGATATTTGGATAGTGGGTACTCTAAATACATGACAGGAAGAAAAGATAATCTAAGAGGCTTCAAAGCAAAGCTTAGACCAAAAGTCATATTTGGAGACTCCAACTATGACAGACAGAGGGATATGACAATGTCAAAGTTGGAGTAGTTACCTTTAAAAAGGTACGTAGCTTATGTGAGAGGTCTTAATAATAACCTATCAACATCAGTCAACTATGTGATGAAGGTTATCAGGTGTCATTTAATAAGTCTTTAGGCTTTATTACATCTAATGTAAACAAAATTGTTTTATTTGGGGTTAGACAGGGTAACTGATAAGTAAAGTTTGTTTTAAAGAAGATAGATTTGGTTTTATATAATCTTTTACGTATATAAGTCTATCTCTTTGTTTACTTACTTATATCCTGTGGATTAAGGCAAGAGTACCTATCGCATAGGAGTATAGTATTTTGTAGAAAATATCAAGGTCGTATTTTTCCTGGGATCGGTGTTAATTATTCTACTTTTTAGAACTGACTATTATTTTATCGAAAGAACGGAGTTGGGTTTATGTTTAAAAACTAAAGATACAAAAATATATATACGTGATTTTATTAAGAGAGGGACTTAGAGTTTAGTCCTTGATTTCAGAATTACTTTGAGCGGATATTAATTCGCCTATTAAAGAACAACTTTATTTCTTAATTATCTAACTTAACGAGAGGGTTCCTGTGGTAGCATCACTGACTCGAAAGTATGACCGGGAAGGCTTGCGTTTAAACGGGTTAATGTAAACGTAGTGTCTCGTCACCTGGTATATGATCAATTAAGAAAACCCTAGTTAGAATAACTAGAAAGTAGAGTTGAAATAGTTGAAAATAGTATCCAGCCCAGAGCTCATCTTGACCAAGTGCTAAGGGTTCTTAGCCTCTTCTCAGGATGGGGGCGGTATAAAGTACAGAAAATAATATCTACCTATCTATCTCAATCCAGGATTTAAGCTTTCGCTTCACCTTTGTTGTTGAGATAGGGTAGTAAAATTTTGCAGTGCTTCCGCACTATCTGAATTCAGGACTTAGGCTTTCGCCTCGCCTTTCATTCGGAATAGTATGAAAGAATAGGGTTTTGAAAATAGATTTGAAAGCAGTTTTACACTATCTTAATCCAGGACATAAGCAGAGCTTCGCCTTTCATTCGGGATAGTATAAA